>JARIHS010000067.1:0-380989 GCA_029320655.1 Mycena floridula
CTCAATTCACCACCACAAGTGAGATCCACTGGAGAAATGTCCTTTGAGCAGCTCGTGGATGCCTTGCAAGGAAAACCTGACGGGGGCCATAAAATGTATCAGCACCAGGTTAAAGAGAAACCGCCACCTCCAGAGCAGCATACAACACGTCCTCCAAGCTCTTCAGTCTTGCTAGATCAATTATTCGCCGAAGCCGCTGCGTCAGGTTCATATCTAATTGCAGCTCCGGCGAAGGAGGAACCGCAACCCATTATTCATTCACCCCAGCCAACGAGTTCAGCATTACCTCAGATACTGAACGAAGAGGTCATCGACAACCTCATGGGATTCTCATCGCATCGAAAATCGCCTGCAGCAAAAGTTGCATCTAAAATCGCTTCGACGTCCAGCCGTCGAATCGCCAAATCCAGTGGACCATCATCTATCACGGCCACCGTGAAACGAAAATCTTCGAATACATCCACGGCAAATTCTAGTCGCTCCCTTCATTCACGCCAGTCTCATCCCAGCTCTCGTGAAGGAGACAACGAGTCCGAGTCGGATTCAATATCTGACCGGGATCCTGTAACTGTCGATGATGAGGAAGATTCTTCATGTTTGGTCGCTGGGGACGATACACCTCGGGCGCAAATTCACCAGACATTCTATTCTTCCTCATCTGGGAAATCCCAACACGAACCTCCACTTATTGCATCGTCAGATGTCTGGTCCTCTGCTCCAGCAGCAGCACCGCTATTCTCCGCTTCCAGCTGGATCGAGGAAAATTTCGATGAGGGAGACGACGAGATCGTCGAGCTCGATTTTTCGGATACGAGGGCGTTGAGCATGCTGGGCTCGTCTCCGAAAGAGAATGGTGTCAAGGGGAAGAAGGGCAAGGGGAAAGCAGGACCACCAAGTGTCGTTGCCGCTCCTGTAGTGGTTCCACCAGTCGCACCCCCACCGGAACCTCCAAAGCAAGTAGAACCTCCAAAGCAGACAGAGCCACTGAAGCAGCCTCCGGTCAGTCAGTCGACTGCAGCTGTTGATCCTGCAATAGTGACATCAAGCCTGATTTCAACAATAATATCGGTCAATGGGGCCCCTCGACCAGGGATTGGGAAGAAAGAGTTTATGAGGGAGGTTCTGACTCTGATTCATGTATGTTCTTTTCATTCTCCAAAACGCAGAAATCTGACTCGGTTCAGACAGACCCTTCATTCGTCGAGCGGCTATGGGGCGAATATTCAGCCCAAGCTCATGATCTTACTGGATGATTACAGATCCGAAACAATCTCCATCACAGGTCTTTTCTCTATATTTTACTACATCTACGAGAGCGATGCTCCTACTAGGCTTGGGGCGATACATACACCCTCTTTTGTACGGATTTTATGTACACTGGCGGTCTGCGGGTTGACCCATGCAGCTTCTCGGGAATCCAGCGTGATGAAGCCTAGAAGGTTTTGTCAATTCTGATATGGGATATATAAAAGTCGCTTGACGAACCTGGCTGGATAGTTTCGAAGATCTTCTTCTTGGGATTGAGCTGCGAGAGAGGAACGGCGTTCTCAAAGTCGGCGCCCTCGAAATACACTCGGTCTCCAGGTTTGAGTTTGCTGGCGGTTGAATGAGTTCGATGCCAGCCTCCTTGCCGTCTTTTGATGTTGCCTGGGCCAAGTCAGTTGGGTTTCAATATTTATGGCGACCATGACGAACGCAAAGGACCATGGCAAAGCTCTTCACTCCTCGCATGTTGGCAGGTTTGAGATTACACTGGAAATACATTAGTTTGGATGTTTTGCGAGTTTGCCGGAAACTTGCCACTGCGACGAGATACTTGTCGCGCATATCTTCGATTGGAATGTAATTAACGAGACCGGAGACGACCTGACAACTTCTCAGCAAGAGAAGACTGAAGCTGAAAGTCACAATACCGTTCGAGGACCTGTCTCTTCTCCAATATCGATTTGCTACGAATATCAACATCTTGTTTGCCAGCTTGAGATGTAACCCTGACCTCGACGTACAGACCATCCGCGTCCGGATGCTTCATAACTGTCGAGTTATAGCAAGTGAAATCAACTGCGAGGTGACGACTTACTGTCCACAATATGGCCCACTCGGAGATCAATCATCGAAGGGACAGGTTCGCCATCATCGACTGGCGCTGCTTTTCCTCCACCTCCCCCAGCTTTCTTCTCCTTCTTCCCGCCATCCTGGGCAGCCGTCTCTTTCTTTTCCTTCTTCTCCTTCTTCGGTGCTTTTTCAACCGGTTCGGACGTCGAGGGTACAGATTTGGGCTCGTCGACGACAGCAGACGCTTTCGGGGCCTTTTCCTTCTTCTTTGGAGGTTCGACAGTGCGCTCGAGCTTTGGTGCGTCTTGGAGGTTGAAGGAGACTAAAGGAAAGATATTTGACGCGTCTGAAGCTGTTCGCACAGGCGAACATGACTGGATGTGGTCGAAATAGCGGGTTATGGAGGGATAAGAGTAATATTGCTGTGGTGTATGCTTGGACTGGAATGACTAGTTGGATTAGTCTCCAAGGGATTATGCAACGGACTTACGATGACAGGATGAAGCGCACCGTACAGAGCGACGTCTGCAGCCGTCAAGTAATTACTGACAATGTAGGTCCGTGGTACAAGTTCCTTGTCCAGATCCTGCATAATCCACGTTCAATCCGACGTGGAAAAGTAGAGGAAAAGGCTGGACCTTGATATTGGTATCCTTGACCAGATCTCCCTGTCCGACCTTCTCAATCCAGGCAACAACTTCTGTCTGGTCTTTTTCGATGTTTCCTGCTAATGAGGCGCCATTCTGGGTTACAGATAGCACAAGATCCTTTATGGGCGACTGCAGTTTTGATATAGCTGCTTGGAAGGCCATTGGTGAGAGATGAGTAGGAGATGGTCGTGGTAGAATCGATGCCAAAAATGAGTCAAAAAACTCATCTTCAGGTGGCTCACGTGAGAGGCGTAGTCTGGATTTAAAATTATACAAAACTCTACATTGTTTCCTCAGTCTAGACCTGAAAACCGGTCCCTCGACTCGAATCGAGGAAGAGGGCCTGGTACCGAGGCTACCTTCAGTCGTCGTACTTGCCTTTGCTACCAGCAAAGTTGTTTCCAACTTTCTTCAGTAGAAACTCCCCATAAACCACGGGTTCGTATTGCTTTCCATCGTCTTCTTTGCCTTCCAGAATCCTCGACGCTGCCTGCAATGGTTCCACCTTTGCATTGAAGTTTGGCTCAAAGAAGAAGGGTATTCTGTGGTCGACAGGTGAGCCACATTGAGGTGAAGGATCTAGCAGCATGACCTACGATACGCTGGTGAAACTTGTCAGCTCTCTAATGTGATGTTTGGTGAGCGATAACTTGCCGGTAATTTGAACCTCTATGTACAACTCGATGAAGAGTTGAGCGATATAGACCTTTCGTCCATATCTCCCACACTGCGATGATATTAGCACAATGGATGAATGAAGACGATGCAATTCTCACTTTCGCCGATGTTGCAAACTACACAGCCAGGAATCGGATCGGCGTTGAGCCATATACCTTCCTCAGAGCCCTGTTCGTCGGGCAAACCAGTCAAATCTAGGGATGTTGCCAGGTCTTTACGAGGCAAGAAGACTTGAAGAGCGGCTGGTGTGGGATCAGCGTACAAAAACCTGAGCAAGAAGATATCTTCACAATGGCAGGCATCGAGGAAGCTTGGAGCCTACGTTAAGCAACCATAATCTTTGTGGGCACCGCAAGAGAAGCCCTCGTGGTCGTTTGGAAGAGGAGGATAGCCTGTTGGAGGTGTAAAAAGCTGGAAAATGACACCATGAATCGAAATCAGACCTATCATCCGCATAACCCAGAAACTATCGTCGACTTGAGCTCTTAGGGTCTGCCATTCGTCGTCGGTCATTCCAAGACCCAGTGCCATGCTGAAGAAAGTCAGATCTGCATTCCTGGAGGAGCAGAGGCACTGACGCTTCCATGACGATTAATCCGAGAGCCTTCATCTTCTCTATCCATACTTCATAGTTGTTGCGGAAATCGGGTACGCTGGGCCATTGGTTTTCGCCCCATAATGGCCTGGATTTATCGGGAATGACAGGTTTATACCAGTCAATAGCTTCATGGTTGTCCGCTTTTCCATTCGTAACGTTCTCATTGAGCCTCGCATATCCTGTTTTTGCAATCAGTCGCGATCCAAGAAGCAAACTTGGACTAACCGCGAGCATTATCTTGGTTCTTGAGCGACAGTTTATCCTTTTCATCTTGAGACAGCGCAAAGAATTCTCTGGCTAACTGTGTAAGTCGCTCTGGTTCACTAGGATCGACATAGGACGAGATGTCGAGATAGAAGAATCCGAAATTGACACAAGCAGAGTGGATTGCGGATGCAACTGCCGCTCGAGATTCAAAAGTTTCAGGAGACTTGCCGGTATCGAGAAATGGTGCAATGTTGATGATAGGCAGCCCCGGAGCCATCGAGGAGGTCAAGATAATGGATGTGACTGATGTGACGCTGCAATCTTATCTCAAACAATTTTATTCCTCAATTCTCGTATCTCAGCTTTACAGCATGTAAAGGGCCTGGAGCGAGCAGCATATGGTCTGCCATGGTCGTGCTGATGTTGGTGTAGAGCTCCAGGTCATCCTCAGGCAAAGCAAAAGGGTATGTCGCCTGGATCCCTCGTAGTGCCCGAATGACCCACCAAGCGCACGACCAGGTATGTCCATGTGTATCATATCCCTCTGCTTCTGCACTGAATCTCTCCAGAATATCCAGCACTATGTCCTCTGAACCTCTGATTACTCCAAGGTCGACAATACCATAATAGTAGGCATCGCTGACTAGCCTGCCCTCCAAATGATGAGTCTTCCAGACATTATCTTGTCGATTAACAGCCTGGAAGATGGATACTCTGCCGGAGAGAGTGTTTTGGAGGCTGTTGACCACTAGGGCCATGTGTCGCGCGCCTTCTGGATTCCAACGGGAATTGTACAGCGCAATTCCAAGCCTGATTTTGGTCGACATGGTGAAAATTCATTGGCATTGGCAGTGAGAAAGGTTGGTAGGAGTTCAGAATCAGAAAAGTCAAGTCTGCTGGCGAACATTGAGAGGTCAAAAGTCTTCAAGACTGAAGAGCAAATGACTCGAATGTTCGTGACATCATGCGTCACAAACCTGGTGGACTAAATTCTGCGTCCTATTCGTACTGAGCTGACACGATTACAGCGTCGCTGTCATTTGAGTCCCGCGACATTGCCTGAGTTGAACCAGGAATCTGCCAAAATGATTTGTCGGCGGGCGCTTACAATTAGGCGCTTCCGGTAGAACTTGGAGTTCCGGTAGGTACGAGGGTCCTCATCCATCTCGAGCTCTGGTTGAAATGCACGGCTGACTGAATTTGCAAGCCTTAGGACCACCTGGATATTCGATATTTGGATGACGCTCGGACTGTCGTGTACGGTGTCAGACACTGACTTGGCAGATTGATCATGCTGATATCTTGGACCTAGCCAAAGTCGGGTCGCTTCTCACGACACCACATGCTATCTCCCCGAGCTTGGGCTGTATTCAAGGCTCATCCAGGTCGGCTGACACTGCCGAGTCTGAGAAGCAAGAGTGGCGCAATATTCTTTGCGTCAGGCCACATTTACGCTGTATCCGGCGCTGAAACGGTATTTATAGTGCAAAGATGCAACCTGTACAAACTCATCCGTTGTTCCCAGGGTGCTCTATCTTTTTTTCAACCTTCATCCCACCTAGAATTTCTTTCACCTCCAGCGGTGAGTTGACCAGGTCCCTTATGCCTTTTGTCGTCGTATGACTGGGATACCTTTCCACAGTTGAATGCGATTAATCGTTGGTATGTTCTTCCCTTGTTTCTCCTGGATTTCGCTGAGATAACTAGCATTGGCTTTAGCAAGGCCCCTTGTATTGCCTGGCCGACTATGTGGCCACAATCGCGACCTGTTATTGCCTCAGAAAAATTCCACTATCTCGAGGCGAGCCTCAATCGACCGCTGCGCCTTGAACGACCTTCGCATATCGTTTTTATCTCGCGCCAGGTCGCAGCGCTGGCTCTGATCATGGATGGGAACTGATGCAAAATTCGGGAAGATATCATTACTGATGACGCAATATGAGCACTCTGTTCATTATCCGTGGTCTGTCTGGACCCTAAAACGTAGTCTAATATTTTTCTATTTCGCAGCCAGTTCACCAGACCCAATATCCATTTTTATATGATGCTTCTGGTGATCCAAGGCAAGTATAAGTTATGAACTTCTGGGATATCCAGAACTCACCATTTAAGAGTAGAACTGCTGGTCGGCTCGGGATTGGCAGCTGCTGCCGGTCTTCCTCCAATGTCGCTGCAGGGAATCTTTTCGCCAATACCTTCTGTTGCATCCCGAACAGATGTACTGTGGGCCAGTCTCACCGGCGTGCTTCGGCGACTGAAAGTGACGGTTCAGGTCGGTTTCACGATTGAATCCCTGGTCGCAATATTTGCAAACAAAGCGTTTGCTCGAGACCAGGACACTCGAGGAAATTACATTGACCGAATTGACGTGATCGTTGGGGTTGGAAGGAGCTGCGATCAATGAGCTGATGGATCCCGGAGATGTTCCAAGTCGCGGCCTCGGGGTTTCTTGCGGCGATGCTGGCATAGTCGGCTGAACAGCAACGGCGCCAGGGTGTCCTTGTCCAAAAGCGGCTGGTACCTTGTTGTTGGATGGAAACCGGACAGAGTCATTCACTGGGAATCTGAAGTACTGTACGTCTAAATCTGAGGGGTGGTCAATGTCCAGTGGAAGGGACAAGGACCAGCCTGTCTCCCCAATAGTATTCTGACGGATGGCCTTTATTTAGATAGGTCCATTGAAGAATAGAATCATACCTGATTGCCATTTTCGAGTACGTTCCGCAAGCGGTTGTCGAGTTGTGGGGGTGACAGGTATGTGGGTCCCGCAAGCTTTCGGATCCTTTGTTAGCCATGGTGAAGCAAATTCAGCACGAAATTGAACCTCTGGATTGGTTGGGACATTGTCGCACAGGAACAATTCGTCCATAATTCAGTTCAAGTTAGTGGTGTCAGCAGGCGGTTCAAATAGTCGTAGATGTAACCACGCCGCTAGCTTACCCTTGATCATGAGGAAATACTCGGTCGGAGTCGACACGAGTTATCTTCCTTGAAGTTGCGGCCGAGAAGGGAACTGGAAATGAAATCACAGGCCCTGGGAAAATCAAAGCATCGATCCGATCCGCTAGCTTCCCGAAAAGGCAATCTTGAAGGCTTCTTGCTTCTTCTGCGAAAGAAAGGGAAAGAACTATTGAAATCTGCAGGTAGTTTTTGCTCTGGTCCGTCAAAACGCAATCAAAACGGAGTCAATTATTGGCTTTTTACTGGCTTGAAAGATCTCCATATGGTCGGGAAATCTATCCGCTTTTGAGGCTGACGCTTGTAATATAACGCATGGTCTCGGACTCGACCAACGCGTATCCCTAATCCCCTGGTAAGAAATAACGAAATAAGACATCCAGGACTGGTCTCCAATAACATAATGGCGCCCGTCCGTCTATTTAGGTTTGATTTAGGTTCAAATCCAATCTGCAAACTCCTCAGATACGTCTTCCTTGGTGGCCTCTTCGTAAACATTGGTCACCAGCGCATCCATCTACGGCCAAAGAATAATAATGAGCGGGCGAGATGACTGCAGCTTACATCAAGTTGACATTGAGCAGCCGGGTGTCGGAATCTTTCATGTGGGATAATTCCACTCGATCGTATTTGGGTTCTGCAACTCCAGAGCTTTCATTATTGCCGCCTGGAGGACCCTGAGCGCTGGGCGCTCATACCTTACCCGAGTTTCAGGATCCACGGTCCCTCCAGCGCCATCTACCACAACCGCAATGAATTTATAGCTGATTTTCGAATGACGAGATGACGGTGACCGTCATCTATGTTCATCTCATCGTCAGACATGATAGTTTGAGGGCGAAAAAAACCACAGAGCTTTATCATGCACAGTCCATCTTACGACAATTGAGATGCTTGTTCCTTCGTTTCGACAGGTTTTACCCTTTGGAGAACAACGCTATGCGACAACACGGTCCAACGCGGTGAAAGCCTAGGCTGCCTAGTTGAAAGGAATTCCCTGTATGTATATCCCTGCCGAAGCCGGGTGACAAGGGTCCATCAACCGTTAATTTCTTTTGACCGAATTCACCAGAAATTTTCCTCTTTTTTTTTTTACCACCGCTGTTCCTAGATGTTTACTGTATTTCTTTATTTGAACATCGCCGCTGCCCCGATCTCAGTTGTTCATTAAATAGTATTGAGAGGAACAACTGTTCCGAAAAATACTAGAGGAGGACTAGGGAGACTAGGCTCACCGGTCCAATCCAAAAATGAATTCTGCAGCTCCCCTCATCAACCATCCCTGCACGTTATGTTGCCGACCTACATCCATGTGGTGTAGCCGCTGTCAGAGCGCCTGGTATTGCTCTTCGAGTCGCGACTGACTCGACCTTTTCAGGACTGGGCCAGACTGTAGACACCGCTATACATCGTCGAGAATGTATTACTTTTCTCAAATCTCCTTCTGAGCAGACTTGCCCAGATAAGTAATCTGCTGTCTCGATCTTTTCTCATTGTTCTCCGCTTTCTTTGCATCTTCCCATCATTATTCTTGTCAAAAGATACCCAAACGCGTTCGAATAGAGTACTTATCGTATGGTATATTCAAATTCTGGTGTATTATCGAGGTTTCAGCCAATTTTAGAGCATAGGCGCGTCTTTTGATTGTTTGACGGAAGAGAAGTCGTCGCGATGAATCATGACAATGATGATACTGTAGCTGGAAAAGCTCCCGAATTTGAAAGTTGAAACGCCGGTGTTCGTTCCTGGATTTGGACGACGCCACATGTTTCTCACTGTTTCCGCTCACGTTATTCTCACTGATTTTTAACTCGTTACTGTGGCTCGGGATCTTTCCCATGCTCTATATTGAACTCGACATTGCTTGCACGAATCTTGCTATGTATGATGCCGATGGGAAAAACCCCTCAGTCATAGTCAAGGGATACTCCGTCAGTGACAGATCAAAGTCAACATCCAGTCGACCGAACTTCTGTTGCCCGTCTGAATCCCTCCGTACTATTCGCATTAGTGCAAGGATCCCTTTTCGGGGCGTCATCGATGTTTTTTTTGCCAGTTCGTACGGTGATCTACACGCTGGGGCTTCGGGTCCTTCACCGAGACTACAAGGTGAGTGAAACCGCAGTCATCTTGAGATTATTTGAGTCCCGCGAATTTGCCTGAGTTGAAGCAGAAACCTGCCAAAATGACTTGTCATTTTGCATCGGCGCGCGCTTACTATATCCGCAATTTGGGCACTTCCGGATCTGGATAAAACCTGGAGTTCCAGTAGGCAAAAGTTCATCTCGAGCTCTGATTAAATTAACATGCATGGCTAACTGACTCTAAAAGCCCTAGAACCTACTGGATATTTGATACCTTGGATAACGCAAGACTTGGACTGGTCGCAGTGTGCCAGTGTCAGACAACTTGGCAGATCTGCCAATCATGCTGATATCTTGGACCTAGCCAAAGTCGGGTCATTTCTCACGACACCACATGCTATTCTCCCCGAGTTTGGGCTGGATTCAAGGCTCATCCAGGTCGGCTGACACTGCCGATTCTGAGAAGCAAGAGTGGCGCAATATTCTTTGCGCCAGGCCACATTTGCGCTGTATCCGGTGCCGAAACGGTATTTATAGCGTAGAGATGCAACCTGTACAACTCACACGTTGTTCCCGGGGTTCTCTGTCCTTTTTTCAACCTTCATCCCACCTAGAAATTGGAAATCATTTGCGAATGATAGGGGTTTGAAGCTGCTCCATGCATGTCCGCATGGCCTATACATGGCATAAATATTGCGAAAAGAAGGAGGGACTGAGCTCATCGTGCGATGACCAGGCTCATGAAGCAGAAGAGGAATGTTGTTGGATCAGACGGATTATGTCACGCAACCCTACGTGGGAACTTTATTGGGCTATCCTGATTACAAGGCCAGGGATAGCAGGTTCACCAGATCTCGTTTACTTATCATCTGGCACCTTGTCACAGACGTCCTTGCTAATCCTTCAGGCTCGAGTTTGACCCTCAACGTTGCCTTCGAGTCCGAGATCTCCCCAAAATTATTTCCCAGTTCAGACAGCAAGTTTCAGGGAAACTCCTCGTGGGCAACGTTTATGACCTTATTTTTATGACCCTATTTTTCATCCAAAAATACTGCCACTTGGTGGTTCAGAAGAGATTGTGTCCATACTGCAGCGAAGCAGACGTCGGACAGCAGGAACAGACATGTGACATCACACAACCTGGTACGTGAAACGTACTTCCTGGCTCAGGGCTCCGAGAGGTTCGAAAGGTCATGAAACATCACCAAACGCGGACGTCCGATTCCGAGTGGAATTGAGGGTATGTATAAATAATGGAGCCCCTCCGGAGTCCCGTGAAATAAAAGTCCACTTTAGCTATGTTGGCTATCATTCATTCAACACCTGAAATTGAAACTGGGCATTTTGTGACCTTTTATACATCACACCATGAGTGTTTGGAAAGGGACTGCAGCTTCCCTTGTGGCGCAATAAGTATCGGACTCGGAATAGGATTCGGATCAGCCGACGCCCGACCTCAACTCGACCTCTTCGGGGGGAGCTCAAGATCAGACAAAGCAGTACCTCAGGCTGGTGGTCAGATACCCTCAGCATTATACTGATCTCAGATCAGTACCCTATGGGGTGAAACATACCACCTGGAGGCAGGAATCAGGTATCTGTAAAGTCACCTGGTTTTATGCGTCAGAGATCAGATTTTGGACTAGGTATCTGAATAAATAATGAAAAATGAGTTTATAGTTCTTGGATTGACAAACTGGCTTCTTCCAAGAAAAAGTCAATCTGGCATGGAACATGAGGAAGGCCCGCGTTAATCTTACAGGCTGTTACACATATTCAACAGATAAGGCTCCTTCCGTGGCAAATCAGAAGTCAACATTCAATCGACCTGATGCCCGTCTGAATCCCTCCGTACTGTTCGCGCTTGGCTCCAGTCTCCTTTTTCGAGGCATCATTGATGTTCTTCACTTGATGCGTATGGTGATCTACACAGTAGTACTGCCAATTTTTTTCGCGATATTGTGCTCCGGAGCTCCAGCTCGTTTACCGAGAGCACAAGGCCAGTCATACCGCAGTCATCTTGAAATTATTTCTTCAAATTTGTCTGTCGCAACACTCTTTCAAAAGCTGTCATGTCAATGGCCCGCCGGCAGTTTCCGGAGTCGGAAATACGGAAACGACGATATTCTTTTGACGCCCTCGCGGCAGCGGTTATTTCTATTCGATGACCTGAATGGTGAGTCATTGTCTCGCCTATTTTGGTTTTCAGATTTAGTCAATCTGCCGAGGGCACAGATAAACCAGAGGGCCCTCAAGTACCTATCAGTTTACCGTCTACTTCAGAGTCTTATATGGTATATCCTACCAAACATACCTGTGACTCTGTGTTCCGGAACATGCACACTTACCAAGGGGGTCGTCTGCTTTGGGTTACAGAAAAACAGGCAAAAAACTGCGATGTGCCCGTTGCCGCGAAGTTCTGGTGGTTCAATGCATCCCTATGGCTCTGTTGCTTTTACAATACAATAAGTTTCAGGGTAAAGAAGGCATATCATAGGCAAAGGTTGTTTTTAGCGGAGACTGTAGACTCCTGAAAAATGATCCGAGTACCTCCGCCGGGTGCGGATAAAATTTGAGATTTTGGGCAAAACCATGAGGCATAAACGAATAAAACCCGGGATTTTTGGAGGTCAACGCCTGAGGTGAGAAGTGCGGATGAAATTAGTTTCAAGTCTCTGGGTTCCAGTGATTCAAGGTATAAGTACAGACTTTTATAGATGATGAGCAACTCACCATTTATGACCTCTAGGTGGTTTGGGATCTCCAGGTCTACAACCAGTCTCCCTCTGATGTCGCAGCACAGAATCCTTTCGCGCATACTCCGTATTACATCCCGCGCAGACATATGGTCCATCTCCAGAATTGCCCATATGCTTTTTTGTCACCAAGTGGCGGTTCCGATCGGGCATTCGAGTGAACCGCTCGCCGCACTCAGTACATTCAAAGGGTTTATTCGAGACTCCAGGTATTTTCAAGGAGCTGATATCAATAGCATTGCTGTTAGGCTGGTTGTTATTGTTGGAGGGACCTGGGATAGACGGCATGTCGTCCGAGTCCCTTTTCGCCTTCCAGTTTTTGGATGTCTGAAGGGATTGTGACTCGGAGAAGGACCGCGGAACAGTCGCGATGTCACCAGGAAGTGGTACCCAGATTAGGTTGGGATAGAGTTGTTGTATATCGAGATCCGTGGGTTGGTCCAGCTCAAGAGTCCTGTACCAGACTGCGCCCTGACTAGGATCCTAATAGATCAGTCGTTGGAGAGTTAAATTCAAAGTAATCACATTATCCTACGTGATAAGACTTTCTGGTGCCAAGGTTGAGTAAGGTGTCGCCTTCTGAGAGCGACTTTGGGCGGTTCGCAAGTCTAGCAACCTTGGTGATCTGGCGTTAGTCGGGAATGAATCCAAGTCAACACATCCAGACCTGATGATTGAATAGGACATTGGAGTGTGAGTACATGGTCAGATTGCAAGCTGGCCATTTTGCGCAAGACTGCTTTTATAGCGAGTCGTATAATATAATGCCGCATACCACGCTGCTACCATCCCTGAACTGGACTCTCGGCGCTCGAAGCATGACAGGTCAAAAGACGCCGCTCTGGTGATAGTGATGAACGTTTAATTTTCAAGTCGGTGCTTGATTCACTGTGGGAAACGACATGTCAAAAGAGATGCCGTGACGAAGTGACACCACGGATACGACCGTCTGGCATCAAATTTCCTGTGAGGAAATACTCCTTGCATCAGTGTGTGCAGAGGGTGTAGAGGTGTCGAGGCGTACCAGGCGTACCAGGCGTACTACGATGTGGAATGGCTCTACATAATGGACCCTTTTTACCCTTTGGAGATGATCTTAGATCTTACGTTCGTGTCATCAATGAACTCATTTTCACATGCTCTGACTTTGAGTGCAGGTAGCCTCAGGCCCATAATAGGTCCATTCCCCATTATGATCGATCGAAAGCGCACTTGTATTCCATTGGACTGGGTTGAGCATACCGAACATGCGCGTCAGTCAAAAGAACGCGTCCCTAGAGCTATCCGACGCGACTTCGAGCTTGGTTTGCGAGAATCAGGTGAAGATCCAGCGTGCCATGACTTGATCAGCGGGACAAAGTTGTGTTTTCATTTCTTGTGTCGCCTTGACCCTCCATTTCGGCTCGAGACTCGAGACTCTTCGATTTGCTGGTAGGTCTTCATGTTTCCGTATCCGGTAATCGACAGGACCCGCAGCGACGCTTGGATCATGAGATACTTGATGTCGCATGAGACAGCAGTCTGGAGCGGATTTTGGATGAAAATCAGCGCAGCCAAGCTCCACAATATATCTGTAGCCCGAGGAGGCGGTGACTGACTCGGTGCATCCGGCATCTATCCGAGTCAGAATTCCGCTCTCGGGCAGATAACATTACCTACAATGTAAGAAAAGATGTCCTGAGCCCAGGATCATCGCGAGAAGCTGTTGAAGAAGGCGTATTGTCAAAAAAAAAAGACAGGACGCGCACCCAAAATAAATTTTTTCACTAATTAGCGTGTCTCACTCGAGTCATACATAGCCGTTGATCCACATAGATCTTGGTCTGATTCAGACGGGGTTACCATCTGCCGTCCGTTCGTTGCCTTGGTGTCTCTGACCTCAGACGGAACGGGGACGGTACCTGTCGGACAGACCCGTCATCCGTCAGCGACGGGGCCGGTGCGGAGCCCTACGTATGAGTGGTCCAGTCTGATGAAACAACCATTAGTCAAAATAAGCTATATAAGGAAGAATCCCAAAAACGATTTAGTATCAGTATTCACGCATGGCAAATTTTGGAATTTTGTTGAAGGTATCTCCGACAGCAAGATTACGACAGGGCGCAAGAGCCATTGACGCTGCATGGAGATGAGTTTTTGGATAAGTAGCAGTTAGTCAATCCACCACCATGAGTCCAAGATAGCAGCGTTTATGAGAGAGTCAATTTAATGGATGGACACGACAGTAACTGACACAGTTCGGATGGCATTCCAAGGTGTGCACGAAGTGCTGGCTGAATTCAGGAGACCATTTTCCCTTTGTTGCCATCTATGTTCTGGTGATGCGAGCTTTCTCCAGTTGTATCCGCTATTATGTAATGGCATTGAATAATTTGCGCTCGTGATGAGGATTCCTCCACTAGAGACTACAAGACGATGGTAAGATCAACAGGACCTGGGCTCTAAAAAATTACGGCTACTCACCGAGTTAGCGATTGTTTTCGTAAAAAGAAATTAGCGCATCAATCAGCGCATCAAATTGATTGATGCGCTTCGCTGCAGTCGATCTGGGTAGCATTTGATCTAATGATTGCTCTTGTCCTGTCGTAGTAGATACATTCTCACCGCTTTTCAAATTGCTTTTTTGTCAATCATAATCGGAATCGGAAAAATCACCGTCGTCGCTGATGACTGGCAGGGTTCCACTAGGCCACCTTGTTACTTTTTGCATCTGAGCTGGTGCTCCAGATGCCATTGATTTGAAAGCGAGCAGAGTATACTATCAGATGGTGAGTACATTTCACAAGAGGAAACAGTACCGGCCGTCGCATCATTGCCTGCATTATGGAAAGGAGGGCCAATGGGAATCTGGAGTTGAGCGCAGACCTGGGCAAGGCTTGTGTTATTATTTCCGTTGCCCTCTAGAGCACCGAACAGGTTAGTCGTGTCAAAGACGAAGATCGAGGCGCTATCGTTGGCCATTTTGTCAGGATGGATTGGCGCAATATCATCCAATTTGGCTTGAATGGATGTCGAGGTCAAGTCCCTATATAACCATTAGTATCGGTCATCGAATTTCATGTCGTCGTACTTCAGGTCCTGATAAGAATCATGGAAGACGAGACATAGAGGACTGTCGACCATCCCTGCTTCGCATACGATCAATGAGCCCATTGATTCGACCCTTGAGAGCCTCTGTGCTGCTCAACCAATTGACCTGACCCACAACCAAGGATGACTGTTTCAGAGTTGTGAAGCCCATTTACTTGCGGCGCTTGTTTTCAGAAGCTTCTTTCCTTTGACCAGTCACCATCGGAGGCAGCGCATTCAACAAGACTCTCCCAGATTCTGCATTCGCTCGAATTCCTCCCATCGTTTATGCCGCCCTCAAATCTCGTCTTACCAAAAACTGGCAGACATTTTCATTCATGTCGATGTTCCAGCAGAGGTGCTAGGAAAAGTCGACCATGGCGATTTAGACATCAGTGTGGCTTGTCCCAGCTTCAAGTTACCAGGAAATCCGGCTGTAGACTTCGTAATTCTATCAACCGGCTTAATCTCACATTTTAAACAGTTATCACAACCAACCACATGAACCAATCTTCCTGAAATAATCTTTTGATGAAATACTTGACTTTTTCGATCTTTCCATTACAAAATGGAGAGCCAATCCAATGGGTCGGCAGCTCCAGGTTATTCGATCCCTTGTCTTTCAAGTCTTCGAGAGAAGGTATCACGAAAGTGAAGGCAGATCTTCGGATGTATGTCGAGTTTGTGCAATGGGAGAATGAGCAAGCAGTACACAGCTCGAGAATGGTGCTTCTGTCACTGGGGATCGCGAGATGAAAAGCGGAGTGCGTGAAGAAGCTCTGGCCCGAAAAGTCGACCTCAATGGAAGTTTGGTCATATTCATCGTAGGATTCGATTTCATCGACCATGTTGGCGAAACGGACAGACTTTCATTTTGGTACGCGGTCTTTCCCTTTGGTACATGGTCTTTCCCTTTGGTGATGTTCCAGCAGAGGCGCTAGGAAAAGTCGACCACGGTGATTTAGACATCAGTGTGGCTTGTCCCAGCTTCGAGTTACCAGGAAATCCGGCTGTAGACTTCGCAATTCTATCAACTGGCTTAATCTCACGTTTTAAACAGTATCACAACCAACCACACGAACCAATCTTCCTGAAACAATCTTTTGATGAAATACTTGACTTTTTCGATCTTTCTGTTACAAACGGAGAGCCAATCCAATGGGTCGGCAGCTCCAGGTTATTCGATCCCTTGTCTTTCAAGTCTTCGAGAGAAGGTATCACGAAAGTGAAGGCAGATCTTCAGATGTATGCCGAGTTTGTGCAATGGGAGAATGAGCAAGCAGTACACAGCTCGAGAATGGTGCTTCTGTCACTGGGGATCGCGAGATGAAAAGCGGAGTGCGTGAAGAAGCTCTGGCCTGAAAAGTCGACCTCAATGGTGTGCTGCTTTGCGCGGCGCTGACTATGGCGGATTGACACCACTTTCGTCAAGTGTTCACAAAGGGTAAGATTGGGACTAGCTCTGACTTGGGTTCAGACCTGTTTCTGGTAAGTGAAGTGATGATGTATGTATTTGATAGAAATAGTCTAAAATGAGGTAAAGCTAAGTTGCAAGTTCTTGATTGCTGTTCACGACGATGCTCAGCGTAGAGCTCGTCGTTGATGGGAACAGTGCCGAGACAAAAAGGGGGATCGCAAGATGCCCTTCTCTTTCATTTCCCTGTCCTTTTATACCCTCTGAACCTGTGCCTAGATATAAAAATAGATTACTGCGCATCGTCTTGTTCCTGGATAGAAGACCAGCTTGTTTCCGGCCATATGACTCCGTGCTTCTTTCTACAGCTTTTCACAAGTTTCCAGAGCAACCATAATTTAGGAAGCCTTCTTGCATAGCTCCCAACAGCGCCCATATATCCTGAGTGCTTCTGCGCAGTTTCTACATAGTTTCAGGTGCCTAGTTGTGCCTGTGCCGGATATCGGAGTTTCAAGGAAGATCTGACAATCACTAGCTCAGAGTGGCGCTAAATGAGTGTATGCTTGTAGGTCCATAATGGCTTGTTACGCGTTCAGCCAGTACTGAGACGCGACATCCCCTCCCAACTTGAGATGTCGACTTCCCAGTCGACCTGACTTGGCCCTGGTGGTGCAATTTGAATCTGAAACCAAGTTTTTTCATCACTGTCATCGCCCAAAATGGACTCCGCCTGGCGCGACTTCCTTCCAGATATGCATTTTGAATATGCATTTCTGGAATTTCAGGTTGAATCTTATCAGGGAGGAGGTTTTTTGGGTCGCTAGCCGGGCCTTGGCCGTTGATGTATAAAAGACCTCATCTTTGTCTGAATTGTTATCTGTCTCCCTTTTAAATTCTCCACACCAATCTATTTCTGCTCTACTCTTTCAACCACTCATTTCCCTTTCTCAATGTCTTCTCCACATCCCATGTCTCCTGTTCAGGACTTCTACGGTGCTGCTGTCGTCGCTTCCTACATCGAAATCCATGGTGTCCATCCATCCTTGCATGGTACCATACATCTCGCTACTGGAAATCTTGAGAATGCTTCCCGTACTTTGTCCTTATCTCTTCCTGCTGAAGGTACCGGTGCAGAAGAATTTGGGAGATTCGTCCGAGATGTTCAAGGTCTCGAGGTAATTGTTCACTTCATTTCCATGGCTTTTATCTGATCTCCAAGTGTCTTTTTCAGAAACTCCTTCTTCGCTGGGATGAATTTGAGATCCCTAACAAGTTCCCATTGCGCGAAGCTTGTCGTTTCCTTCAATACCCAATTCAGTACATTGCCAACAATGTTCATCATCCTCATCGACTTGTCCTTAGCACTGCTTGTCGTGACTACATTGATCGCTGTTTTATTATCAATGGTATCCAAGCTTTGGTTTTTCCTAGACCTCCAGGCATGTCGGTTCGTCCTTTCCAATGTTGCATGAATGGTTTCCTTGCTGATGCACTTTTTATCTTTTAGACTTTGTTGAACCCTGCCTCTCAGTCACCACAATATACCCCCTCGAGCCCGATCGCTGCTGGAAATGGTACTGCAGCTGATCCTCTCCGATTTGGTTCTGTTTCAACATCTTCTCTTGTTGGTCCTGATGAGCGGTCTGACAGTTCAGCTATCCCAGAATTGGTTTATCCTGACTCGCCCAAGCCCAATGAGCCAATCCAGCAAGGGTTTTCTGTCGGCAATACCTCCTCTTATACCATTGTTCATGATGGTACTGACTCAGTTTTCATCTCATCTTCTGGTCGAGTAATTGGTGGTGCCGCTCGCCTGAGCTTTGGGTAAGCCCTAATTTTGCCCCTCTTTCACTACCTTAACAGGCTTCCAGATCGAGCATCATCATCTGACCCAGCTTGTGCTTCAGCTTCTGAAACTCGCCAACGTTCATTGTCTCTTTTGGCTTCTCCTTTCATTCCTCGCAATAATTCCCATTCTCGTTCTTTATCTGCTATTCCTGAGGTTCCTGAAGTATCAGATCCAGCTACCTCAGGATCTCCACCTCCTTATCAGGCTCAACGACATGCCAGTTTGGAACCTCGAACTGCTCATCGAGGAACTGGTCGTGGTCACATTGGTCACGATTCACAGCGCCACTGTAAGTCATTTTGGTCTTGTTTTTCCCAAGTCTTGCTGAAACAAAATTTTCTGCAGATTTCCGGCATAGTCCTGAACTTCGATGTGCCCATTGTCATGGTTCTCATGCTCTTCATCAAAACTGTCGCAGCGGGTCTCGGCACAGTTTTCCAACAAGAGCCTCTGGTTCTCATGTTCCCAATCATCGTCGCTCTCAGCATCCTACTCCAGCAGAACGCTGACAAGCCGCCTTGGTAATTTTGAGAAGGAATTTTGCTGAAAGAGGTGTCTTGGAAGCCACTGCTCGTTCCATGCAGCGTGAGCATGGGATATCAGATGCTGAGATTCGTGGTAATGCTTCTGCTTCAGGTCGCTCTTGGCACTACTAGCTTTTATCACTTTGCTTTAAAACACACTCCTTTGCCCTTTTTCTGCTCTTATTCATATACCCCACCATACTTATCGTCCCTTTTATAATAGTTTCTGATGTCTTTTGTTGGTAGAAGTCAAAATCCAGGTGAATCCTGTTGTCAAGCGCCTTTTGGGAAAAACGTCGGAGTTAATGACATCATATCTAATGTCATTGTCCCTGTGACCTTTGTTGATCAAAAACCCTTTGTCCGCTTCCACCACCTGCTTGCAAAATCCATGTCCCTACATTGCCATATATAGCACCAATGTCTAGGCTCTTGGCTAGCTCCGGTTACACTTGAGCAGGCTAGCAATGGGAAGGCATGGATCCACAAAATGTTGGATTCCTGGATTGCCTCTATCTCTCTCTCTTCTTCCTTCATCTATAGCTCCTTTTAATCTCCTTATATACTCTGGAACTCCTTGTATTAGCAGCTATGATGGTTCCTGTCATTTGAATGCCCGGGTCAGGAAAAAGTGCCAAAAACAGTCAGGTGTCAAGTGTCAAAATTGACCCCAGTCTGAGTTGAACTTCAGACCTCCAGGCCACAGAGGTTCAACATGACAAATCTGACACGTTAGACCCCTGCACCATCACTGCTTTGGATAGATGGTTGCTTGGCTCTCCATATGCTCCTGTCAGTCAGTTGTTGCCATAGCACATGGCATATTTCCTTTCCATCATCAGCTAGCCCAATTTCAGTCTCACTTCATATTCCTCTCAATTCTGTCCAATATCCAATCCTGCCTGCCTTGGAATCCTTCCCAATCCATAATTGCTGTCAAATAAAATCATAGGTGTGCTTTCACCATTCCAGGCTTTAATTCCAAATACTTTTCAATCATGCTCTGACTCCTTGTTCTTTGCCATTTCTAGTCAATCAGATAGCTCCTAGCTCCTTGTTGCATGCATTTCCATTTCAGCAGCTGCTCTAAAATCCAATTTATCCAACCAACAGACACACTATTTCCAGATCACATGCAACAATGTATCTGATGTTGGAGCTGAGTAAGCTGTAGCGCCTGCAGTTTCTGCCAAGTTGAAGTTATCAAATCTGGTTCCTTGTAAATTCCATATAGGTGTGCCTGTTTATCGAGCTCCTTTTGCCAAAGTTTGATCTCTTATTTCCCATTTCATTGCTTGCTTGCTTTATGTTGTCCCATTTGTTCCATTATTCCAATCCAAGTACAATGCTTTTGTTGATAATCTCCCTCCCAACTTGAAGAAGTAACCATCCCTGGTTATCTTAATCTCACTCCTCCTGCTCTTCCTCCTCCATTTCACTATGCTCATTACTTCCAATTTCAATTTCATCTTCATAGTCACGATCCTTCTCTGAATAAGGACGTGCCTCGCCGACTTCATTTGCTGCTGACATTTCCAGATCTTTCAGCTTTTCTGTTGTGATATCAAGGAAGTCCGGTAGATGGGGAAGAGGGATAGATGCTCGAGGTTGATATGGAATGATCCGGAAGGCACCGACTGGTCGGAGAAGAACTGAACCGTCTAGTTCACAAAGGATATAAGCACCGCCTTTGTTTCGGGACAAGACAATTAATGGTCCTAAGCAGCGAGGCCATTGCTTCCGGCTATGTGAATCTTCAACTCGTGTATTTCTCATCAAGACCAAGTCGCCTCTTTTGAAATCATAATTCTGAATGCGGTGCTTATTCTTTTCAGCAAATCTGCCTGTTGCTGCTAACCGGAACTTGTAGACTTTCTCGTGCATAGTCTCAAGCATGTCTTCTCGCTTCTGAAGCTCTAGAGACCGTCGAACAATCAGCTCTTCTGTTGTTAGGACTCCAACAGGTGGTGGAAGAAGGTATGTGGCCTCTGTTATGTCAAGTGGCATCACTGGATGAACCCCATGAACAGCAAAATATGGACTGCATCCCATGGACTTCCTAGTTGTCACACGCTCTGCCCAAAAGACTGAATGATGGACTTCATACCACCAGTGAGCATTTCCATCTGCAGCTTTGATCATTGATTCTCGGACATCAAAGTGCTTTCGTTCAATCAATCCATTTGCCTGGCTATTATAGCCAGAGATGGTGATATGTCGAATATTATAGTGTTTCTCTAGGATTGCCAGTGCAGCCAGAAAAGGAGGTCCATTGTCTGTGACAATTTCATAGAGAGCTCCCCAGCGACAAAGTAAGTCTTCATGTATCCAGTCTGCTATTGCGCCTGCTGACTCTTTTCTTAGAGCGCGAAACTCTGGGTATCCTGTAAGAGAGCATCTCCCATGAACCAGATATTTGCGTCCATTTGATGAAGGAAGATGCATTGTGTCAATATAGGCTTTTCCAAAGAATGGCGCTGGCATAGCCACTACCGGTGGTATGATAATCTTTGTTGTCTGCCTTGTTTGACACTGATGACATGTCCAGATGAACCATTTCATATCAGGCTTCATTGTTGGCCACCAAAATCAGTCTCGAAGGTGTACCAAAGTAACATAAAGGCCTTTATGTCCCATTCCATCATGAATCTTCCTTAGGATTCGCATTCTCTCTTCATTTGGGAGCACTATTTTGTGCTTTCCTGTTCTGTCTCGCCGCCACAACTTATCTTCAAGAATAAAGAAATCACTGGCATATCGAACAAAGGTTTGGAGCTGTACTTCTGTCATGTCCTTTGGTTTACCTTTTCCTCGCAGGAATGTTTCAACAAGCTCTAGCTTTTGCTGTGCTCGTTTCCCTTTCGATGTCTCTGGAATGCTTATCTGAGCTTCTTCTGCAGTGGTAAAAGGGTTTGCGACTGTATCAAATGTCGTAGTGAATACATCTAATGCTTCTTGTACCAGCTGTACTGATCCTGGATTTAGGAAGTGCACAAAGTTGTATTGCTGGTCAATCCAGCTGTCATAGTCGTCTTCAGGTTCAGGGACATCATCGGGCTGTGGAACTCGCCGAGACAAGCCATCTGCCACATGAGTTATTCCTGGAACATGTACCATGGTGAAATTGAACAGCAAAATCCCAGCGATCCATCTGTTTATAGTCGCTGTTGGTTGAATATCAGGATTATTCAACATTCCTCGGATATAAGAAGCATCAACTTCAACTGTGAAGTTTTTTAACCCAACTGTATACAGACGAGTTGCTCGAAGTGCCCGAAACAAGCCATAGAGTTCAAGCTTGGGCTGAGAGTAATGTGACTCTCGCTCATTTAGAGGAATGGACCCAAATCTGTTGTAATACCGTTTTGTTGTTGATCCAGGTACAGCTTGGGCAATAGTATAGCCAACTGCGTGGACAGAAGTATCTATGCTGATATATACCATCTCATCATTTTCATAATTGATCGCTCGAAGTGCTGGTGAGTTGATCACTGCAAGCTTCAGCTTCTCCTGTGCTGCAGATTCTATAGCACTCCAACGAAAGGTAACATCCTTTCTTGTGAGGTGCACCAGTGGTCTTGCAATCAATGCAAAGTTCTCAATGAAGATTCGTAGTAATCCTGCAGTTCCGAGGAAAGCTCTTACATCGGTAAGAGTCTTACATGGTCCCCAGGTTCGTATTTTTGTGACTCTGCTTTCATCTGGTAACCGTCCCTCATAGCTGCAACGATGACCAACAATGACCACCTCTGAGACACAGAGGTACGCTTTTTTGCCTGAAAAGGTGCAACCAACGTATTTGACTCGCTGAATAACTCTGTTCAGACCCTGGAAATGCTCCCAGACAAAACGCCGAATGCCCGGGTTCTCTGTCAAAGTCTCATAGCTGCCATCACTGGTTTCATATCGTGTCTTGGGACCTAAGACTGGTGCATCGTCTATGAAAGGTATTGTAACATGTGGTATTTCATCTTGAAGTGTGAAATTGACATCGGCTTGGAATATAGGGACAGAATTGGCCCAGCCCATAGGTAATCTTGTTAAGCGCAAAGTACCAAGTGGTGACTGAAATGTTGTATAGTCACGAGAAGCTTTTGCCAATATGCGCTCGTCATATCCAACAAACCAGTCAAGGAGTCCATAGCATCCCCAACCCCCACAGCTTTCACCAAGAGTTTCAATATATGGGGGCATTCCAGCATCATGAATGGTAATTGCATTCAATGGTTGGAGATCATGCACTAACCGAACTGCAGTTGCATCTTTCTTGGCTACAGCAAACCACCTAGACCGGTAAGATGAATTGCTTGGTTCATATGTCCCTGACTGAATCTTTGCCCGGACAGTGTCAATGATTTTCTGGTACAGACCAGGAGGAATGGGAATGTTCTTCAATTGCCATGGTGTATGTGCCATGACTGGTATCTGAACAGGTGGGAAGAACTCTGATTTGAATGCTCCCTTTTCTGATTCCTCCCAGGCAAAGCCCAAGTTCTGCTCCATCATTAAGAAATGCATCAACTTGTGCTCTTCTGGCCACAAGAAGTCTCCAGGGTGCATTGCATCAATGATTTCTTTTCTTTCTGCTGTATATCTTCCAGTGGGTTTGAATTCTGGAGGCCTAAAAGGTAAAACTGGCATATCTGCCAATGGATCACCTATTATCTTTCTCTCCATCCGAAACTCTGCAGGTAAAGTTGCCGGTACTGCTCTAACCTTCTTGTCAACAGGCTTATACTTCTTTTTCTTTTGCAGAAACACCTCACTGGTGTTCTGCTTCACCCAGTTCATTGTCACTGAGTATAACTCCAGCACTGAGTCATTACTTGTGGCTTTTCTTTCACCAGTTTCCCCATTCCCAGTCCCAGACTTGCATCTGACTGAATATCCATATGTGTGCAAATCCATATCCTTTGTGGTGTTACTTTGACTTGTTGTAGGTATTGCTCCATATTTGTCAAGTGCAAACATCTGAAAGTCTTTTTCCCACTGTTCTCTTCCATGTTCTGAATCTCTTCCAGCTTCATGTATTCCATCAATAATGATGGTGAAGCCAGGCATGCTTGTCTCATCTCGATGTAATTCAAAGATGGACGGATCATCGGGTGTCCTGTGCGTATAACCTTTGCCAATATTTCCTGTTTTCTCAACCGTGACCACTATTCCCAGTTCTTGTCGACTATTGGTCAAATCGTCGACAAGTGAAAACCAGAGGTTTCAACTTTTTCAGTACTTTTCGTGGTTTGGTTCAGCCGGTACCGGGGGCTTCCCCGAGGACAAGTCGCAATAGTACGCTCTTCTGCTGTATTCGGGTCACAAAGCGTGATATGCTGATCCTCATTTTTGAAGTTCTGAATGCAACTCTCTGTTACAATGTCAAATGGGCGTCCTAAAAGGACATCATATGCTGGATTTCGGACCACATGGACCTGCAGATGAACCTCAATTCCGCGGAACTCAAATGGCACATTTCAGACAAGTCCAAGTGTCCTGTCAATATGACCATTTGCTGATTTCAATGGAACTGTGACTCGTGGATCATAAGGTACATCCAAAAGATTCCAGACTGCTTCAGACATGGCAACAATCTGACATCCTGGGTCCAGAATGCATTCAACATCGTCAAGGACACCAGCAATGACTGGTTGTACTGCTCTCAATGCAGCACTTTCCTTTGCCACAACTAGGCTGGGTGGTAATGGAGTATCAGGGTGGGCAGTGAGAAAGGACTCAATGGCGTCTGGCCCAGATTGGATATAGAGATTGTTGGCCACAGGTGTGGTTCTTCTTGAGTCTGGTACCAGCTCTTTATGACTGGTAATCATATCCTTTGTCTTTTTTCGGACTTCTGGACAATGTGCGAGTATCTCATTTACTGTGACACCTGGTACTGGGGTAGTCATGAGCTTTTGAAACAATCGCTCATCAGAGCTACTGTCTTGGATTTTTGAGGTATAGCGGTAAGCAGGGCCACTAGCAGCTGGTTTTCGGTCTTCAGGACTAGCAGAAGGAACCCATTTTCGTGGTGGCTGAGCAGGTGGAGGTGGCGTCACTGAGTGATCTTTGTAAGTGGGACCAGGTGACTGAGATGCTGAGGGAGACCGATTTGCTGCTTCTTTCTCCTGTGAAGTTTTACTCCTAGTCAAGACGTGAACCTCCTTGCTTTTTATCAGGTCCTGAACAGCATTTGCAATGCTTTCTAGTCTGTTATCAAAGGAAATTCCAGCTAAGCGCTCTTCTTCTGAGATGGACTGCAACAAGACAGATTGATTTCCATCACCCTGTATCTCAACAAACATCCCAGCAGTATGAGGTGGACTTTCACGGATGTTTTCGTGATAGAAGTCAACTTTGTCAAGAAACCAGCGACCACATAGATTCTGAGGGAACTCCCCTCCTTCAGGAAGCAGAACTCGGTTTGTGACTGGATGAAGTGAGATTTTCCCCAACCTGAGGTATTCATTTGTACGATCACAGCTTCCTTTAGTTTCACACTCCTCTTTACCACACTTGATACAGGATTGAGGACCATTTGGATTTGTTTGGCGCTGAGACCATGGTACCCGGGTGTTATTCTGATTTGATGACCATTGCTGATTCCCTGAATTCTGGTTTCCACCTTGGTTGGACCAGTTATTTCTTCCACCATTGTTATAGCTGCTATTAGAGCCATTGTTGGTCTGATTGGACCATCCATTGCCTTGGAAGTTCTGTGCTGGAGGACCATTCCATTGGTTACCAGAATTCTGGTTATTATTCCAGTTTCCCTGGTTATTCCCATAGTTGTTGAATCTGCCATTCCCAGATCCATTGCCCCATGAGTTCTGGTTGTTCTGGTTCCTGTTATTTCCTGACCATCCATTATTTCCAGAACCATTTCCCCAATTGTTCCCACCATTCTGCTGGTATGATGGTCCTTGATTCTGTCCATTTCCATATGACTGACTCTGGTTCTGCCATGGCTGACTCTGAGACTGATTTCCTGATGGTCCTTGGTTGTTATAAGAAGGGACTGAGTTTTGGTTCACTTCTCTTGGTATAGTAGGCTTCTGCAATAATTCAACCTGTTTCTGAAGAGGTTTCACAGTTTCAGCCATGATCTGCATCATTCCAGCCATCAAGGTAGAAAGATCTTCTACTTTCAGCATTCCAGATGTTGTAGGTGCTGTATCTGTCATCCCCCCAGCCATTCCAACTAGAACGGAATCTCCAGCAGCTAGGAGATCTTTTAGCTCATAGGGATCAACATCATAGTGTTCAGGGAGCTTGATGGCCAATCTATTTTGGACTTTGGTGAGGAAGGTACCAGTTAAACCACGAAGGAAGCCTCGAGAGATATCAAGCTTAGATATCCGGCCTGCCTGGAATAAATGGTTGGTTACTGCCGTAAAATCCCTAACATATGCTCCCCAATCATGGCGTGTTGTTATGCCATTTCTTACTGCAGCACCAATAATCCTATCCATATCTTCAAGTTCATACATTCTTGCAGGAGCAGCCCCTGGATAGAGCTTTGTGACTGCTGCTTTGAATTCAGGCCAACTTTTCCCCACTTTTGCTTCTTCTAGTCCTGCCCAAAGATAGCTTGTATCAATGTCCACATATCGCCTTGCAAAGACTTTCAAGTCTTCTTCTGAAGGCTTTGTTGTACATGATCCATGTAATCGATCAATATCCTCAAAGAAGCGGATCAAGCTTCAGGGATCTTTCTTATCAAATTTTGGTGCAGAATGATGGCCCGGTTCAGGCATGGAGATAGTGGATTTAGCGGACATAGTAGTAGCTGGCGGAATTGGAGGTCTCGGTAATGGATTTGGGGTTCTAGTTGGTGGACTAGATTGAGAGCCTGGATTTGCCCAGTTAGCAGGTTTTAGACGGTAAGGGTTGGCAATTCTGTCTTCTTCCTCCTCAGAGAAAGGTCTGACAAAGTTATCGGTGATGGTGGGAATAAATCTAGACAGAGATTCAGGGATATCCTCAAAACCCGGCGTCTGAATGGGATCAAAGGTGCTGCGGCGAAGTTCCTCATCTAGTGGTGATCTCGACAGGTTGCAGTAAAGATAAACTTCACCGTGATGAACAGCAAGTCAACGATGAGCTGTAAGTCCAAATCTAAAAAACCCTCGCGGTGGGCTCCAGATGTGCTGCTTTGCGCGGCGCTGACTATGGCGGATTGACACCACTTTCGTCAAGTGTTCACAAAGGGTAAGATTGGGACTAGCTCTGACTTGGGTTCAGACCTGTTTCTGGTAAGTGAAGTGATGATGTATGTATTTGATAGAAATAGTCTAAAATGAGGTAAAGCTAAGTTGCAAGTTCTTGATTGCTGTTCACGACGATGCTCAGCGTAGAGCTCGTCGTTGATGGGAACAGTGCCGAGACAAAAAGGGGGATCGCAAGATGCCCTTCTCTTTCATTTCCCTGTCCTTTTATACCCTCTGAACCTGTGCCTAGATATAAAAATAGATTACTGCGCATCGTCTTGTTCCTGGATAGAAGACCAGCTTGTTTCCGGCCATATGACTCCGTGCTTCTTTCTACAGCTTTTCACAAGTTTCCAGAGCAACCATAATTTAGGAAGCCTTCTTGCATAGCTCCCAACAGCGCCCATATATCCTGAGTGCTTCTGCGCAGTTTCTACATAGTTTCGGGTGCCTAGTTGTGCCTGTGCCGGATATCGGAGTTTCAAGGAAGATCTGACAATCACTAGCTCAGAGTGGCGCTAAATGAGTGTATGCTTGTAGGTCCATAATGGCTTGTTACGCGTTCAGCCAGTACTGAGACGCGACAATGGAAGTTTGGTCATATTCATCGTAGGATTCGATTTCATCGACCATGTTGGCGAAACGGACAGACTTTCATTTTGGTACGCGGTCTTTCCCTTTGGTACATGGTCTTTCCCTTTGGTACGTGGTCTGGTACGAAGATGACAAGGAGACTCGAGCTGACTTGACAGAGTCGCGCATCATCCTCTTCTTCTGCGATGACCCAGGATTATTTTGGAATCGTGTCCTTGAAAGGATGATCTGCAGATGGACAAAGCATTTCCCTCTTACGAGCTCGGGATTCACAGATGGATCCTAGCTCGGAATTCGGCAGAAAGATCCTCGAACTCGGCGCGTTTGGAATAAGGAGCTAGACAAGTAGAGAGGGGTTTTTCAGAGAATCTGGGGTACTGGATACCAACCATTGTCTCGGACGAGGAAATGGAAGCTTTTAGATGAGAATTAGTATTTCCAGTTTCATCCAACCAAGACACTTGGATGGTCGGCAATTCTCAAGATGACCCGTGATGAAACTGGTCATATTCTACACTGAAATGACGGTGAAATCCGATGGATGCCTAGTTGAATGAAGACATGCTGTTTTTGAGTTGAATGACGAGTCTTTTTTATACATTGAAAGAAAATGTCTCACCGAAGAAGGAAAATATCGCACTGGTTGAAGAGTCACAAGGAGCAAGTCTCTATTGATTAATCGATCAATCTACAAATCTGCACTTTCTACTTTATTTCTATACTGAATGTTTTGGGTATACAAGTCCAAGTGACGTATACGAGTCCAACTGATTGTGGCGTGACACGACCACCTGACTGACGAGTCACCAGGACGACTTTGGCTGATTTGTCGTTGATAACTTGACGAGTCCTGTCTGCACCACAACCCACCGATAGACAACAGAGTGTTGAGCAACAAGAAGTCGCAGAAGCAAACGACGCGAGATTGCTGGCCAAGCCCTAGACGTCAAGGTCGTTAGTTACAAGCACAAAAGGATAAGACAGAAGAAAGAGACAAACCTAGTTGAAGACCGGGTACAGGTCAGCATTGGGGAACTCCTCCTTGATAATGGGCCATAGCCAGAACATCGGGGTGGCATAAGTGATATCTGACGGGTCTGTTATGCCACACCCGCCAGTAAGGAGGCCACCGAATTCACCAGCACCAGAGGCAATGATCGACCCAGAGTCTCCGCCTTTGGAGAATGGGCCTGAGTCATTGTCGTATGGTAGGATTGCCCATTCTTTCGAGTCTTGGTGAGTCTGGTTGGAAAAGTACTGGCGCACATAAGAGAAGAATCCATTGGGATGACCAATTGTGGTGAGGGTGGTCAGGCCGCGCTTGATGACATAGAGGCAGGCTTCGTTATTGTGGTCCTTTGTGTCGGGATGGCGCATTTGATGCTCGGTGAGAATGTTCCTGAGCTTGAGGAGCCGTCCAACTGGGTATCTGAAGCGGTGCTGCTTGTCCGGCTTGGGATCCTTGGTGAGAATCTCCCCGGGGAGGCGTTCAGCTGGCTGCTTGTCGATGTGAGAATTCATCCTCTCTGTAAACGTGCCCATGCGGATCTCCGTCCCTGAATATAAACAGTTAAATCAGATGCCTTTAGTGAAGAAGATCAGGACGCACCCAAGTCGATAACATTCCCCCTAAAGTTTGGCAAAAACCTGGCCTTGTCAAGCTTGATGACGCAAACGTCTTTGGTGAAGCCATGCGGAGCAGTACCAAAAGCGATAGCAGGCGACCAGACAACATGACCGATTATACGCTGGCTGGGCTCACCAAAATTCTTCTTGGTCTTGTCGTGGAGCTTCAGTAGCTTGTTGATCGCGTGATTCGTCCTCTTCAACAGCACCCGTTTGTCTTCCAGGTCCATCGCGGCATCCTCCTCCTCATCGGGATCGGTATCGTCTACCGCTTCCTCCTCGGACCTCTCGATCGCAATCTCGTAGAACCTGGCCGCGTCGACAAGGGTGTCGATGTGGCTATCGAGCGATTGGAGGTAGGCGGCCCACGCCTTGGTACCCATGAGGAGGACTTGCTTACGAGGACTGCTGGGGTGGTAGGTGTAGTCGGAATTGTCCTCATCTCCTGGGAAGAGAACATGACGGGCCGTAACGCCGTAGAGCTCGTCGCCGTCCTTGAAGTAAAAGCCCATGGTACCCTGAATATAGGGTGTCTTGGCGGCAGCGATAGAGAGCCCAAGGACAGTAGTCAGCGGATCAATCACATATCTGGTTGGATGCGTGTCCAAGGCTGGCTTGTAAAGCTTTGCACCAGCTGAAGGCCTGAACACCGATTCCCGGAATTCAATCTCAACGTCTATAATGCCCTCCTTGTCGAGGAGTGCGAGTATGAGGTTGGCAGAGTTGAAAGCATCCTCGCCGGCGAGACTATCGGGAAGAACACCGATCCAGATTACGACGGGACTGATAATAGCAGGTGATTCTTGGTTCGGGACTGTCCGGAAACGGACGACGTCAATGGTCGAAAACCGGACCTGCTGCTTGTCGAGAAGGTCACGAATCTTGGGTCCGACGTACTCCCATTTGTCGCCAAGCTTGTGGTCAAAGACTGGACAAAGGTGCTTTAAGCGACGATATGCTTCTGGTCCCGTGGGCATCACAAAGGGTTCCTTCGATGTCCGGTAGACCAGCTTGGGAGGAGAATTGGAGATCCCCGAATAGTAAAACATGGCCTCGTACTTGGACACACTCGAGCCGTATTCGTCGTTCGAGACGTTTTCATCCACTACACGAATATAGGAGCCGGTCAGTATAAAAGGACAGTAGTAAAACGTTAAAGAACTCGCTTTTTTAGTCCAATACAATTTGCTTAAATAGCCGACTGAGCCTCCTTTTATAGTCGGAAACAAGAATGCTGACTGGCAAAACCAAATTCGAAATGAAGGTGGTTCAGTGTCACATGTTTGTGACCGAGTGACACTTTGCTTTCATGACGATGGGCCAGAACGACAGAGGTTGCTTCATTCACCGACTTATACCGCTCCTACTGACTATCCTCGACAGAGATCCCTAGTACAAGAGACAATTACCTTTCCGAGGTTTTTCACATTTTTCAATCTCACGCCTGAGCATGATGCTCTACTATTTTCCCTTGCTCAAAGGAAATCAGGGTCGGACCTGTGATCCGCCAAGCAAACGAATTCGGTGCGTAAATCTCGCATGGGATTGTTCTAAAACTAGAAAAAAATTTGACAGATGCGACGCGTCGTCCCGATTGGACTAGCCATCTCCCTTTATCAGTATTCAACGAGTCGAGCACTCTGCCCTCATTTCACGGTAGCCCCAAATGGCACTCGCCGTTGACGATCTCGACGAATCTAAATCAAGGGTCTAGGTGACACCTTGACGAGATCGATTCCCGGCACCCTGGACTGCAACCACTATGTTGTCTGTCGATTCCTCCATTCTTTGTCTCGCTGGCGCTGGGATATGGCCCTTTTCGAAACTCGTACGCAAATTCTTGGATCGAGGAAACGAGACACAGGCCTCTCCGCGAACCAGCTGGATATAAGGTTACCAACCGCAATTGTAATTTGGGCAGTGGAATATGGTCTTGTATTTGCTGAATCATGGTGACGGATCCAAAGGTACTCAGTCGATTCGCTTCGCTTGTGACATTCGCTGACGCTCATAAAGGCTGTAGCTCATTCCCATACTCGAGAAACATACGTATATGTTCAGAACAGTCTCTCGAGGGTCGCAATAGCGGATCTGGTGAGCCTGTCCAATCTGCCTGGTTTCTCTGGGTTAAACCTCCATCTAGTTTGGCAAGGGCATACTATGGGCAGAAGGAGACATCCATCGATGTCAGCGAAAGGCTCTCACGCCAGATTCCAGTGTCGGTGCTGTTCGCAAGCTGACGACAGTAGTTTATGATGCGCTGATCCTTTGCTGATACTTGGATCCCGCCATAGAACACGATGCTTCTTGTCCAGTCAGTCTCACTGTGAGTTTCACTGCTTCAGGTGACGCAAGCTAAGAGCACCTCAGTGGGCCTTGATCTCTCTGAGCCAGCAGCTGGATAGGCAAGACAAACTCAGGAATGAACCTGCCTTGTTTGGTGCGACAGACCCAATGTATGATCAGCTCATGTCTCCCATCGAGTTACCCTGCTTGGACGCGGTCGTTCACGAGATTTACGCCTTCACCCGCCTTTGGCTGATACTTTGCACGATGTAAGAACCAGAGATTATCTTCCGAATATGTTCTGATGATTCATAGGCTGCAGAAACGATGTCCTTCCTCGGCGCTCCTTGCAGCAGTTTTCAAGCCAAACAACAATTATTCATAAAGGATGATCGGCGAGTCTTGAACCTGATGCTTCTAAACATAATCTTAGACGAGATGCTCGGTACTATCATTTGCGAGGAACCAGAGTAACCTATCAATAAATCTCCAGATCTTGGGCGTCTGGCGTTTGGTCAAGAGCCCGTTATAGAAAGTGTCTGCACTGATGCCTAAACGCTTGGATCTTTCGACTCCTTGGGGTTTCAACGCAGGGAGTTCATGTTATAGACCGCCCAGGGATGGGTTCTGAAGAGGTCAGATGAGTTGAGTCGCTGTCTGTGACCTTGTTGATGGCTTTTTTTTTTCGAGTATTGTTTCAACTTCAAGCTTTGGGATCTCGGAAGAGAGACCGTGGAGAAGTCGCGGCGCCAGCACGAACTGGTACCGAGATAAGGTCTGGATAGAGTTGCTGTATATCGAGATCTGTGGGGTGGTCTCCTGGAAGTCGTCTATACCAGTCAGGACCCCTACTAAGATCCTGAAGGATGGCCACATTCACATACCTGACTAACATTTTAAGAGGCATTGAGTAAGTAGCCCTGGTTATATCCCGAGAGGTACATAGGGTCAGCAATGTCTCGTCAGTCGAAATCAACCAATGCTGGCAGGAACCAACCTGTCGATTGAACGAGCCATCGACACTAGACTCGGACATGAGATTCAGGTTGATAAGCTCGTGTGCAATCATGGTTTAATACTGACCGCTTTTATGCCGGTTGAATAATGCCACATATGTACTTAACCACGCCGCCATTTCCACAGACAATTGGTGGCCCGAGTAGGACTTGTTGATGCACTCTAATCATCAAGATCTGTCAGTCCCAGACCCACAAGAGCACAGCCACATCCTTATTCACTAAAACGACCTCGAGTTGACCTTGAGTCCGCTGTTCCCGCTGCCATCCCAGACCCAAAGCAATCAAGCCCGTCGTGCACTCAGCCAGGTTGTTTTATGCATGGTGCCTCAGTTTCATAGGTCAGTGATCAAATGCAAGGCTATCAAACTATGAAGGGTGTAGGTTGGATGCACAGAAACCTTCCATTTAACATTTACACCTTTTTTGGCAATGAAAAACATTGAATTTTTCTGCCCAGAGATAAGATTCGGATCTCTTACAGAATGTATCCCCGACAAGCCGTGTATTCTTCTTCCTTTTTTGAAGGTTCGGTAACACGCGATGGTACATGGATCTGTATCATTATCAAGTGACATGTCCCTTTGAGTTTGTATAATTCTCACCGAAACTGACATCAAAGGTGCGTTTCGATTCTCGACGCGGTCAAACTTCTTTCCCGTTCTAGAAACATCTCGAGTCCATCTCAATAAGTACTTGAGTGCTGCGGGGACAGTGCGGCAGATACATGATGACCGACGCATGTTCTCTCTACGTCATATCTCCCACCATATCCTGCGCGTCTCTCTATGTTGGAAGGAAATCCGCATAAAATCCAGCTGAAACTGCTTCTCCGCTCTCTCAGTCCAGCTAATCAGGGAGCTTTCCCAAAAGGCACTTTTTTGGGAAGGACCCTTTGCAATCTGCAAGTACTTGCTCCGGCCCGTCGCAGCTCATCCTTTCCTTAGAATTAGGATGGGGATAGGATTCTAATAACGAGGCTACCTTTCTCCATCTGAATCTGATATAGGTACCTGAAGGGTCTCGAGTCTAATACAATAAGGACTCGGGGAGGCTCGAATGTTCTCCATACGGTCCGCCCGATAAGGAAGGACGGCCGGACGATTTCGGTATAAGAGGGTCTGAGGGTGTAACGAGGATGTAAGGCAGCTTTTCCGTGATCCTATGCGTTTCTACTTCTCACTCCACCTTGACACTTTCCTTCGACGACTTAAATCTCGTATGACATTTATAGTTCCCGGCGCAATACATGAGAATTCTTCTAATTCCTTACTCTTGTAGACCAATTACTTTTGACGTGAGCTTTTATTGTCTTCGCAAGACTATCGTGTAGACATTCTCGTGACAATATATTTCAGGCATCTTCAGAAAACGATGGATCACAAAATTTGTGTTGATGATAATTACTCTCTCAGAACTCTTGAGAAATCCCAGTCCCTTCAACTTATAAAGCTCTGTATTATGAAGAGGTTGGAGGTTGGAGTTTGAAATGGGGGACTCGACATTCTCCTCATTCAGTGTTTATGTTTCTTATTGCTGGCGAGCTGATCTGATTGCAGTCTCTCTGTTATTTGCTCAGGCGACCTCCGTCATGGTCTAGAGTTCAAACAGCTGGTTGACAGACCGCTGACAGATATCTGTCATTGCGCTAATTGGCTGGCAGTGAGCCAGGAAAATTTCTCATGTGCGTACCGGCATATAGCTTTCATCACTCGATATTGCTTTCAGACTCGTAAGTTTCAGGAACATGACTTCATCCTGGTGACTAAAAGCATGTTTGGAAAGCATTCTGATACTTCTCACTTGCAAGCGGCGGCACTTGCGCTCTTTTGATCATTATTCAGCATCGGACGCCACAGATGTGATGGCCGGTCACAGCGGTGTCAAACTATATCTGCTGAAGGCAGTAACATGAGCAGAATCAAAAGATCTGGGTATGCTGGCAAAAGGTCAAGAGATATCTCATGGCACAAGTGGGTCATGGCAGGGGTATCGCACAATTATACTTGGGGGCCTTCTTCAAGGCTGCCAGTGTCATGACAACACCCCCGACCGGCTCCAATGACAGGCCAGGCCGAAATTGATCCACATTGCAAGTGAGAGTGGCGAGTAGTGTTCTCCGAAGTCTTCTCAAGTTGAAATTGAATCATTGATCAGGTTGAAAGCAATCGTTGGACATCTGATGAGGGGTTTACGAGTAGCGATGTACACAGGAATACCTTCCAAATCATATCTTATGTAGTTCTCCCGCCATATAGCCTGTTCTTTCGAAAGAGTATCCCACATGCCATTGTTTCGACGCGGTTCGGAATTCTTTGTGGCCGTGAAGCAAACCCTTAAGTACATACAGCTAGGTAACTTGGTTTCTGGTCCCATACATATCCTGCATCCCCCTTTTTGTATTTGTATTTTATCGATGAAATATTTAAGCAGACAAATCACTACTACCGAGCCAAGCATTGATGTTGATGCATTTACAACACTGAAACTGTATTAATAGCGCAGACAGGAACTATATATGGAAGCTCACCCGTTGTTTGGGGCTCCTCGACAGCCTTTCTCCAACATCTTCGGAACCCGTTGACCTTGAGCGGCGAAATATTTTCACAGTATACTTCACAGCAGAAATCGGCGGTGCTTATCAAGGGTGTTTGTTATTCATTCTGGAGACCTTGAAAACAATTAACTACTGGTATGTACTCCCTTCCTTCTCCTGCAATTTTGACTGATCCCAATATCTAATGATTTCATTGTGACTCGCATTTTGTGAGATCCCCTCGCCGTTCATTCAAATATCAGCATCCAAGCATCCGTGTATCGAGCGCTTCCAGGTCAAATTATTGTCACAGTTCATTATGACCTTGCACTACATCCAGTGCTGGCTATGATCTTTATTCTGTGTGGACTTTGAAAGCAGCAGGTTCTGGCAGCCTGAGGTGTGCAGAAATGTGGAAAGATGTTCTTTGTCAATGTGAGTAATGGTTATATTCATTCAGGGTGAATCTACAGCCCAAAGTTTGGCTAGTCTGATCCTGTCTATTACCAGCTTCAAGTTTCTGGGTTCCAGTCATTCAAGGTATAATCCCAAACCTTTATGGATAATGAGCAACTCACTATTTACGAGTAGGCCCTCTAGGTGATTTTGGATTGCCAGGTTTACAGCCAGTCTCCCTCTGATGTCGCGGTACGGAATCCTTTCGCGTATACTCCGTGTTGCATCCTGGGCAGAGATACGGTCCATCTCCAGCCTTGCCCATGTGCTTTTTCGTCACCAAGTGGCGGTTCCAATCAGGCCGTCGAACGAATCGCTCGCCGCACTCGGTGCATCCAAAGGGTTTGCTCGGGATTCCAGCTTGGTTGTTCAAGGAGCCGGCATTGGTGGTACTAATGCTAGACTGGTAGTTGGAAGGACCTGGGCCTGAGATAGGCGAGCTGGTAGATTCTGGAGCAACTGGCAGGCTAGATGATTCAATTCGCTGCTTGCCATCTGATGGCACTGATGGCATGTTCCCCGAGTCTTTCTGAGTCAGAGTTGAAAGGGATTGTGAGACTGCCGGAGTAGCAGCGAATGGTACATATGGACCATCATTGATGATTTTAGATGGATGTGGGACTGAAGGATAGAATATCTGCATGTCGAGATCCTCAGGATGGTCGCCTAGCACGGGTATGTAGCCTAGGCCACTACTAGGATCCTAATAGATGAGTTCAAGTAGAGAATTATGTACAAGAATGGCCACATCAATCTACCTGGCGAGCGCGACCATGGTCCAGGCCCCTGGGCAGATCTTTCATGGGTCTTTTAGCCTTTGGAATGTCGCGTTAGTCGAGTTGAATCGAGGTTGCCATGAATTCACACCTGATAAACATTGAAGCTGGCGTTTGAGACCATGTTCAAGTTGGTGGTGCAGAGTATGCGCTTCCATCTCGGACGTTTAAATGCTTGTACCAGGCCCACGCCGCACTTGACCCCGCACTGGAGGAAAGGCAACAAGTTTAACTTGACGTCTGGCCCCGAGTGATTTCGTCGAGTAGCCGGGAGTCGCCGGGATTCTTGGACTCTTGCTATGGCCCAATGAGGCCCAATGAGGCCCAATGGGGTGGTGAGAGCTTTGAAATCTAGTCACGAACCAGTCTCTCACGGAAGACTTGCCTTTTGGGAAGGATCCCGGTTTGCGACTATATGGAATGTGATCGATCTCATTGAATATGCTTGATTGACGGAGGTCATGAGCTTGAGCGGCCTAGTAGTTGTCCTTAAATTCGATGGGTCAACCAGGTCATTCTCTGTTTATTCAGCATTATCTGGGTTCCAGTTGGACATTTTGAGCGGGCTTTTCTTCATGCATGAACATACACGTTTGGTGCTGCAATCAGTATACTGAAGAGGTGGTTGAAGGAAAACTCTAAAGCAGGCTGCTGTGACCTCCTCCAAACGGCTTTCCAAACGGGATTACCCCGAGTCAGGCAACAACCCGTTAGCATTGAGGACCAATTAGCCGATTGATGTGGCTGTGCAGGTGTCAGAATTGCTCGCTTGTGATCACCCGACATCTTGTTTCACTTTGACATTTCCCGAACCTCGAATCTGGGAACTGGGTTGGACCGTACCTCGTGCAAGCTAAGCTATGACGAATTATTGCCTGAGGTCCAATTCGCCGAGACAAGCTGCATAGCAATGTGAGGTCTCTGGAAACGACAGCCTCAATCTGATGAAACTTTGAACGACTTTTCTTCCACCAATACTAGAGGAGGACTCGGGAGATTAGCTTCTCCTCTGCTCGACTATGCAATACTCAGCCCAATCCTAAAGCTCTTCAGGTTCAAGACCATCTGATCGTGCTTTACCGAGTGATTCTGATTGAATACACCGACGGTCCCCGAGTATTCCGAAATACATACTTATCTTTCTCCTTCAGTCCAGGGCCCTTGATTGACAAAGAAAATCAGCATTTGTTCTTCTTAGAATTCAGTCCCTGGGCGGCCAAATTGGTCCCAGTACAAATATACGAAAGTGAAACAAATCTGTTGATACAACGGGACATTGGCGCTGGACTCAGAGAAGGTGTTTAAGTGGATGCTCGATAAGTTGGGCACTTTCAAACGACCAAGAATAACGCATATTTCACCACGCCGCCTTTGCAATTTGCGTAACGACGAGACATCCAATAAGGGACCTGAATTCACGAATCATATCCAATCCAAACCCTTACATGATAAGTAACCGATAACTCTGACAAGGCATCCGTCCCACGCGGTGGTTTGGGAGAACGAATCCTTTCGCCGAGGGCCTTCGGATCTCCTACAGCTTTTTTCCTCATGGTGACCTCGAGGGATGATATCTATCGTGATGCATTCTATCATTAGTATCTTGTTACCTTTTGAATCCACTTTTTCCCTCCTTTTCCTTCCACCCGAACCTACCCGACCCTCAAGTCCGATGAAGTCTCAGTCGAATCTCAGTGTCATTAGCAGGGAATGCTGTCACTTTCGAGGTGCTGATTGGGATTCTGGAAACTTTCAAGTTTTGGCGTACTTGGATATTTGAACCAGGCCAGTCAGATGATTCAATTTGCCGGTTCTTCGTCCGAGACTATAGAAGCTGTAACATTCAATCATGAGATGCTATTTTGCCGTTAATAGAGACTGGCGAAGCTACGAAGAACCATTAGGTGCGGATGTGAGCCGTCGGCTAATTACCAAGTCCCCGTTGCTATAATGAGCGCATCAAACAGCGCATCAAATTGATCGATCATCGGCTTACGACAATAAGTCGATATTCCCGATATTCCACGGATCTCTCCCCTGTGCTGCCAAGCAGTATGAAAGTAGCTGCTCCATGGACGACTGGTCTTCTCTTACTCGCTTCATTTACCCGGAACATTTTATTGCTCTTGTCTTGTCGTAGTAGGTACATTCTCAACGCTTTCAAATTTGATTTTCGTCAATCATAATCGGAATCGGAAAAATCACCGTCGTCGCTGATGACTGGCAGGGTTCCACTAGGCCACCTTGTTGCTTTTTGCATCTGAGCTGGTGCTCCAGATGCCATTGATTTGAAAGCGAGCAGAGTATACTATCAAATGGTGAGTACATTTTACAAGAGGAAACAGAGTACCGACCGTCGCATCATTGCCTGCATTATGGAAAGGAGGGCCAATGGGAATCTGGAGTTGAGCGCAGACCTGGGCAAGGCTTCTGTTGTTATTTCCATTGCCCTCTAGAGCGCCGAACAGGTTGGTGGTGTCAAAGATGAAGATAGAGGCGCTATCATTGGGCATCTTGTCAGGATGGATTGGCGCGATATTATCCAACTTGGCTTGAATGGATGTCGAGGTCAAGTCCCTATGTGAACCATTAGTTTCGATCATCCAATTTACGTTGTCGTACTTCAGGTCCTGACGAGAATCATGGAAGACGAGACATAGAGGACCATCCCTGCTTCGCATACGATCAATGAGCCCATTGATTCGACCCTTGAGAGCCTTCTTGGGAACATCTTCAGAGGTCCCGAACCCGTATTCCTAGTTCATGTCAGCCACTTTTCGCGATAAAGTGCGCATAGATTCACGTCTCGATGACCTACAGTCAACGCGGGTTAGAGAAATAACGATGACTAAGAAATGGATAAAGACCTTGTACCCATTGTTTATTCGTGTATTGTCGGTGCTCCTTGATGATCCAATGTCCATTCTCGACGATTTCTTTGCTATTCTCCCAGAACAAACAGCTATCTGCTGTTGTGAGAATGGAAAAGAAGATCGACATGTAGATGGACTTACATCCCACCTCGAGAATCAGACTGTGCTCTCTTTCCCAGCCCTCAAGATCCAAGGCCATCCAAGCCCCACGTCGAGCTTGTAGAAACTCACGAGCTACTTCAAACTCCAACTCACGAGATGCGAGAGTTGGACTGGAGCTAGACGATGTCAAGCGCTTGTTAATCTTCTTGATTCCCTGGGCAGTGTACTAAGCGCGAAACCGAGAAGCGAACAATAGATTGGATTCACCTTGAGAGCAGCGCGAACTTCTTCACTAGTCTCGTACACGACCGAGCTGAGCGTCAACATGTTCGACTCAAGGACTAAGCGTTCAGAGTGCGGCAAAGGGATCCTGGTTTTGACGAGCCCAGTGGCATGTAGCCAGTAGAGAACGTACTCGATTTGGAGCGAAGAGAAGAGCAAGCGGAATTCGCCGTCGGTTTTGAACTTTCCTAGAAAGAGGTCACTGAAGCAAGGCAGTGTAAAGTCGGTGAAACCTGCCACAGTAAAGTCTGACTCCGTTGAGGCCGTCTTCATGCAAAGGGTGATCTGAATGAACCAGGGCTTTCGAAGCTGTACATATACCATGTCAGCTAAACGATTTTCTCTTCAATACCTTGCAGACCGAGCATCGCCGTGACTTGCTCCCTATGTTCGCTTGAGAGAGAGTCGGGCCTGAGAATGTTTAACGAACTTGATCGATTCTGGCCCAAACATTCTGGAAGATGGCCTACCATTTGAAGACAATGTCAGTGTAGCGATAATATCCTGTGACTGTATCTGGTGCCATTATTGATTCAATGAAGATGAAGGGTTCAGCGTCACACGTTTGTGACCCAGTGACACTTTGCTTTTACGACGATGGCGAGGTTGCTTCATTCAACCGAATACCGCCTTTACTAACTACGCTTTACCATAGGAGACATTTATGCGAGGATTTTCACTGCCATATTGGCCTAAATCTTCAGTCATACGCGTATGATGCTCCAGTGTCGTCAACGCTCATTTTCCTCTGCTGTAAGGAAATCATCAGGGTCGAGCTGCTTCAGGACTTGTGATCCGCCAAGCAAACGAATTCCTGGCTGGTCACGGTGCTGGTGCGTAAATCTCGCATGGGATTGTTCAAAAACTAGAAAAAAAAATTGACAGATGCGACGCGTCGTCCCGATTGGACTGTCCATCACCCTTTTCACTGTTTAAGAAGTCGAGCACTATGGGGACACCACTGGCTCGGCGCGGGGACCAAACACTTCACTTCTAATTGACTGCAGAACGCCGCGTCAGGCCCGACCATCCTATCACGGTAGCCCAAATGGCACCCGAGGTCAGTAGGCCTCACGAATCTACATCACGGGTCTAGGTGACACCTTGACTAGGATCAATTCTGGGATCCCGGCACCCTGAGATCCGCTCTCGACCGCAACCACCATGTTGTCTGTCGATTTCTCTACTCTTTGTCTCGCTGGCACTGGGATATGGCTCTTTTCGAAACTCATTCGCAAATTCTTGGACCGAGGAAACGAGACACTCCTGCGAGGACCTCCGCGAACCAGCTGGATATACGGTTACCAACCGCAATTAATGGAGAATGATGCTAAAGCAGCCAAACTTTACCAGAGTTGGGCAGCAGAATATGGTCCTGTATTCGCTGTACCGTGGACCCTTGGAACAACCAGAGTCATGGTTACGGATCCAAAGGTACTCGTTCGATTCGCTTCGCGTATGACATTCGCTGACGCTCGTAAAGGCTGTAGCTCATTTCTATGCTCGAGAAACATACGTATATGTTCAGAACAGTCTCTCGAGGGTCGCGATAGCGAATCTGGTGAGCATATCCATTCTGCTTCATTTCTCTGGGGCCTAAAACCTCTATCTAGTTTGGCGAGGGCATACTCTGGGCAGAAGGCGATGTTCATAAAAGGTGCTTTTTCAGGCTTCACGGGTATCTCGGCTGATCCACGTCGACGTAGACAGCGCAAGGCTCTCACGCCGGCTTTTAGTGTGGGCGCTATCCGCAAGCTGACGACAGTATTTTATGATGCCAGCTACAAAGCAAGTCTCTTTCAACTCTCTCGATACTTGATCTTAACATTGTTCAAGCTTAAACATGCCTGGGATATCCTCATTGATGCCGGGACCGATAATAGCGCTATCATTGAGGTTCAACAATGGATGAATAACATCGCGTATGTCTCTGATTTTCTTGCGAAAGACTCGCCAAGCTCACTAAAACATTTTACAGTCTCGACAGCGTCGGAATCGGAGGTTTCTCGCACGACTTTGGAACTCTCGACGGTAAAGAATCCCTTATCGCCAGCGCCTTAGAGTCATTCGGAAAGAAGGCCGGCGATGCGCCCCTTGTCGGCCAGTTCATGTTTGTTTTCGCGCCGGTCATTCCTCTTCTCTTGAAGCTCCCTATCGGACAAACCAAGAAGGTCAGGGAATTGAAGGACAATCTGAGCTTGGTGGGCCAAGATCTGCTTCAGAGGATGAAACGGGAGAAGAGTCTTGACTCTTCAAACTATGATACGGAAAAGTCGGTCATTGGTGTCCTTCGTACGTTTCATGAGTTTTCAGTCAGTTTTTATGCTTACCGAGTCGGCACAGTCAAATCTGAGAGTGTAGATGCTACACTGGCCATGACTCCGGTGGAGATTCAGGCCCAGGTATGTCCTTGACGGAAGGAAATGTACATCATCTAACAAGCTTGTCAGATGGTGAGAGTCAAATCTCCCGATTCTTTGCTGATACTTAGACCCTGCGATAGAACACGATGCTTCTTGCTGGATATATCACTACGTCTAGTGAGTGATTCCATATCTTGACAGCTACCTGCTGACGGTGCCCAGTCAGTCTCACTGTGAGTTTCACTGCTTCAGGTGACGCAAGCTAAGAGCACCTCAGTGGGCCTTGATCTCTCTAAGCCAGCAGCTGGATAAGCAAGACAAACTCAGGAATGAACTTGCCTCGTTTGGTGCAACAGACCCAACGTATGATCAGCTCATGTCTCCCACCGAGTTACCCTACTTGGACGCGGTCGTTCACGAGATTTTACGCCTTCACCCGCCTTTGGCCGACACTTTGCGCGATGTAAGAGCCAGAGATTGTCTTCCGAATACGCTCTGATGGTTCATAGGCTGCAGAAAACGACGTCCTTCCTTTATCAAGCCCAATTACCACTCGCACCGGAGATGTCGTTTCAAGTGTTGCGATTCCCAAAGGCACCAGTGTCGTTGTCCCGATTCGTACTCTCAATACTTCCGAAACTTTCTGGGGACCCGATGCCAAAGAGTTTCGCCCTGAAAGATGGTTGAACCAGTCAGAATCGGATCTGTTCCGGTTCAAGGAGATCCAGGGCTACCGACATTTGCTCACCTTTACCGCTGGAGCGAGAGAATGCATTGGGAAGCAGTTTGCTCTTGCAGAGTTCAAAGTTTGTCTACTTTGTGTGTCTCTTTATCGAACCGGGATATTGAGCTCTTTCTTTAGGCGGTTCTGGTCGTCCTCATCCGAAACTATTACTTCGAGTTTCCCAATGGGCCCGAGACCGAAATCGGTCAATCTCGCGGTATCCTGTGGAAGCCCAAGGTTGAAGGAGAAGAAGGTTCAGATGTCCCATTGCTTGTGCGTAGAGTATGATTATTTCCACGACGTATGTAGGTAGGTAGGTAGGTGGGTAGGTAGAGTTAAATATTTAGTCGAATAGCGGACTCTTCGCCCGAAATGACTCAAGCTGAACTCTGTTGCTGCTGCATTTTTCTTCCTTTATTCATGACACTCAAAAAAGTCGGCCAGCTCCAATTGACATCAACATTTCCAGGCTGCGCAAGCAAGCTTCCGTTAAGTCCTTTTTCGGCTACGAATCCTGAACATGCATGAGCATGTCATGAAGTCAGAAGGCCTTAGGCAACCTGGCGACTGCTTACTGAAGGCAAGCATCTCGCTCAGCCACGCTTCCACGGCCCCTTCACTGATGGATTTTAACAGTGCTGCGTTTGACCAGGATAAGGATAAATGCATCCCAGCGCTGACCGTTCTGACCAGTCAACGTCAGCTGTCATGTAGAAGATCAACAAAGACTCATTCATCGACATTTTTCTTCCGCATAGCATGTCGCCAGCGCTAACTCTGAGCTTACCTCTCTGTCTTTCAGCTGGGGTTGTCATTTGGCTCGTGTCAAAGGTTATTCGCAGTTTTGTGGATCGAGGAAATGGGACAGCCTTACAGGGACCTCCAAGGATGAGCTGGATGCATGGCTATCAGCCACAGCTCATGGGTAACGATGTTGCAGCCGCTGAGCTCTACCAGACTTGGGCAGCTGAATATGGTCCTATATTCGTTGTGCCGTGGACCCTTGGAACAACCCGAACAATTGTGGCAGATCCCAGGGCTGTTGCTCATTTCTATGCTAGGGAAACATACGGGTATGTTCAGAACAAGGTTACAAGGATAACAATGGCCAATCTGGTATGTCTGTCATTCTTTATCTTCGATTTGGCTGATTTTTTTGTAGTTCGGAAAGGGCATACTTTGGGCTGAAGGAGACATGCACCGGAGGTGAATAACTCAGTTGAAACGGTGTATCCAATTTCTGACGATGTTGCCAGACAGCGAAAAGCACTCACTCCTGCTTTCAGTGCTGCTTCCATCCGGAAGCTCACTCCAGTTTTCTATGATGCCAGTTACAAAGTAGGCTTCGATCTCGAGCACCTATTGTCTTCTAATCGTCGGACCTGGCACAGCTCAAGCATGCTTGGGATGCTCTCATTGACGCCAGCTCTGATAACAAGGCTATTATCGAGGTTCAGCAGTGGATGAGCAATGTTGCGTAAGTCTGACCGTCTGTACCGTGACCTCAAGCTTAATACTTTGCTAGCCTCGACAGTGTAGGCATCGGAGGATTCTCGCATGACTTTGGAGCCCTAGATGGAAAAGAATCGCTCATAGCGACCTCGCTCGCTTCGTTTGGAAAAAAGATCACCACACGACCACCAATTATCTACAAGCTCACAGGTCTACTCGCACCAGTCATGCCATATCTCATGAATCTCCCTATCGGACCGATGAAAAGAGTTGGAGAACTGAAGGTCAGTTTGAGCTTGGTTGGACAGGATCTTCTCCAGAGGATGAGAAGAGAAAAAGGACTCGATTCCTTGAACTATGACGGGGAGAATTCCGTTATCGGTGTCCTCAGTGCGTTGAAGCTTTCGTCGACTTTTCTTCTCTTCATAGTTCCGCTTGACAGTCAAATCTGAGTCTGCAGACACAACGGTCGCCATGACACAAACAGAGATACGAGCTCAGGTATTACATTCAACTGGCTGTCGCCGCCTGCTCTAATCGTGTTTTCAGATGGTTAGCATTCTAGACAATCAGTGTTTTTCTATTTCCTGACTCGCGACAGAATACGATGATTATAGCTGGCTACATAACGACGTCAAGTAAGGACCTATATATCTTCCATTCATGTCCTTGCTGACTTGCGCAGTCAGCTTAACTGTGAGTCTTCTTGGGTTCTAATGCTCTGTGCTGAGGATTTCCGCTATTACAGTGGGCGTTGATCAACCTATGCAAGTACCAAGATAAACAGGAGAAACTAAGGAAAGAGCTCGTAATGTTTGGTGCGACAGATCCGACATACGACCAGCTCATGTCGGGATCTGAGCTTCCCTATTTGGATGCCATTGTTCATGAAGTTTTACGCCTTCATCCTCCTCTCGCTATGACTCTACGTGATGTAGGTCTATGGATAACAAAACAGATACCGATACTGATATTTCCCTGTACAGGCCGCAGAAAACGACATACTTCCTTTAGCAAACCCAATTACAACGCGAACCGGCCAAGTCATTTCACAAGTCGCCATTGCCAAAGGTTCTGTGATCGGTGTCCCAATTCGCGCAATCAATACTTCCGAGACGTTTTGGGGACCCGATGCTAAAGAGTTTCGTCCTGAAAGATGGCTCAACGAGAAGGGTTCAGAATCTTTACGGTTTAAGGAGATCCAAGGTCACCGTCATCTGCTGACATTCACCTCTGGAGCAAGAGAATGCATTGGGAAGCAGTTTGCTCTTGCGGAATTCAAGGTCTGTCCATCCTTTTTCTTTGCTCCGCATGTTGAACTTTTCCACAATCAGGCGGTTCTGGTCGTCCTCATTCGTCACTATCAATTCGAGTTGCCCAATGGGCCTGAGACGGAAATTGGTCAATGTCGGGGGATCCTGTGGAAGCCCAAAGTTGAAGGAGAGGAAGGTTCAGATGTTCCTTTGCTCGTGCGTAGAATAGAATAAATTTTGCTCTATGCTACACCAGAGAAAACGTAGTCTCTCCTAGACAGACTCGTTACGATCAACAAGTTGATGTATAGAGTCTGTTGGTTACCGCGGGGTCGTTACCGCCGTAGAATGTTATTACCAAGCATGATGCACGTGATACTTTGATCTTGATAATTGCAGCCATCTTCGCGCCTTTTTAACGCGACTGGATGCATTCTATGCTCCCATTTCTTGCCGATTCCATTGCTCATCGATGTCGGCTCCAGATCCAGGCCAAAAAAAGCCACGAAGCTATGTCAAAACAATAATTCCACCCGTACCCGATAGACCAGACCTTGCCCGGTTTCTACACCATCTAGAGGCTCAAATTCAACAAGCAGTATGTTCATTTAGCCCAGTGGCACCTCATAAACATTTTCATATTGCGCTAGTGCCAAATTCTGCATCCCCGGTGACACCGTCTCCGGCCGGCTTTGATCGTACGCAACAGAGGTTACGTGCCTTGCACTCGACCCCGGCAGCAGAGGCCAAGAAGAAACGAGAAGCCATGACGATGATACTGGGCTTGATTCAGACCCATTTCAGCTCACTCGGTGCTTTTTTGCTCGAGCTCTTTGTCAATGTCCCACATAGTACCAATCCAGATCCACAGCCGTCCATTCAATCAACAATGGTTAAACGGTTAGCTTCTTGACAAGCTCATTCAGTTTAGAAAGCCCCTCAGGGTCCTGCCAGCGGACCGAGGGCGACATAAATAATGCAGCGCGACTTAGACAGCAGAGGAAGGAAAGATGACGCAGGTGAGAAATTTTATGATTACATAAAATTACAAATAATTTTCTACGGCGGTAGGTACCCCGCGGTAAACACTAGACTAGAGAAAACGGTGCAATATAGGACTTGTCATTGTGAGCTTGTCACGCGAAATGACTCAGCCAGAATCGATGAACCAGGATCCTTCCCAGCTCTATTGCCTTCAGGCCGCACGCCGAGCTTTGGATCCACAAGGAGCACATTGGAGCACATTGTTGAACGCCACGGTGCTAAGACAAAAATGGCGCCTGAGCCTAAGCCTTGATGATGGTGAACACTGTGCTAGACTGTGCTGCTGTCTCATTTTTGTCTCTTCATTGACCAGGTCTTGTACGTTTGGTCAAAATGGTCTCGATTCACCAAAACAATCTTCCCGTCGGCATCTCTGGAGATTAATCGGCGCTGAACGGAAGGTCTGAATTGGCACGGGGTGAGAGAGTTGGACTGAATTGAGCTACTAGCGATGGTTCCGAGGTTTTTTTCTCTGCAACCACCACCACCATGCCACCAGCTCTAGCGCTGAGCTTTCCAACGCTCTGTCTCGTAGCGACCGGGATATGGCTCTTGTCGAAAGCAATGCGCAAATTCATGGAGAGAGGAAACGAGACAGCCTTGAAAGGACCTCCAAGGACAAGCTGGATGTATGGATATCAGCCCGAGCTCATGGCCAACGATGCTGTAGCCGCCGACATGTACAAGACTTGGGCAGCTGAATACGGTCCTGTCTATTCGATCCCTTGGACTCTTGGAACCAACAGAATAATCATTACCGACCCGAAAGCAGTTGCTCATTTCTACGCTCGGGAAACGTATGGTTATGTGCAGAACAAGTTTGTGAGAATAGCGATAGCCAATTTGGTATGTCTCTTGATGTTTTTGTTCCTTTGGCTGATATCTTTGCAGTTCGGAGAAGGCATTCTTTGGTCTGAAGGGGACGTCCACCGCAGGTGTGAACAACCTTCAATTCTAGTAACCACCATCGCTTATTGTGCTCCTCAGACAGAGAAAAGCTCTCACTCCGGCTTTCAGCGTGGGGTCGATCCGCAAGCTAACTCCAGTCTTCTATGACGCGAGTTACAAGGCAGGTTCACGACAGAAGATCGTGAAACGAATACTGACCGTTTGATTCCAGCTCAAACAAATCTGGGATACTCTCATTGACGCAAACTCTGGCAACAGTGCCATTATCGAGGTCCAACGATGGATGAACAATGTCGCGTAAAGCTGTCTGCCTCTCATTCGTCTCACAAGCTGAAAGTTTCTACAGCCTCGATAGTGTAGGTATCGGGGGATTCTCGCACGACTTTGGTACTCTCGATGGCAAGGAATCTCTTATCGCAACCGCCTTGGACTCGTTTGGGAAACAATCTACAGCACGACCACCGATGATCACCAAGCTCGTGGGCTTGCTGACACCAGTTTTACCATATCTTATGAAACTCCCCATCGGAAACACGAAGAGAGTCAGGGAATTGAAGGCCAATTTGAGCTTGGTTGGACAGGATCTTCTTCAGAGAATGAGACGAGAAAAGGGCCTCGGTTCCTCGAACTACGAGAATGAGAGATCTGTCATTGGAGTCCTCAGTAAGCTGAACCTTCTGTCGACCTCGATGACCCTCAACTTTCAACAGTCAAGTCAGAGGGCGTGGATACAGCACTTCCTATGACGCAGACGGAGATCCAGGCTCAGGTATTATTTCTGTCGACTATTCATCTCAACGCTCTGATACAGTTTCTTAGATGGTCAGCATTCAATGTAAAGCGAACTTGTCCACTTTCTGACTCGCGACAGAATACCATGATATTGGCTGGCTACATCACCACATCCAGTGAGTGCATATCTATTTCTGTTTACACACTTCCCAACTTGAGCAGTTAGCTTAACCGTGAGTTGAACGACCTGTCACTCTGTCTTGTCGACTTCATCATTGCAGTGGGCTTTGATCAAACTCAGCAAGCACCAAGATAAACAGGAGAAACTGAGGAAAGAGCTCGCAGCTTTTGGTTCTACTGACCCGACGTACGACCAGCTCATGTCGGGAACTGAGCTTCCCTATTTGGACGCCATTGTTCATGAAGTTTTACGTCTTCATCCTCCTCTTGCTATCACTCTACGTGATGTTCGTTTATATTCATGGCAAAAAGCTGATACTGATCATTCATGCAGGCAGCAGAAAACGACATTCTTCCTTTAGCAAGCCCAATTACCACTCGAAGTGGCGAAGTCATTTCACAAGTTTCTATCGCTAAAGATTCTGTCGTTTGTGTTCCAATTCGAGCAGTCAACACGTCGGAGACGTTTTGGGGACCTGATGCTACAGAGTTTCGTCCTGAAAGATGGCTAGAAGAGGATTCTGCTTCGCGCTCGAAAGAAATTCAAGGACATCGTCATCTGCTAACATTCACCTCTGGAGCGAGAGAATGCATCGGGAAACAGTTTGCTCTTGCCGAGTTCAAGGTTTGTCTCTTCTCACTGCATCGAACAGCAAATGTTGAGCTCCTTACCCGGTAGACTGTCCTTTTTGTTGTCATTCGCAGCTATCATTTCGAGTTTCCCAATGGGCCCGAGACGGAAATCGGACAATGTCGGGGTATCTTGTGGAAGCCGAAGGTTGAAGGCCAAGAAGGGTCGGATGTTCCATTATTGGTGCGACGTGTCGATTGATTCAATCATTCATTCATTATGTATGTCTGTTCTTTGATACACGTCACTTTCTCTTGGCGCAACCGTTGCTCTCTTTTTGCAGAACTGCTCTCCCACTCATCAGACTGGAGAGGTCAGACGATCTAAAAGCCAAGAGTTGCCTTGACCATTTCATCCATCCATCGATATCTTTCGATGGTTGACTCGGTCGAGCTTGCTGCCACGGGTTGCTTCTTCTCACTGAGATTTGCTGCACTGCCCACCGGCGTTCTGCAACCGATTCGTCGTCATTTATCACCGCGATTAGACTGACATCCAGGGTGTATCATATATATACTGATGACCAGTCTTTGGTCGATGTCTTTCTTGCTTCTACTCTTCAAATGGCCCCAGCGGCTGGTAATGCAAGGCTGACATTATCCATGCGGGCATGGAACTCTAGGAGCTTAGAGTCCGGTGATTCGTCGATCAACGAATTGCAAGCTACTAGTGGCTTTGCTTTGGGAAAGCTCGAGTGAGTGTTACTGAGTTGCAGTGAGTTCTCAGCTAACAAGGAAGGAGTTTTTCGACCGAATTGGGATGTTCAATTACCACAGAATGCCACCCTGATATTGTCCGCAGTCAAAGACCTCGTCGTCGTGACGGCGGCCACAAGAATGGTGACGGCAGCGGCGACGATGACGAGGATGACGACGAGGACGACGACAAAGACGATAGTGACGACAAAGACGATAGCGACAACAACAACAGCGGAAAAGGTGACAAGCAAGGCAAGCCCAAGGGTATCGGTGATGGCAAAGACCCAAATAACCCTAAACCAGGAAATCCACAGAATAGGTATTTGGTTTTTGTCATGCTTCAAGATGGGTCCTGATTCCATCTGATAGCCAGAGTTCAAGGTAAGGATTCAGAATACCAGATGCATTCAATTACAGTTATATTCTCAGTGGATCTCTTCCGACACTACCAGCACCGGGACCAGTAGTAGCCCCAACTACAAGTTCAAGCACGTGAGTCTTCATAACTGTATCGAATCTCAGAGTACTGATCGTATTACTTAGCTCCTCTAGGTATGTACTGAACTATGGTGCGAGAGTCTGCGTTCTGATGCCTGCTAGTTCTGCTAGTTCTCCTGTTGTCGCAACCTCGCCGAAGCCTTCGCTCACGTCAACCTCGAGTACAAGGTCTTCCGTCACGTAGGTGGTCTTCACGCTAGAGCTTCAGACGCTGATGTTCCTCAGCACCACTAGGGTATCCCCTGAGTCTTCTAGTGCGACCACTAGTCATTCATTTACTTCTATCATCCCTACTGCCTCCACTCCGACTCCGACTTCACCATTGTCGCAAGATTCAATCGTCGGTGAAACAGAGACTCCAAGTTCAACCTCTATTTCACCAAGTGTTTCGCCTGTAGCCACATTAGCGCGTCCAGTTTCCCGGGCTGCACTCATCGCTGGAGTTACAACTGGAGTCTTTGGTTTCCTTCTCGTCCTGTTACTTTTGTTCTTCATCATCCAAAATCGAAAGAATCGACGAGAAAAGACAACGTTCTTCCGCGAGCGGATGGTACGACAAAGGCGTTCAACTCTGGCCCCAGTTGAATATATTCGTACGACAGACAATGACTGAAATGTAAGGACTTGTAGATATAGAGACAATTGTAGTTGGTACCAAATTAAACATCACCCAGGAACCGGCCAAGGCATTGGCCCATCGTCTAATGAGTCCCGACCAATCCAGTATATGGATTCGATAGGGCCATATCCATGTACACTATGTCGACAAAATGATTGACAGGTGACGGTTTCGACATTTCTGAGTGAATACTTGTTCAAATGGCTTGAAATAAGTTGTAGACCTCGTGAATGAGGGTACCCGGTCAAAATGGTTACCATAAAAAGGAAATCCGGGGGGAGTCATCGCGTTGACATAGTATATAATCCCATATAACAAGATCCAGCCCTCGGTTGTGCAACATCTCGCAGCGTTCGGTCATCTCGGCCCAATCGATTGTATCTAGATCGACACAGAGCTCGAGGTCCATGCCAACGTCATATTTCTTGCCCCCATTCAAGTATAATGCCCAAGCGAGGCGCATTTCCACATCCTTGACGATCTTTTCAAGCTGGCCCTCCTCGATGTGAAGATGAAGTTTTTTGAGTTTTTTTAGCTCGGTGACCATTCGACCATCCTTGAACTGAAGGAAGGAGTAATCTGATTTTATGCCCAGAGACATCTCTTCTATGTTGGAAAGCTTGTCGAAAAGGCGAGAGGTGGAATCTTGGTCGTAAACGATGCCGGTTCGCAAAATCAGCTTGCGAATTGGAGCCTTTGAACGATCGATGAACTCATCGACAGCTACAGCAATGTGTTGGTCGACCTCGGAAGATAAAACTGAAAGCGCTTCCAGGATTGGAGCGCAAGTGGCGTTTAGTATCCTTGTAATCCCGTCGCATTTTCCGCTGAGACTGAGTCGACGGAGCTGGGTAGTAAGATCACTGATCACCGCAAAGGGCTGTAGTGGCGAATTGTCAGTCATGACGGCAAATTCACATTCCTCGATGACTGTCAGTTGGCCTAAAATGGCCAGAAGAGAATCGGATGAATCTTGGAGGGTAACATGGGTGAGACGATAACATGGAAGAACGAAGCAAGAGGGAAGATTGGTTCTCTCAAGCTTCGCCGCGGTTTGGAAGGTCGGATCCAATGGTGGAAGTTCATCCCTGGAGTTGGTAAATGATATGGTGATTGTTCGGAGTAGAGAGAGTCGTCCTTCAGTCAAGGAAAGAAGTGGAAGCAAAGATGTAGGGAGCTGTATCGTCGCTTCTTCCCAGCGATCGGCATGAGCAATGAGCTCACCAAGAAGTTGGCGTGATGTCCCGGTATTTATGGCACAGAAAAACTCTATAGTCAGTGGCTGGAAGCCACTCAACTCGAGGTGCCGTCGCAGAATGGAATGTGAAGGCTTTCTCCATCCAAATAGGTCCAATTCGTGGTCCACCGCGATACAACTCCATATTTTTGGTGAATTGAGAGCGACTTCTCTCCAGAAGCTGCAGACTTGGGTCAGAACCCAAGGAGCTTGCATCGTGGCCAGACGTTCTGGATATGGATACATGAAGCTCTCTGCGTCGCTCTCCTCTGAATCAGTCAACTCGGTTCCCGGTGTCCACGAATCCAGGTCATCGTTGTCCTCCTCTTCAGCTTCATCAAAGACAGAGGATTCATCAGAATCAATATCAGATGCTGTTCCCTCCGAATAAAAATCATTCTCTTCTTCCATTCCTTTGTCCGCCAAAACACAACTGCATGAAGATCATGCCCAGGATTTCTGCAGGTAGACGACGGCATCCACCGATTAAAAGTCGACTATGCTGTTCAGAAAAGTCGAGAAATAGAGGGAGAGCATCGTCGAGCTCTGCGATACGCGTCAATGCGATTGAGTTCGGTTTTGATAGCGTTGATGGTGGCCCTAATCGTTTCAATGAATTGACCGAGGGATTCTATGTCCACTTGGTCTGCTGAGATGTTGGAATGTAGAAGATGTTCAAAGGGAGACTCGGGGAGCTGTAGATCGAGTCGACCAGCCATGTCGACGAGAGGTTGAAAGGAAAAACGCAAGCCTGAGCAGGCTCGAGCGAGCCGATCAAAAAAGTTCGAGACTCGGGGTCAACATTCTTTTAACATGCTTTTACCCTCGGTAACATAGTTCCAACTGGATTGATTAGGCCTTATATTTCTGTGAAATCTTTGTGCTCATTTCATCGTGTTGTACATGCTACTTATGGTGGAGGTATATCTTCGTGATGCCAGGTATTCTCGAGCGCCTTCCTCTCGTCCAGCGTAAGCATTTCAGATGGATCATCCAGTCGTGCGAGGTAGAATCTACAAAGAATCTCTCCGTCTCGTTCCGACGGTGAAAGTAGATACTGCTTTGAAGCATCGAGAAAAGCGCTCCGAGCTTCCTCTTTGTCACCAATCTTCATCCAGGCTCGTCCCAATTCCAAAAGTGTATGCGCAGCGAGCAGCAGATTACCCTCTGTCATATAGTTGTCCAAAGAGTCTTTCAAAGACTGGATAGCCTGTGAATACTTGCCCTGTGTGATGTACAATCTCCCAAGGTAGTGAAGCGGGCCAGCGATACTGACTCCAAGCTCCTGTGATTCCTGCTGACCCGTCATGGCCCACTTCTCTGCCTGATCATAATCTCCAAGGATGTACGTCACAATACCCAAAGTCAGAGCGCAAGTAAGAGCACTTGCTGAAGGTTTTGGAAACAAGTCTCTTGCACGAATGAGATCCTTCAGGGCCAGTTGTGGATCGTGTCGTAGACGTACTGTTCCAGACTGCAAAAGACATTCTGCAATATCAAGGTCTGTGGCGCCATCTCCAGGTGTTGAAGTCTCCTTTCGCTGGAAGAGGCGAACAAGTCGATCTCGGCGTCGAAGCTTTACACATCCGGGTGTATGAATCGATTCATATTCGCGACGAGCTTGGTCGATCAAGGGAAGAAAGTCGGCTTCAGCGCCAACATGAATGAGGCTGGATACCACAGCAATACGTAGGAGCATCTTTGCCGCAAATCTGGGGTCTGGTGCATCCAGAAAGGCTCGTCGCGCAAGTTTGTACTGTTCCAGCGACTCTATGTAGCGGTTATGACACAGGAAGACCACGGCGTACATATCCAAGACCTCTCCGAGCTGAGAAGGTGCACCTCCTTTCGCAAGTAGCACTGCATGTTGAATCAACTCGACATGTGGCCTGGTCTTCCATCGCTGGTGCTCGATGAGAATCAGAATCGCATGAACGACACGAGGGTCAGGCTTTGTCGTTGCACGGAGAATGGATTGGAGGTTGATTTCTTCCGCTGACCGCACTGCTGAATGCTCTTTGAAGGAAGGGTTATCCATAAAAGCATTGTTCTCGTTCAAGAAATCGCATGCAGTCTGGATCATGGACGTATTCACGTCTTGTGAAAAGCGCGAAGGGTCGAGAACATAAGATCGAATTGCCGGAAGGACGAAGAATGTTGTGCCTCGACGCTCCAAAAGTGATGATTCTAGTAAAGCGCGCAATGCACCAGGAAGATTGGATAGATATCGAGCCCACCGCTGTTTCAATGTTGCGAAACTCGTGCCAGCAGGTAAGGACGAAATAATTTCCAGGAGACGTAAGGCCTCTGGTTCTTCCTTGACTGGATTGCTTTCGACAGACATCCGGATGGAGATGACGACACTGTTCTGTGGATCTGAGCCTGTACTGGGTCCCAGCATGGCTACACCGGTCGATATGTAGCTGGAGATGAGCTCGTCGGTCGTGCAAGAGGTACTCTTTCCTTGTCGAGCCATGAGAGTGATTGCCAAGGGCATATGTCCGAGCAAGTCGAGCAGTTCTGGAAGTCGAAGGTCGGAGGCTGATTCAGGATGAATTTCCGTGTAAACTCGACGCGAAGCTTCTGGATCAAGCGCTCCAACCAAGGAATCCCCTCACAAGGAACCACAGTCGCCCTGATGGTCATCAGAACAGCAACATTCGGAATCTCCTCGATGTCCCGAAGGATCTGTGCGACATCTTGTCTTGCACCCGATATGTTCCACGGTGTTTCGAAGTTGTCGAGCAAGAGTACGACTGGTCCTGAGGAGCGTAGATTGGCAAGGATAGCTTCATGGAGACTGTTTGCGCTGCTACTGATTCCCAGTGAAGCGCCGATTATGTCGATAAGAAGGGATACCGAGGTCGCGAGGACACATGGTACCCAAATGAGATTGTCCAATTCGAAGAATGCCCTGATCTTCGGATGCCTCATCACCACGAGCAATGTCGATGTTTTCCCATTACCACCGGCACCTAGAAGACATATACGAGCTCGTTTTGAGCTCTCATCGTCGGGATCTTGCGTCAAGACGGAGACAATGTAGTCGACCTCGGCGTCTCGTCCGTGAAAGAAAGCTATACCAGCTGGAATGTAACCTCGAGCGCCCTTGAGAAGTTTGGGTGATGGTTTCCCTACAAAAGGCTGAGGAAAACACAGCAAACGAAACCGAAGAAGCTCACCAGAAGAGTGAATATGGATTATGGTATTGCTGGTCGTCGTGTTATGCGAGAATGCAGATCCATGGATGACGCCTAGAAATCTTTGAGGAAACGAAGAGCAATCAATGCCGCTGCTCACCAATGTTGGTATCCTTCACTGTGATACTGGTGCCCGCTGGGGACGGCATGAGACAGAAAGCCAAGAGCTCTCAACCGTGAGATCATGTCTGCTGGATTCAGCGACTATTCAGCGTCGATGTCAGAGGTATCCTTGGCGGCTGAAGGTCGAGCATTCAAGGTGACATGTCGGATATTTCCTCCAGCTTGAGCGGAAGAGACAGTCAGGGAAGAGTTGTCCCGCAATGAGTTGAGGAAGGCCGAGCCCAAACTTCCGTCATGTCGATTTGAACGAGGATGTATCCAGGCCAAGAAGCTGAGCGACTCAGAGTGCGTCCATTGGATGCTCCAAATGAATGGTCTAAAATGGTCTTGAGGAAGTTTTGCTAAGCATGTGATTTACATTTCGTTTTACTTTTACAACACAGATTCTGTCTCATATTTCGACCTTTGCAAAAGTCCTACGCAAACAAACTGGCCAAGGCTGTGACCGCGACTCTGAATTCGAGCTGATTGACCGCAACGTGGAAAAATTATTTTGTCCGTCAATGGGCGAAGCCGCTCTCTGGTATAATTCATTGATGGGCCCGATGAGACACCAGAGAACAAGGGTCAGCCCGCGAAATTGGAATCTGCCAAGTCGCTTTTCTAAACCTTCCCAGTCGATATCCGGATTGTCAATGTGAATCAAAACTTCGAGCTCCATGTCCAGTTTGCCCCTTGGATCGTCATCGCCTAGGAAGAGGGCATGTGCGTATCGAGCTTCCAGATCGTCGACGACCTTTTCAAGCTCTCCATTCCGGATGTAAAGATGAAGTCGATTGAGCTTTGGTAGACTTTGAATGAGACCCTTGTCCCGAAAGTTCAGGAAGGAAAAGTCTTCCTCGATACCGATCGACATCTCCTCGATCTCTGGGATCTTTTCAAACAGCGTGACGATGGAATCACTGTCGTAGGTTATTCCAGAGCGCAATATAAGCTGGCGAATGGGAGCTTCTGAGCGGCTTATCAGCTGGTAGACAGGGTCGGCCAAATTGTCCGTCTCTGAATGTAAAGGCAACACCGAAAGAGTTTCGAGCTTTGGGGCAATAATTGCGTCGAGGATCCTGATTGTTCCTTCACCGTTTCCGGAGAGACAAAGACGGCATAACTGTGAGATGCTGTTGACCGTCACTAGATCGCCGAGAGTTGGAGAATCATCTTCATTGACTCTGAAATCGCATTCTTCTACAGCGAGTGCAAGTGCCAATATCTCCAAAAGTGTAGTCGGAGTGGCTTGGACCGTAATGTGAGTGAGGGGAGCCCAAGGAAGGGTGAAGAATCTCGGAACATCGGTGGTCCTGAGACTGGGACAGTCTTCCAGTGTTGCGAAAGCTTCTGAATTCTCAAGCTCTGCTGCATCCCTTGGCCTGGAGAAGTATATAGCGACCGAACGAAGGAGAGAAAGTCGTCCTTCCGCAAGTTCGAGGATCGGAATGAGGGATACGGGGAGCCGGATATTTGCTTCCTCCCAACGGTCTGAATGGATAACCAGTTCGCCAAGAAATTGGCGTGCAGAAGCAGTGTTGACGGTGCACGAAAACTGGACGGACAGAGGTTGAAATGCGCTCAACTGGAGCTGTCGCTGGAAAAGGGCGAATGAGGGCTTTCTCCAACCAAACAAGTCCTGATCAATATCCACGACAATGTTGGTCCATATTTCTGGCAAAGACAGCGCTACCGTCCTCCAAAAGCTGCAAACTTGAGTCAGCATCCATGGGGACTGCATCGTTCGCAGTCGTTCTGGAAATGGATGTCGGAAACTCTCCGAGTCGCTGTCGTAGGATTCGACCGATTCATCATCTTCCTTCTCTTCCAAAAGATCTTCTATGTATTCCTTCATGCTATTTTGGTCCTCCGAATGACTGCTGTCGTCGGTAAACTCGGGTTCAAAATCAGGGTCGTCTGCCGCCTCTGAATCCGAGGCAAACTCGTCAAAGACGGAATATTCGTCTGAATCGACGTCAGAAAGTGTCCCTTCAAACACTTCCGAATAACTAACTTGCTCTTCTTCTTCCTCTTTTTCCACCAAAACACACTGCATGAAAATCAGAGCCAACACTTCTGCTGGAAGACGGCGACAAGCACCGACGAGAAGTCGACGATGAAGCTCAGCAAATTGCTCAAAAAGAGGCAGAGTATCATCGAGCTCTTGACGATAAAGGTCGACGCGACTGATTTCTGTTTCGATGACGGAGACGGTGGCTTCGAGACTTTCGATAAAATGACAAAGAGAGTCGGTGTCTAGCTCATTTGTGGAGACGTTGGAGTTAAGAAGATGCTCAAAGGGAGATTCTGGGAGCTGCACATCGAAACGGGGTGCTAGTGCCATGATGGTGGTGAAAGGAATATTCAAATTTGGGTCACTCGTCACGAATTTTGAATTGTTTTGCGACCCGACTTTGAAGAAACTGCTTTCTGATTATAATCGAACTATGTGAGAACAATGTCCCCGAGGATATATTGTTCCCAAAGAGGAATATCCTAACCAGGAAGTCAAGTGGGCGGACGCCAACGTTTGTTGCGTGGGGTGCGCGGCTCGAGGGAGGTTTATCCGGCATTGTTGTGCCGAGAAATGCCGAGACGGCCAACAGCAATCCCGACAGGTCTACGCCGTTGCCGTGAAGCCACTAACACGGCTTCTTACGGTCCATGTCAATTTCCTAGTTAGTTTCCCCTCGATACTTATTATTTCAGGCAGTGCTGTAATATCGATTATTCTTTACCATTTAACGATAAGGTCTTAACCAGCGATGCAGAATCGAGGACAGTTAGTCCTAAAGGTGGTCAATGCTCGGATCTTTCTGTCAAACACAGGCTTTCAACCAAACATCGTTCTCGATAGGCAGGCCAGGCACCCTTGTCCAAACCAGAACGATCCTACTCCATTGCGATCTCGTGGTACAGGTACATACTGACCTAGAGATGAATGATGAAGATGAGGTCGCCCAATAGAGTTTAATCAGCTCAAGAGCGGCATTTGGGACAATACAACGCGGGTAATGCGGTTTAGCGTAAGTGAGCTCGTTGACTCTGCGATATCGGGGAATTGTAGCGTCAGCGCCACCTCGAACCTATTTTCGAAGAAAATTCTGTTCAAACTGTCGATACAAACTGTCGATATATGGCCACAAGTACACCGTTGAACAAGACAAACCTGGCCAGCTTTGGATCTTTGAGGCGTCTATTTGACATCCTTCAAATGTCAGGCCTTGGAATGACTTTGTGGAGGATCATGGGTGGGAAAGATGCGAGCCCGAATCTATGTACGACGTTCAGCTGACCAGGACAAAGAAGGTATGCCGGAATTGTTATTTAAGGAGATTGCGCAAGTCAAACTTACACGGTACTCCAACACCATGCCAGCTACAGTATTTCCTCCCTTTCCCGAAAACATCAATACCCATCCTTTATTGGTCATTGACTATGCATTGATCAAGACTGGCGATGCAGGCGAAATGGACAGGCTTTGGGAAGCCGCCACAAAACTTGGATTCTGGTAGTGAGTGTACTGCTTTCCGGGTAGAGAACTCGTAGACTGACCTAGATAGCCTGAAGAATCACGGAGTCGACTACGAGGTTAATGAGATGTTCGAGATGGGCGCCGAGACAATGAGATTGCCACTGGAAGAGAAGATGAAGTTTGAGCAAGGTGACGATGGTATGAGCTTTGGGTATGTGGAGCGACCGAGAATTTTGTTCCCACTGACTTTTCCCAGATACAAGTGTGCTGGAGCGAATGCTGTCGATGCCTCTGGAGAGTAAGCCACCCTGACCACTGCTATTGCTTTGCCGTTTTGACCATAAGAAGACGCGATTCAGTCGAATTCATCAATGTAGCAAAGGACGATGCTGTTGCTTGGCCAAAGCAAGCAAGAAGGGCATATCCTTCGACCGTCAATGCTCGAATGGACAGCACCATTGTTCCATTCGTGCGCAAGTCATTGGAGGTCAATCATACACTGCTGCAAGTGTTCAACGACCGGCTTGGCTTACCTGCAGATGCATTTAGCAAGAGACACCTGCTAAAGGAGTTTAGTGGTTCGGAAGCCAGGGTCATAAAAAACCCACCGCCTGCGGCCCACAATTCTGAAAAGATTGCCATTGGAGCTCACACTGATTTCGGATCCTTGGTATGCGAACTATTCGTCGTCTTCGTTGCTTGAAGTTCTGATTATATGTCAGTCCTTCTTGCACAACCGTCTTGGTGGTCTTCAGGTTCTCGTGCCTGGGTCGGAGGAATGGCAGTATGTCAAGGTGATTGTCGTTGCCTCCAAGGTCGCAAAAAGAGCTGAATTGTCGCCAGCCTCTTCCCGGACATGCGATTTGTAACATTGGAGACGCCCTCTCTCTGTTTAGCGGCGGAATTCTGAGGTCCAATATGCATCGAGTACTGTAAGCTGCTCTTTTCTCGGTCAGTCCTTCTCTATTCAATGATTGACCACAGACCTCCACCGGGAGACCAGGTAACTCACGAGCGTTGGTCTCTCGTATTCTTTACGCGTCCAGGCGATTCGATCAAGCTTCGGGCCTTGGCTGAGGAAAGCCCTATGATTGCAGAAGCAGTCGCAAATAATCCAGACAAGGCCAAATTCGAGACTGGAGCGACGTCGATTGAATGGTTTACTCGAAGGATCAAGAACCAGCGGATTAAGAATCGTACTGGACCTGAGACTTGGATGCAAAGCCGCGGCACAGAGCACAAGGTCGCTGCGCGTTGAACGAGGCAGTTTTATCGTACATTGTCGCGGTATGAGGTTGAGGGAGAGTGAGGAAGAGGTTGTCGGAATTTGAACTTTAATAATAAATATTCCTTTTCTTTGAACCACCACAAATGGCTATTTTTTGGACAAAACCGCGCCGGCTCAAGACTGTACATTTGACTGGAGAACCTCTCAGAATTATCAAGGTCAGTTCCCTTGTCTGAGTTGGCTTCTCGGCCTTTTTCGAAGGATAAGACCGCCTGGCATGGCTCACATTTGCGCTCCAGCCTAGTCCTTCACGACAATAGGCAAGAAAATCGACGATTTTGGGCCAGAATTAACAAGCTCAACAACCGAAAACTCCGTTGGCGGTTGACCACCCCTAGATCGGACACGACTTTCCGAGACCTCATCCTTCTTCGGAATCTTCTCCTTCGACCACCTGTCAAGGCTTATTTTTCCTCTTTGTCTTCTTTCTTCGACAGTCATCAAGGCTCACGACTAGTCCCCGAGGGCCCAAGAATAGGACAACAGTAACAAGGTCAGAGATGCGTGCAACAAGCTCGGTGACGATAAACTTTGAAGAGTACCGGTGTATCCGTCGTTGGGTTGGCTGTTGCAGGATGTTGACAAGTGCAGCTGAGTCCTTTACCGACGGGTGTCTGATTCCCCACGAAGAGCACATCTTCCACAATCGAGTACCTCGACTTGCTTCGTATGTCTCCTTTTCTCGTCGTCGTTGACAGTTTTCTCATTGAAATTTCATTCCAGCTGTTCGTGAACAATGTGTATATACCGGATGGCCCATTTTTTCTCGTTCTTTGGTGTCCTTTTTCGTACATCGCGTCGACATTGTTGCCATTATGTTCGTGTTGTTGATCATCTTGCCGGGTAATTCTTCACCATGCCATTCTCCCCCACCTCTTCATGTTCATCCAGCACCCCGAAGCAAGGATGTGTACGCTTCAACCTCTTATATTGTTTTTTCGGTGAGTTTGATGAACCCATTTCCTATCACACCTCGTTGATCATTTGATCAGATGCAAGATTGTCTTTCGAGTCTTCTTGTTCGTCCAGCGCCCCTGAAGCAAGATGTAGATCGCACTATCTCTGTCTTTACCTATTCCCTTCGGTCCTCTCTCTCTCCAACGCTGTCTTGCCACGATCCCTCGAGTTCATCAACGCCATTGAAGACAGACAGCCTCGACTATCTCATATCCCCCCTTCAACACTCAGCTGCGATGCTCGTCAAGATTCTTCCAAGTTCATACAGCGCCTGAAGGTGATAGCCAGCTATTTAGTACAATTCCCGCCACCGTTTTGGTTCTGGTTTGAGGCTACCTATTGACTATCTCCCTAAGTTATCTTTCGAGGCTTTCTCTTCACGATCCCATTCAGTCCATAAGCGCCATGGAGGGTCAGGCAGTCTCCGACATCTGCCTTCTCTGTCCAGATACATTCTCTTCGATCTGAGCCATCTTTCTCAGCTTCCAGCTGGATGAGCTCGCTGCTCGATCTTCTTCTTCTGGTGTGTCTCATGGTTCATCTTTTCAAGTGCTTATTATTCTAAATGTCTTGCATTGTATAGATAGATCATAGCCGACTCGTTTCACTTCGCCTTCGTCACAATAGAGGAAGACAGGAATTCCTGGATTTCACAGAGCATAGTTGGAGGTAGTCGACGGTTGGCAATGAGCCGAGAAAATGCGAGTGAGGCCAGTGTAGCTGGATCAGGGAGTAGATGCAGAGTAGAGAATAGATACAGATATAGGGAAGGAATACAGTACTCGAATGAAATATTTCTCCGCTGGAAATTGATTTCACTAGGACCTAATAATCTTGGCTAATCTTGGTCGCCTAGCAATGATGTGATATCATGTGCGCGCGACAGTCGGCCTCGTTTTTTCGAAATTCCCGGCGCAGCCTCGAGGCATCAGAGACACACGTGAGCGTGATTCTGGTTCGAGTTTAGTGGGTTCTCATCGGTTGATTCGTCTCACCACCAGGCATGAAATCCAAGGTCAAGAAAGCCCTCAAGAAACCATTGACCTCTCTTAAACATCGAACATCGACTATTTTCAGTAAAACCCTCCATGTTTCCAGTACCAGTCATGCCGTCGCTGCTGCTACTACTGCTGGATCCCCTTATCTCGCGGAACGAACCTCTCTCACCCTCTATACAGCTTCAACGACATCTTTTGTCGTCGTAGCATCGGTCTCATGTACATCAGGTCCTTCGACATTGGACGATTCCGAACTCAGACATCACGTCACCGCCGACGACGAGCCCTTGACGACCAGCAAAGACTCTGAGCGACCTCTCTCGCAGGATTTATCCTTCAGAGACATTGCTGCTGTTCTTCAGAAGATGAGACAGCAGCTTGACGCGTTTCAGGATGAAGTCGGAGCTTTGAGAGCGCTGAAGGAGAAGGGAGACACGATTTACAAGGATCATATAAGGGTTCTAACGGAGAAGATTATCGATTTGGAGGCCAGATGTCCACCGGAAGGTGGTCGCCCCAAGTCGGAAGTCCCGTCTCTCGCATGGATCGACTCGGTTGAGGTATCGTAATTATTTCTTTCCGCCTGGTGTTTTTCTGAGACCTTTACAGAGCTCAATGGCGCAACCATTAACACCTCCTCATGGTCATAGACCTTTGTCTGGCTATGACCCAAGGGAAAGGTGTCTGTTATCCGCTGACAAATTATTGGCTTCTGGAGCCTTCGACTCAAACGAGAGTTTGCCCATATTTCCTCGAAGCATTAGCCAGGTCATCAACAGTGATGAGCTGTTTCCTCTGTCTCTGGCCATTTCAACGACAATGTCGATACCGCGAAACACCAACAGCGTACCGTTTCCTGCTGTTTCTCCCACAGCATCCTTCTTCCCGAGGTTCTCCATTCCTTGCTTCGCCGAGGAAGAACCAGTGGAGCTTCCATTCCATGCCACCGAAAGGGTCTATCGACTCTCCATTGTGACTCATATTCCCAGACGATATCAGATTGCTGGAGGAATTGATACAAGAGCGCTGTCGTTGCCCGCTGTTTTGCCCAGTCAGGCTGGCAGTTTCGCTCTTGATATGAGCTCGGCTGAGGCCTCTGTCTGTGATCCAGACGACCAAGATGACCCCCAGTCATCAAGATCTTCGTCAAGGTCGAGCCAGTACATCGACGAGGAGGAACAGAGCGACGACGATGTGGTCGAAGCTCTCGACCCTGAATTCATGCCGACGCTCACTCGGACGTGTAGTCGAACCCTTTCGTCGACTTATTCACGTGTACCGTCTATCACAGTGACCGACGCAGAGCTTTCACCTCATATCGATGTCGTGTCCGACTTTGACACACATGACCGTATTATTTCGTCGGTCTATTCTTTCCGCGACTCTGCCTCGCCAGTTTCAGATAGCGACGATTTCTTCGCGCTGTCATCAAACCTTGAATTGGCCCGACCATATATGAAATTTGTACCAGATACCTCGTCATCGATCAATTCCAGCCCGCTACGGATAGCATTACAGCGTCCAATGTCGAGAATGTCTAGCCCATCTCCATCTCCATCTCCTCTCAAAATTACACTACGACGACCTGCAGGAATGTCCCTGCGTAATTCAACCATCGAAGCAGCTTCGTCGGTATCTTCTGCTGGAAAAATCACACTTCAGCGACCTGTCGGGATGTCACCGCGACGACGAGAGCATGCACATCATCAACAGAATTTCACTCGAGCCGTATCACCTTTGCCAATGAGAGCTGCTCAACGAGGAGTCATGCTTTCGGCCTATGACTCAAATAGGGCTGTCGAGAAGCCCTTGCCTCCTTTGCCGCCTGGCAAAGCGTCTTGGAAACTTCGCTCTGCCGCGCCGTCTAACCCGAAAGTTGTGATAAGTCCTCCCAAAAGACTATCGGCCAAGAGCAAAACGGGCAAGGAAAACGTAACCCAGGCTCGACGATGGCGGTAGTTGACGACATGACCTTTTCTTGGATATATCTGTACTACTTTTTTGCTGGCTGTACTTGTTCACTGCATGGGACCCTTATGCGCATAGTTAGACATCATACATATATGGAAAAAATGGAAAATTTTATGGAAAGCGGTTCAAGTCCCCCGACGATCGTCGCCTTTGTGATCGTTGACCGCGACGAGATCATCGCAGCAGGACTCCTTTTTCTTTTGGGGTCTAAATCTATTCCAGGGCCGCGACAGCCGAGTGCGACGTTCGGGTACTTGGAGCATTTCAACTCGAAGGCGGATCACAACAGCGCCATGCAATTCCTGGGCGCGAATAACAGGTCATGCTGCACCAACCGGACCGAATACCCCACAAACCCCACAAAAGCTCCGGCCAGGCACGGCCCGATGGTTTCGGCTAGCGCAATATATTTAAACGCGACCAGGGCCAACTTTACAAGTTTCGTCTAGTTATTTCCCCTCATGACGATCCCTGAGCGAACACCCTCCCCTTCAAAGTCGGACGAGAAACCCAACTTGGTGCAAATTGAAAATGCTGATCCAGATAAAGACCTTTCATGGGCTGATCGAGACGTCCCCGACTTGGACCATCCAACTGGTTTTTTTAGCCGAATGCTCAAGAGAAACCCTTCGCCACAATTCATCGTAGATGTCGGAAAAATGAATACTGTACCTCTCGACAAGAAGGAGGTCAAGCGCATTGAAAGAAAGATCGACATGCTTATCATGCCTGTTCTTTCCATTTGCTACATGGTTAGTGCTCTCTCAACTTGTTATCACGCATACATTGACGCTTTGCACTAGTTCTACTATGTGTATGTTTTTCTTCCTGATATTTATCCACTCTTTTGACTTTTGATGCTAGCGACAAGACGACGCTGTCCTACGCAGCGATATTTAATATCAAGAAGGACCTCAACCTTGGAAAATCAGAATACGTGGGTCTTGCTCATTCCTCAAGTCGAAGCGCCGCTGATCTCTCTTCAGAGCTGGTTGTCTAGTCTTTTCTACTGTGAGACAAGTGCCTTTGCCATGGAACTCATTCTAACGATACCCCACAGTCGGATGGCTCGCTTGGGCCATGCCAGTAAGTGGTTTGGCAGGTCCTCGACATTCTAAAGCTCAATAGCCCCGTTAGACCAATCTCTTGATGCAAAAATTTCCTCTCAACAAGTACCTGGCTGTAAACGTGAGAAGCTCATCCTCTTGTCAATATGCTGCTCACCGATTTTGACCTGATGACCTAGATATTCTTCTGGGGAGTTCTGCTCATGGCCCAGGCTGCTGCCAGAAACTTCACGGAACTCGCTGTGTTGCGAGTACTCTCAGGTGCCGCAGAAGCTACAGCTGACCCCGTACGCATCGGTTCCATGGTCATCTGAATCTTGCTAACCTGACATGTCACTCACAGGCCTTTGTATTGATAACCGCGACATGGTACACGAGAATTCAACAACCTTCAAGAATTGGCTACTGGTATATGTGCGTACCACGATCCTTTGTCCCTCTGGCCACAATTTACAGAGTCTAGATCCAATGGAATCGGAATAGCGCTAGGCGGCCTTTTTGGATACGGAATTGGACATGTACGTGTATTGTTATCTGGATCTTCCATTTCTCATGTCCACAGATCAAATGTATGATATCTATTCTTTCAAGTTGCGCTACTCAATCAGTATCACAGCAAGCATTCCTTCTTGGAAATACGAATTCCTCATCATCGGAGCTCTTTGCTCCCTCTGGGCCGTCATCATCTTTATATTCATTCCCGACTCCCCTTACCAGACTCATTGGTTTACTCGCAAAGAGAGACTGATAATAGTCAGTCGCAAAAGGGACGACATGAACGTGACGGACAACCGAGAGTACGTTTTCTATTCAATTCGCAGGACGCTCTATCTTACCCAGGGTAGGTGGAAATCCGATCAAGCCATTGAGGCCTTCATAGATCCGAAAACATATCTCTTCTTCCTTTTCGGATTCACGGCCAACGTACCAAATGTGAGTTTTGAAGTCGTACCAGAGTCCTTTGCTGATGTTTCATAGGGCGGTACTTCCAACTTGTGAGTACAAGATCGCTCAGATCAAGTCTAGTGTTAATTTACTTTCAGTGGTACTCTCATCGTTCAAGGGTACTGCACTTTATTTATATCCATTTCTATATTCTAACGTCAATAGTTTCGGGTTCAACACTTTCCAGACCACCCTCATGCAAATACCTTATGGAGCCTTGATTTCATTGATGATTCTCCTCACGATCTTCGTCAACTCGAAGATGCCAAAGGGTTACCGGTATGTGAATCTCCTCGACTCAGAGACCATTAACGAACTGGACCCAGAACTCTCTTGATGGTTTGTACCAATATACCCACTGTCGTTGGCTTTGCTATGATTGCATGGGGAAAAAGAAAGGCGGTGAGACTTATCGGATATTGTAAGCCCTTTAGATGTTTCATACGGGAAGATCTTATCCCGTTCATTACAGGGATGACTGGAGCCTCCAACTCGACCTTCGTTCTTGGATTATCACTCGTATCTGGTAATGTGGGTGGACAGACAAAAAAGGCCATAGCCAGCGCTGCGATATTCTTGGGAGTTGCCACGGGGTACTTCTTTTCTTTGAGCCCTTCATATCTTACATTCTGATACGATGCACCAGAAACATCGTGGGCCCTTTCCTGTTCAAGGACAGTGAAGCGAATACTGGATATAAGACCGGTATTATCGGTTGCATGGTTTCTCGCGCTCTCGAGGTACATCCTCTCTCAATCATTTGACTCGGCGTTGTTCTGAAGTATCGGACAGATTGTTGTTATCCTCATCTTCCGATTCATCTTTGTGCGGGCCAACAAGAAACGCGACAAAGCTCTTGCTGAAGGACGCGTCGAATATGACGAAGCGACCTCCAGCTTGGCAGACATTTCCGATTGGAAAAATCCTGCCTTCAGGTTTGTTCCAACTGCTGATCTCGATTCGTTACTGATGTTCGCGACAGATATATTCAATGAGCTTGTGACGAAATTTACGCTGTATTATACTATTTCACGACATGTACGAAACATTGGCTTTGCAAAAAGTGGACTTGAATCTGAAAAGTCGTGATAACCAAACAAGCCACGCGCGTGGGTCACCACGTGATGCGAATTTTTATTTTCGCGCTCCTCTATGGTCCATGTCCCGACGCCAGCCTACAATGCCAAAGGCAGACAATCCAACGGGGGCTCCAGGAAAAAAGGGAAACCCAAGAAAAAGTCTAAATCTGTGGCTGAACCCGAGCCCGACGTGAATTCTCTGATCCATGTTCCCAAAACGCAGGAAGAAAAGGAACAGGACCGCAAGGAGAAGCTCAAGCAAGAGGTTCGTCATGGTTATCTGTCTTGTCGCACAGTTTTACAATTACTCTACAGCTGATTGCACAAGCCGAATCCAAATGGACGAGCAAGAAGAAGAAGCGACTAGAGAAATATATTGGAAGTTTTCTCTGCAGTGTCACTTCATTGTCTAAACCCACTGTAGGACAAGAAGCTGCTCAAGGAGGAACGAGTCGCCATCCTGAAGAAGCTCTCGTGAGTGCCTCCTTCCCTTTTTGCCTGCTAAATCTAATGGATTTCAGGGAAAGTCAAGCTCAGCTGCCCAGTTCTGTCAATCTACATTCGTCTTCTATGCTGGGAAGCGGAAAGACCTTGTCTCACCGAGAGCTACAAGAGAAATCCGAAGACAAGGAGGTCCGAAATGCTCTGGATGGTAAAAATCGGAAGAGGAAACGTCGGGGAGACCAGTTTGTTGTGTCAGAGGCCTTCGATGAGGACGAGTCTGAGGAAGATGAGGAAGAAGCTGTGGATGTTGAGATAGTGGATTTAACCGACCAGCCGAGAGCGACGCCAGCCGTGGGCAGCGCACTTCGGAATCCTCTAGACTCAGCCAGGTCTGAGCCCAAAGCGAAAAACCAAAAGGTAATCAACTATTTATCATTATCTATGCAACTGACATAGTTTAGACGGCCTTTCCGAGCTGGAAAATGCACCAGGCCCCAGAGCCAGAGGTGGAATCCGATTCATCCTTCGATAGCTCTGATTCAGAAAATGACTCGGCAGCGGAAGAGGACGACGATGAGGGCGACGAAGATGAAGCCCCTCAAAAGCCCAAAAAGAGTCTCGGATTCAAGGACTGGGCCGTGAAGCAGCTGGAGATAGCCAAGGGTTATGAGAAGCGCACCGAGATTGCTCTTGAACCACCACCGACAGAAGATCTTCCACCACCGACGAAAAAGCAAAAAGTGGCTCATCCTCCGGGTCCAATGATTGGCCCTACTGGCGAAGAGTTCAAATTACCATCCACATCATTTGCTGAACAGTTGACCAAAGGCGGTGGACCAGGCAGCCAGTCGGTCACTGTCACTCGACCTCCCGACGTCGATGAATCGCGACTGCTGCTTCCTATCATATCAGAGGAACAGCCAATAATGGAGGCTATTTTGCTACATCCCATCATCGTCATTTGTGGAGAAACTGGAAGTGGAAAGACGACCCAAGTTCCTCAATTCTTGTATGAAGCTGGATTTGGTACACCTGGCAGTGGTACGTTTTACATTTCTCTTTGATTCTTCGTGCTCAAAGTCTTGCAGATAATCCTGGCATGATTGGAATTACTCAACCTCGACGTGTTGCAGCAGTTTCCATGGCCGCTCGTGTCGCTCACGAATTATCCTTGACCTCGTCGCATGTCTCTTACCAGATCCGATATGATGCTACAGTGTCGCCGAACACATCCATCAAGTTCATGACAGACGGAGTTTTACTTCGAGAGCTGGCCACCGATTTCTTATTGACCAAATACTCTGTCATCATCATCGACGAGGCTCACGAACGAAGTATGAATACGGATATTCTCATCGGTGTCCTCAGTCGAGTGACCAAGTTGCGAGAAGAAATGTGGAAAGAAGGGAAAGAGGGCGCAAAGGTACATTCCTTTTTCGTTTTCTTTCTGTTCTGTTCTTTTCTCATCTCATCTTCAGCCATTGCGTTTGATCATCATGTCTGCCACTTTGCGCGTAGCAGACTTTGCAGAAAATCGAACCTTGTTCTCCACACCTCCGCCTGTGATCAATGTCGCTGCAAGACAATATCCTGTCACTGTTCATTTCAGCCGCCGAACCTCGTCAGATTATGTTACAGAGGCTATCAAGAAAACAGCCAAGATCCATACGCGTCTACCGCCAGGCGGGATCTTGATCTTTCTGACCGGTCAAAATGAGATCACTGGAGTTTGTCGGAAACTTGAGGCAAAGTTTGGTGCGAAGGCTCAACAGCAGCGGCAGAATGACCCAGCTGCATTGACTGTCGGAGCTGCACACGGCAAGTCCCTACCTTGCTTCCGATTCAAATGTTGTTTAACCGAACAATAGCCGATGTTGAAGTTGAAGATATTGAACTAGGAAATGACCAGGAGTTGGCCTTTGACGTCGATGCCTCTATGGAAGATGAAGACCCAGAGGCGCTCGATACCGATGATGAAGATGATGCACTAGAGGAAGCTTTAGGCATAGATCTGGCAGCTTCAGATGGTGCGACCGCTCTGTTATGAAAATTAAATCGTCTCCTGATCTTTGTTTAGCGCCGATGCATATTGTACCTCTCTACTCTATGCTTCCAAGTGAGAAGCAAATGCTAGTCTTCAAGCCCCCGCCAGATGGAAGTCGTCTTGTGGTTGTTGCGACCAATGTTGCTGAAACTTCTCTGACCATTCCTGGGATACGATATGTGGTCGATTGTGGCAGAGCCAAGGAGGTAAGTTAACATCTCAGCTAATCCTTCTCGATTCTGACTAGTGAACAGCGTCGGTATGATCTTGCCAACGGTATCCAGTCGTTTCAAGTCGGCTGGATATCAAAGGCGTCTGCTTCTCAGCGAGCTGGACGAGCTGGACGTACAGGTCCTGGTCATTGTTATCGATTATACTCCTCTGCGCTATACGAGCACCATTTCAGCAAGTTCACCGAACCAGAACTTCTTCGAGTCCCGATTGAAGGTGTCGTGCTACAAATGAAGAGCATGCACATTGATACCGTTGTTAATTTTCCATTCCCGACTCCGCCAGACAGAACTACTCTACAGAAAGCCGAGAAAACCTTGAACCACTTGGGAGCTCTGGCCGGCAATTCTACCATCACAGAACTTGGTCGCATGATGTCGCTCTTCCCTTTATCTCCTAGATTCTCGAGGATGCTTGTCAGCGGCCAACAGAAGAAATGTCTACCGTACGTTATCATTGCAGTCTCGGCTCTCTCTGTTGGCGATCCCTTCTTGCACGACGAAACTTTGTCGACGGAAGAAGATCTCGACGAGGTCGAACTTGATGCAGAGCATGCTCATCTCACAAGCTCAGCATTACGAGCAAAAGAAGCGCTCAGGCTTCGCAGAAAAGCTTTCTATCAATCCCAACATGTAAGTCACTACAGCTACTCTTGATTCATATAATTGAAGACATTTTAGCTGCATGCTTCTCTAGGCAATTCACTTAGCGACGTCTTCAAAAGCCTTTCTGTCGTCGGCGCCTATGGTTATGCTACGGATCAACACAAATTCTGCAACGAGCATTTCGTACGGATGAAGGCGATGGAGGAAATCCACAAGCTCAGGGCTCAGATTAGCAATATCGTACAGGCCAACTTTCCTGGTGTTGAAGCTGGTTTTGAACCTCGACTGCCTCCACCAGACGACATTCAGCTCAAAGTTATCCGCCAACTTTTGACTGCGGCTTTCATCGACCAGACTGCAGTTCGCAAGGATCGTGTTGACCGGTCTTCATCTGGAACTCAATACTCGACCTGCAAAGGCGTCCCATATCGAGCCATTGGAATCGAGGAAGATGTCTACATTCATCCTTCTTCAGTTTTGGCCAATGGACCACCGCCTGAATATGTTGTTTTCTACGAGGTTGTACGGACTTCGCAAGTCTGGTTGAAAGGTGAGCAAGGTCTTTGACAGAAAGATCAGACTGTTGACCAGCTCTTAGGACTGACTGTCGTCAATCCTGCTTGGTTATCATCTTTGGGCAAAGGCTCATTGTGCACTTATTCGAAGCCAGTAAAAAACAGTGCCGGCGTTTTGATGGTTACGCCCCGATTTGGCCCGGATGCTTGGGAGCTCCCCGCCATCAAAGCTGACGTGTAGCCCCCCCTTACTCTTCGTGTTTATGGGTTCCATTGGATAAATCAGAGCTATATATCTGTAGACTGCAAAGTCGAGTTACTTGATGACCAAAACGAGAAGTGTAGTGTGACTTCGAAGCTTCCGACCGAACACCCAAAGACGAAAGACGTTTAACGCAAATGACGTCCAAGCTCCCCTGTCCAGCGACCTCGGAAAAGTTTCATTTCTACTACGGCACCGGGTCAATCTTTCTGATCAGCTCTGTGGGAGGAATTTCTCCTCTGTTCATATTATCTAATATTAATGTTCTCACCAAGAAACCATAGCTGCATTTGACTTGTGACTGCTAACAGATTTAGGAGAGCTAGCAACTCCCTTCATGTGCTTTGTGCGGGCCAGACATCAATTCGCCACAGCACAGCCACAACGGAATGATGCGATCATCGATCTCCGTATGACGTCGTGGCTCCTAGAACAGCCTCCGACCACATAAAAGGGTGCAAAGGATGGATCATTCAGTTATCAACCATGGCCACATTCCAAGATCTCGCAACAGCAACAAAGCTGGTGATTTTTCAGCACCTGACCCTCGTATCTCTCATTCGAGCCAGATGTGTCTGCAAAGAGTGGCGCAATCTAGTTCTGACCTCAGACATTCATCCTATCCGCCGAACATTCTACGAAATCTACCTCGTTCTCATCCAATCACCTGAATTCTTGAAGAGTCGCCCATATGTTCTTCAACAATTGGAGCGAGGCGTTCAGGAGCGTCATGAGGCTTTTAACAGACAAGGCTTCATTGACGCTGTATTAAAGCAATATCCACACATTCCAGAAGATTTTTCTCTCTGGATCCTCGAATGGCCCGAACGCGCTGTTATCGGGTCCGTATGGCCAAATCTGCCATTCGAGGAAGTTCCCGAGGCGATTCTCTCTGGAGCAAGCAGAGAAGGATGGAATTTTCTCGCCAATGAGCCTGTCTGTGTCTTTGAGCTGCAATTTGGTACCACATATCAGGATAACATTCCTCCTCGGGGGCCCGCTCTTCCCATTTGGGAAACCCAGTGAGTGACTTTCAGTCCTGAAGCAAAATGACGCTGACAGTCGTACTAGGCTCAGAGAGGCAGCAGTATGGTTGTCCCTAGATGACGACGAAGATCGCAAGGGCAAAGTGTATCGGGTTACCGACATGGTCGCGAACGAGATAGGCCCCATCGCCGCCGATCTTGACCCTGGTGACGTGGTACCCACGCCACAATGTGAAGTCTTTGCAAACTGGACCAAGTATTTCACGCAGATGGTACACATGATGAATGAGCGTAATTGGGTGGAAGGACGCTACTATACTCGCTATCATTTCGAAAGATATCGCATGATTGGCGGCGACCTCGATAGTCGGGTACCCAGATGGGCTCCCGATGTCCAGTCGGAGCCGCTTCGCAAGCAGGGTCGCAAGAAAATCCCCAGAAAAGAATTTAGAGATGCTCGGTGGTTCACAATCGAGCAACTCCACGCAATCAGGGCAGAAAAGGATTCCCAGGAATATCCTATGTAGTTCTTTGATCCAGACGATTAATTCTTTATCTTTTTAGCAATCAGAAGGAACTTTGCCCGGTATATAACTGGGTGCCGATTCGGCTTGATTGACGATATCTCTTTTACCTGTCTCTTCCAAGTTGAAGTACAGTAGTATGAAAATTCCACTCTTCGTTGAGTGCCAATTGTGATCTAGATCTGAACTCCAGTCTGCTGTTCAAATTCTGCTCAGGCTGTATCAACTCTCTCCACGAGCCCTGAGTTCTGTTCTTATGGCAAAGATGATCCTCATCTGCGCATCTTAGCCTCAACACACTAGTATATCTCATACCGACAGAGAGCCTGTGTCCAGGTTAAGAAGGATGCACATCGCGTCTCCGGAAAGTCGACACTAGGGAAAGGAATGAGCCCTTCGAATGGAGATGATTTTCCTTTGGAATAGTTTCACGCCACAATAATGCTAAGCCGTTTGACAAATCCGATACTAGATTTTTGAGGCGAAAATGGGGCCGAGATTTACAGTATCAAGTAACATAGCCACCCTTTGTAAAATTACTGCTGGGATGAGTGGTTATTGAGTCGCTCGTCGTAGAACGTTCACTCTTTTGTCCACTCCACGACTCATTCAGTCTGTCACGCGGTGTGACGATGATTCGAGTTACGCTTCAATTTTTGTGCAATATCAACATCGAGGTAGGCGTCTTAACATTTGACCATCACCTGAATCTGACTTTATTCGCTCAAAGGTGCGCCTCAGCTGGCGCTGTGCTCTTTGTAGTGATTACACATCCTGCCATCGCCCTTTATTCAATCGGCAGAATGATCCCAGGAAGGCTCCGATACGAGGAATCCATAGGGCCCTGGGCCCTGACGGCCGTAGCTTACTTGGTGAGACTTCTCTCACCAGTTACATTTGCTTCTAATATCATCCAGCTGTGACTGCCGAGATTGAAATACTATACATCACTATTGGTCTCTGTGATCTGTCAACACCTTGCGGCGCCCTGAATGCTGCCTCTTCTCCTCACGCGTCAAGTTCTGGCTGCACAAATCACAGACTCAGTCCTTCGAACCACATCTCTCTTCAAAGAAACCCTCTGACTGGTGTCGAGCCTCAGATTTCAGCCCACGGTTCCAACAATATTGATCTGGATCCGTCTCTCTATCACCACCATTGTTCCCTTTTTCTCGTACACTGGAGCTGTTGACAGTACGTCTCATGATTGATATATTGATATGTTACTTGGTGTTCATCTCTTCGCAGGCATGCTGTGGTTTTCATTCATAATTCACCATTTGTTGCTCGTTTCTCATCTCCCTGTCAAGGCAAAGCCAATATCCAGCTAAGAAGACAAGACCATTCTCTCCAATACAGTTCAACGTCATCAAAGTCACTGGTCATGACTTCACTTGTCGTTATCCTTTTCCAACAGTATCCTACCAAATAATTGCTTCAGCTCACATCGCCATACAATGATCACCTTATCAGCTAGTTTCTCACCGAATACATTGCAGTGGCTCACACTACTCGACATTTCCATTATTAATGCCAAATTTCTGGACTCCTGCGTCTCCACTAACATGCTTGGTGCCCTGTGGTCCAGAACGAGACGCTTGTAGATATCTGTTGTACTCGTAACCTCATGTTACTCTGAACACATTATTATCAGTGATTCGGTCACTCGATTTCCAAAAAAAAAAGAATTGACGTTAAAAAGAATGTCATATAAGAGAGTGTTTATTTAGAATGTCTGCGGCTGCCCTCCACAAGCTCCCACGTCGCTGCCTCTGCCTTGCCTCCCGGTGCTTGAACCTATCTGATTGAAGCTGAAATAGGGTTCAAAGTCTCGTCAGCAAATCGCAAAAGCATTGACTGTAGCGGTACTCACCTCATAGGCATGATCCTTTCAAGCCAAATCGGTAATCGTCAGGCAGGACCCTGGCCTAGTCATTTGTTGTGCCAACCATCTGCATTTTTGGCACATAGGCATGGGGAGATCGTCTTCCACCCGAATCGACACGGTCTTGAGAGCAAATAGCTTTCCGTCTCGACGAGCCTGATCCATGTCGTCTCTGAGACGCGGCCAACAAGCGTACTCTGCGCATTGACCCCATTCGTGAGATGGCGGTCTGAGGTCTGGCAGAGAGAGCGAAGATGACATCTCGGACGCAAAAGCTACACCAAGTGACCGACGTTCTTCTCTATCCTCCGGCTGCAACCAAAAGGCCGAATCTGACTGGACTTGACTATTCGGGATGGTTCCTCCAAACTTGGCGCTCCCAAAATCCTGACCTTGCCACGAGACACAGACTGTTGTCACTGCCTGGGTCGTGTCGTGAAGAGGGATCCTGCGGTTCTCAAAATTCCATACACGAAGGATTCGAGATAGGTCCAGTAGTGCGATCTTTGGAGGTTGTGGCAGGTCGAGTCGATGGTAGTCTGCTTCGAACGATGACACCACATGCTGGTCGAAGTCTGGCGACCGACGCGAGCGACGTCTATGTACAAAAGGTTCAGATCATGACCGCAGGATAAATAACAAACGCATACCTCGGCTTGTATCGTCGGAGCCAGAGCCTTCTGACAAGAAATCCACCGGCGATGAGAGGTCCCAGAGTAGAAGCTAATACTATCGTGACGATGACGAGAAACGAGGTGATGACGAGACAGGCAGCGATAGCGGAAAAGATGGCAATGGCCACGAAGGCAGCAATGGCGATATGAAGGAGAGTGGGAGGACGCATCGGAGCAGTTGAAGCCATGGGAGTGAAGGGCGAGGATTGGTGTAGAATGTAATGGCTGAAACTGGCGATTCTGAGACAACAAGTGTGTTTTTATACTTGAAAATTTGCGCGGCTGACAATGCGTCATCTTTGCGATCGAGAGCCTGTCAAATCGGTGAGTTTCCGTTATTTTTCGACCATCCGCACGCATTTACCTTCTTCACGAGTTTAGATAGCTTGACGCTCGATGTATTGAGCTCGCCAAAGGAAAAAAAAATAATCTCATTGAAAGCTACACGACGAGGTCAAATTGAGAAAAGAAAAGGGACAAATGCGCTTACAATGCGATCCAAGACGCCGCCACAATGTCCAAGGAACAAGCGCTCTGCCGAAACCGTGATTTCCCGGACAAGTTCATCAAAACATCCTGTTTCCAAGATCGATCTCGATAGCTGAGAGACACTACCATTGAACCAGAGTTAGATGATATTAGTCGAAGGAGGGTGAATCCTGTTGTCTATGCCAAATTGAGCTGGAACAAAAAAGAGAAGGAAGGAGACATAGAGATAAACTTGATTGAACTGGCTCGGCCTTTAGCGACAGAAAACTTTCATGGAGCGCTAGTCAGCTTCGCTGGACATTCTAGGCTGCGAACATTTGGCATCATTGGAGGTGGACCGTGACAAACTGAGTGAGGTTCAACAACAAGAACTTTCGATTTGGCCAAGCGCAAGACTGTTAACCAGATATAGACCCGTGCATGGTCGACGGGAGTGAAAGATGGGAAAATTGCGTAACGCGTCACAACGTGAACTCTCTGATCCATGTCCCCAAACGTAGGAAGAAAAGGAACAGGACCGCAAGGAGAAGCTCAAACAAGAGGTCCGTCATGACTCTCTGTCTCCTTGAATAGTTTGACCATCATTCTACAGCTGATTCCACAAGCCGAATTCAAATGGACGAGCAAGAAGAAGCGGCTGGAGAAATATATTGCAAGTTCTATCTACAGCGTCGCTCCATTATCTAAACCTTCTGCAGGACAAGAAGTTGCTCAAGGAGGAACGAGTTGCTATCCTGAAGAAGCTCTCGTGAGTGCCTCATTCCCAGTTGCCTGCAAAGTCTAACGGATTTCAGGGAGAGTCAAGCTCAGCTGCCCAGTTGTGTCAATCTACATTCGTCTTCTATGCTGGGAAGCGGAAAGACCTTGTCTCACCGAGAGCTACAAGAGAAGTCCGAAGACAAGGAGGTCCGAAATGCTCTGGATGGTAAAAGTCGGAAGAGGAAACGTCGGGGAGACCAGTTTGTTGTGTCAGAGGCCTTCGATGAGGACGAGTCTGAGGAAGAGGAAGAGGCCGTGGATGTTGAGATAGTGGATTTGACCGACCAGCCGAGAGCGACGCCAGCTGTGGGCAGCGCACTTCGGAATCCTCTAGACTCAGCTAGGTCTGAGCCCAAAGCGAAAAACCAAAAGGTAATCAACTATTTAACATTATGTATGCAACTGACATGGTTTAGACGGCCTTTCCGAGCTGGAAAATGCACCAGGCCCCAGAGCCAGAGGTGGAATCCGATTCATCCTTCGATAGCTCTGATTCAGAAAATGACTCGGCAGCGGAAGAGGACGACGATGAGGGCGACGAAGATGAAGCCCCTCAAAAGCCCAAAAAGAGTCTCGGATTCAAGGACTGGGCCGTGAAGCAGCTGGAGATAGCCAAGGGTTATGAGAAGCGCACCGAGATTGCTCTTGAACCACCACCGACAGAAGATCTTCCACCACCAACGAAAAAGCAAAAAGTGGCTCATCCTCCGGGTCCAATGATTGGCCCCACTGGCGAAGAGTTCAAATTACCATCCACATCATTTGCTGAACAGTTGACCAAAGGCGGTGGACCAGGCAGCCAGTCGGTCACTGTCACTCGACCTCCCGACGTCGATGAATCGCGACTGCTGCTTCCTATCATATCAGAGGAACAGCCAATAATGGAGGCTATTTTGCTACATCCCATCATCGTCATTTGTGGAGAAACTGGAAGTGGAAAGACGACCCAAGTTCCTCAATTCTTGTATGAAGCTGGATTTGGTACACCTGGCAGTGGTACGTTTTACATTTCTCTTTGATTCTTCGTGCTCAAAGTCTTGCAGATAATCCTGGCATGATTGGAATTACTCAACCTCGACGTGTTGCAGCAGTTTCCATGGCCGCTCGTGTCGCTCACGAATTATCCTTGACCTCGTCGCATGTCTCTTACCAGATCCGATATGATGCTACAGTGTCGCCGAACACATCCATCAAGTTCATGACAGACGGAGTTTTACTTCGAGAGCTGGCCACCGATTTCTTATTGACCAAATACTCTGTCATCATCATCGACGAGGCTCACGAACGAAGTATGAATACGGATATTCTCATCGGTGTCCTCAGTCGAGTGACCAAGTTGCGAGAAGAAATGTGGAAAGAAGGGAAAGAGGGCGCAAAGGTACATTCCTTTTTCGTTTTCTTTCTGTTCTGTTCTTTTCTCATCTCATCTTCAGCCATTGCGTTTGATCATCATGTCTGCCACTTTGCGCGTAGCAGACTTTGCAGAAAATCGAACCTTGTTCTCCACACCTCCGCCTGTGATCAATGTCGCTGCAAGACAATATCCTGTCACTGTTCATTTCAGCCGCCGAACCTCGTCAGATTATGTTACAGAGGCTATCAAGAAAGCAGCCAAGATCCATACGCGTCTACCGCCGGGCGGGATCTTGATCTTTCTGACCGGTCAAAATGAGATCACTGGAGTTTGTCGGAAACTTGAGGCAAAGTTTGGTGCGAAGGCTCAACAGCAGCGGCAGAATGACCCAGCTGCATTGACTGTCGGAGCTGCACACGGCAAGTCCCTACCTTGCTTCCGATTCAAATGTTGTCTAAGCGAACAATAGCCGATGTTGAAGTTGAAGATATTGAACTAGGAAATGACCAGGAGTTGGCCTTTGACGTCGATGCCTCTATGGAAGATGAAGACCCAGAGGCGCTCGATACCGATGATGAAGATGATGCACTAGAGGAAGCTTTAGGCATAGATCTGACAGCTTCAGATGGTGTGACTGCTCTGTTATGAAAATTAAATCGTCTCCTGATCTTTGTTTAGCGCCGATGCATATTGTACCTCTCTACTCTATGCTTCCAAGTGAGAAGCAAATGCTAGTCTTCAAGCCCCCGCCAGATGGAAGTTGTCTTGTGGTTGTTGCGACCAATGTTGCTGAAACCTCTTTGACCATTCCTGGGATACGATATTTGGTCGATTGTGGCAGAGCCAAGGAGGTAAGTTAACATCTCAGCTAATCCTTCTCGATTCTGACTAGTGAACAGCGTCGGTATGATCTTGCCAACGGTATCCAGTCGTTTCAAGTCGGCTGGATATCAAAGGCGTTTGCTTCTCAGCGAGCTGGACGAGCAGGACGTACAGGTCCTAGTCGTTGCTATTGATTATACTCCTCTGCGGTATACGAGCATCATTTCAGCAAGTTCACCGAACCAGAACTACTTCGAGTCCCGATTGAAGGTGTCGTGCTGCAAATGAAGAGCATGCACATCGACACTGTTGTCAACTTTCCATTCCCGACTCCGCCAGAGAGAGCTACACTGCAGAAAGCCGAGAAAACCTTGAACCACTTGGGAGCTCTGGCCGGCAATTCTACCATCACAGAACTTGGTCGCATGATGTCGCTCTTCCCTTTGTCTCCTAGATTCTCGAGGATGCTTGTCAGCGGTCAGCAGAAGAAATGTCTGCTGTACATCATCATTGCAGTCTCGGCTCTTTCTGTTGGTGATCCTTTCTTGCACGACGAACCATTGTCCACGGAGGAAGATCTCGACGAGGTCGAACTTGATGCATGCTCATCTCACAAGCTCAACACTACGAGCAAAAGAAGCGCTCAGGCTTCGCAGAAAAGCTTTCTATCAATCCCAACATGTAAGTCACTACAGTATTCTTGAATCGTATAATTGAATGCATTTCAGCTGCATGCTTCTCTGGGCAATTCACTCAGCGACGTCTTCAAAAGCCTTTCTGTCGTTGGCGCCTGTGGTTATGCTACGGATCAACACAAATTCTGCAACGAGCATTTCGTACGGATGAAGGCGATGGAGGAAATTCACAAGCTCAGGGCTCAGATCAGCAATATCGTACAGGCCAACTTTCCTGGTGTTGAAGCTGGTTTTGAACCTCGACTGCCTCCACCAGACGACATTCAGCTCAAAGTTATTCGACAACTTTTGACTGCTGCTTTCATCGACCAGACTGCAGTTCGCAAGGATCGTATTGACCGGTCTTCATCCGGAACTCAACATTCGACCTGCAAAGGCGTCCCATATCGAGCCATTGGAATAGAGGAAGATGTCTACATTCATCCTTCTTCAGTTTTGGCCAATGGACCACCGCCTGAATATGTTGTTTTCTACGAGGTTGTACGGACTTCGCAAGTCTGGTTGAAAGGTGAGCAAGGTCTTTGACAGAAAGATCAGACTGTTGACCAGCTCTTAGGACTGACTGTCGTCAATCCTGCTTGGTTATCATCTTTGGGCAAAGGCTCATTGTGCACTTATTCGAAGCCAGTAAAAAACAGTACCGGCGTTTTGATGGTTACGCCCCGATTTGGCCCGGATGCTTGGGAGCACTTTGGGAGCTCCCCGCCGTCAAAGCTGACGTGTAGCCCGCTCTTACTCTTCGTGTGTTTATGATCAGAATATATCTGTAGACCCCAGTCGAGTTCCAAAACAGCCAAGTGTGATGAGTGTGGATTCCGGCCTCCTGACACCGAAGACGCGAAGCCAAAAAGACGTTCAACCTAATCCCTTGTCCAGCAACCTCGGAAAAGTTTCATTTCTACTCCGGCACCGGGTCAATCTTTCTGATCAGCTCTGTGGGAGGAATTTCTCCTCTGTTCATATTATGTAATATTAATGTTATCACCAAGAAACCACAGCTGCATTTGTAGGTGCTACCACCAGAGCTAGCAACTCCCTTCATGTGCTTTGTGCGAGGACCCCTGATAATGGGAGAAAAGGTTAGATCGCATTTTGTCTGAACCAAAAGCGTGGGAAATACGGCTCCCACGCTTTCTGAGAACTGATTTCGACGTTTCAGGGAAATCCCAACAACTTTCAAAAAATTGTTCATCAATTTTTGGCAGGTCCTTTTGTGCGGGCCAGACATCAATCGCCACAGCACAGCCATAACGGAGTGATGCGATCATTGATCTCCGTATGACGTCGTGGCTCCTAGAACAGCCTCCGACCACATAAAAGGGTGCGAAGGATATTCAGTTATCAACCATGGCCACATTCCAAGATCTCGCAACAGCAACAAAGCTGGTGATTTTCCAGCACTTGACACTCGTATCTCTCATTCGAGCCAGATGTGTCTGCAAAGAGTGGCGCAATCTAGTTCTGACCTCAGACATTCATCCTATCCGCCGAACATTCTACGAAATCTACCTCGTTCTCATCCAATCACCTGAATTCTTGAAGAGTCGCCCATATGTTCTTCAACAATTGGAGCGAGGCGTTCAGGAGCGTCATGAGGCTTTTAACAGACAAGACTTCATCGACGCTGTATTAAAGCAATATCCGCACATTCCAGAAGATTTTTCTCTCTGGATCCTCGAATGGCCCGAACGCGCTGTTATCGGGTCCGTATGGCCAAATCTGCCATTCGAGGAAGTTCCTGAGGCGATTCTCTCTGGAGCAAGCAGAGAAGGATGGAATTTTCTCGCCAATGAGCCTGTCTGTGTCTTTGAGCTGCAATTTGGTACCACATATCAGGATAACATTCCTCCTCGGGGGCCCGCTCTTCCCATTTGGGAAACCCAGTGAGTGGCTTTCAGTCTTGAAGCAAAATGACGCTGACAGTCGTACTAGGCTCAGAGAGGCAGCAGTATGGTTGTCCCTAGATGACGACGAAGATCGCAAGGGCAAAGTGTATCGGGTTACCGACATGGTCGCGAACGAGATAGGCCCCATCGCCGCCGATCTTGACCCTGGTGACGTGGTACCCACCCCACAATGTGAAGTCTTTGCAAACTGGACCGAGTATTTCACGGAGATGGTACACATGATGAATGAGCGTAATTGGGTGGAAGGACGTTACGATACTCGCTATCATTTCGAGAGATATCGCATGATTGGCGGCGACCTCGATAGTCGGGTACCCAGATGGGCTCCCGATGTCCAGTCGGAGCCGCTTCGCAAGCAGGGCCGCAAGAAAATCCCCAGAAAAGAATTTAGAGATGCTCGGTGGTTCACAATCGAGCAACTCCACGCAATCAGAGCAGAAAAGGATTCCCAGGAATATCCTATGTAGTTCCTTGATCCAGATGATTAATTCTTTATCTTTTTAGCAATCAGAAGGAACTTTGGCCGGTATATAACTGGGTGCCGATTCGGCTTGATTGACGATATCTCTTTTACCTGTCTCTTCCAAGTTGAAGTACAGTAGTATGAAAATTCCACTCTTCGTTGAATGCCAATTGTGATCTAGATCTGAACTCCAGTCTGCTGTTCAAATTCTGCTCAGGCTGTATCAACTCTCTCCACGAGCCCTGAGTTCTGTTCTTATGGCAAAGATGATCCTCATCTGCGCATCTTAGCCTCAGCACACTTGTATATCTCATACCGACAGAGAGCCTGTGTCCAGGTTAAGAAGGATGCACATCGCGTCTCCGGAAAGTCGACACTAGGGAAAGGAATGAGCCCTTCGAATGGAGATGATTTTCCTTTGGAATAGTTTCACGCCACAATGATAATGCTAAGCCGTTTGACAAATCCGATACTAGATTTTTGAGGCGAAAATGGGGCCGAGATTTACAGTATCAAGTAACATAGCCACCCTTTGTAAAATTACTGCTGGGATGAGTGGTTATTGAGTCGCTCGTCGTAGAACGTTCACTCTTTTGTCCACTCCACGACTCATTCAGTCTGTCACGCGGTGTGACGATGATTCGAGTTACGCTTCAATTTTTGTGCAATATCAACATCGAGGTAGGCGTCTTAACATTTGACCATCACCTGAATCTGACTTTATTCGCTCAAAGGTGCGCCTCAGCTGGCGCTGTGCTCTTTGTAGTGATTACACGTCCTGCCATCGCCCTTTATTCAATCGGCAGAATGATCCAAGGCCCTGGGCTCTGACGCCCGTAGCTTACTTGGTGAGACTTCTCTCACCAGTTACATTTGCTTCTAATATCATCCAGCTGTGACTGCCGAGATTGAAATACTATACATTACTATTGGTCTCTGTGATCTGTCAACACCTTGCGGCGCCCTGAATGCTGCCTCTTCTCCTCATGCATCAAGTTCTGGCTGCACAAATCACAGACTCAGTCCTTCGAACCACATCTCTCTTCAAAGAAACCCTCTGACTGGTGTTGAGCCTCAGATTTCAGTCCACAGTTCCAACAATATTGATCTGGATCCGTCTCTCTATCACCACCATTGTTCCCTTTTGTCGTACACTGGAGCTGTTGACAGTACGTCTCATGATTGATATATTGATATGTTACTTGGTGTTCATCTCTTCGCAGGCATGCTGTGATTTTCATTCATAATTCACCATTCGTCGCTCGTTTCTCATCTCGCTAACAGATTCAGGTACTGATCTGTACTGCCACAAGAGCCAGCAAGTCCATTCATGTCTCTAGCTTTGTGCGGGCCAGACATCAATGGCCACAGCACAGCCACAACGGAATGATGCGATCATCGATCATCGATCTCCGTATGACGTCGTGGCTCCTAGAACAGCCTCCGACCACATAAAAGGGTGCAAAGGATGGATCATTCAGTTATCAACCATGGCCACATTCCAAGATCTCGCAACAGCCACAAAGCTGGTGATTTTTCAGCACCTGACCCTCGTATCTCTCATTCGAGCCAGATTTGTCTGCAAAGAGTGGCGCAGTCTAGTTCTGACCTCAGACATTTATCCTATCCGCCGAACATTCTACGAAATCTATCTCGTTCTCATCCAATCACCTGAATTCCTGAAGAGTCGCCCATATGTTCTTCAACAATTGGAGCGAGGTGTTCAGGAGCGTCATGAGGCTTTCAACAGACAAGGTTTCATTGACGCTGTATTAAAGCAATATCCGCACATTCCAGAAGATTTTTCTCTCTGGATCCTCGAATGGCCCGAACGCGCTGTTATCGGGTCCGTATGGCCAAATCTGCCATTCGAGGAAGTTCCCGAGGCGATTCTCTCTGGAGCAAGCAGAGAGGGATGGAATTTTCTCGCCAATGAGCCTGTCTGTGTCTTTGAGCTGCAATTTGGTACCACATATCAGGATAACGTTCCTCCTCGGGGGCCCGCTCTTCCCATTTGGGAAACCCAGTGAGTGACTTTCAGTCCTGAAGCAAAATGACGCTGACAGTCATACTAGGCTCAGAGAGGCAGCAGTATGGTTGTCCCTAGATGAAGACGAAGATCGCAAGGGCAAAGTGTACCGGGTTACTGACATGGTCGCGAACGAGATAGGCCCCATCGCCGCCGATCTTGACCCTGGTGACGTGGTACCCACGCCACAATGTGAAGTCTTTGCAAACTGGACCGAGTATTTCACGGAGATGGTACACATGATGAATGAGCGTAATTGGGTGGAAGGACGTTACGATACTCGCTATCATTTCGAGAGATATCGCATGATTGGCGGCGACCTCGATAGTCGGGTACCCAGATGGGCTCCCGATGTCCAGTCGGAGCCACTTCGCAAACAGGGTCGCAAGCAAATCCCCAGAAAAGAATTTAGAGATGCTCGGTGGTTCACAATTGAGGAACTCCACGCAATCAGAGCAGAGAAGGATTCCCAGGAATATCCTATGTAGTTCCTTAATCCAGACGGTTAACTCTTTATCTTTTTAGCAATCAGAAGGAACTTTGGCCGGTATATAGCTGGGTGTCGATCGGCTTGATTGACGATATCTCTTTTCATCTGTCTCTTTCAAGTTGAAGTAGTACAAAAATGAGTGCCAAGTGAACTTGAACATTGCGGTGCTCTTCTGCTGTTGAGTTTTGCCTCGTGTGAGGTGATCTCCTTCATTCCTATCGTCATGACTTTTCCCATTGCTAGCTCTGTTGACCCGGGAATTGAGCCTGGCGGTCGATTGAGAGCTGAGCGAACATACACTGTTTATAAGAGTTTAATGATGACCCCTCCAAAAAAAGTCCTGGATCAACGCACCTGAATCCACTCCATCTCGCGACTGAACGTCAACCGTTTCGAGTCTGAAGCTGGGGTTCAATCACGGTGATGATTCGAGGATTATCGTGGATCACTCACCTGGCTCCAATAGTACCCATCCCAGCAGTTTCATTTCAGTCTCCTTTTCGGTGTCCAAATCGAGATGACGGTGGAGTTCAGCGAGGGCATCAACAAGTCGTCTGAGGACATCCGGCTGTAACAGCTGTTCATTGAACTGGAGCGCGGCTTCACCCTGCAATGTAAGGAAAGGGTGCCAGGCGAGGCAAAACCAGCACAGTGTGTGCCATGTCAGCATGCGGGAAATTCTCTCGAAGAGACGAAAGGAAAGATTGATTTGGTTCTGGAAGAGTCCAAGTTTCGTTTAGACTAGTACAACTTGAAACTGATAACAGGACAGGTAACGGGCTGTCATAACAGGTGTTTCAGGACCAACCGTTGTAGATGCTGCTTGAAAAGGCACTCTAAATTCCGCCATCAATCATCGACAAAGACCAGTGTGACACCAGGTGTGACATCCGACTTCACCCTGACCGTATGCCACTACCCCCTCAAATGGGAACTGGCCTTGTGTATCGCTATGCTCGTCCAGATATTGAATTCACTTCATCATTCCGCTCGAGTCTCAGGGAGAATTATCCGTCCGCCGAGGATTTGTTTCGACCTAGGACGCAAGCTCGTACCAGGATGTGGTTCTGCCTTTGCTGGCCGCCTTTAAATCAGCTGGACATTGATGCCGCGAATCGTATCTTTGGACGGCTCGATCAGTGGGACTTGGACGAGCGACTCGTTGCGTCCCTCGCTCAACTCCATCGTCATTCCGACTTGCGCACCGAAAAACAGGCTGAAATGAAGTCCCTGGGATGGGTATTAGATCTTGGTCAGTATCATAACCAATATCTATAGATTTGAATTGTTCATGAGCCTATAGGACTGCTACCTGGAGCACCTGCGATGTCCCTTGAGCCTCCAGAGCCCATATCGGCCCAAGAGCTCCGGAAAGGCGCAGGAAAGGAGATGCAGGAGTTCAAGGAATTCATCTTGGCCTTAGGGGAAGGCGACCTCGACGGGATCATGCATGATGGCATCGGTGACATGAAGATTACAACAGATATGGGCATTCCACAGCGGTCAATGCTCACGTTGGATGTGGAAGAGCTTTGGATTCCGGAGAGAGCAGCTACTTTGTGAGCAATTTCAGACTTTATTCATTGGCGTCGCCTGATGATATTTAGCCGGATCTTGGGTCCGGCTGGGTCAGGGAAACCCGATGCGCGTACGAAGTGCTGTGCTTGGTTTGGGGATTCTATTTCTCTTTCAAGCCTCTGAAAGAGAAAGCTGCAAGCGGTTCGTCCGATCTTGACCGAGCTGTGAACTTCCAGGGCTGGCAACAAATCTCACGCTCCCAAGCAGCGAGCAAGCGAGTCTGGCTCATGGTCATTTGTGGAAGAATGCTTGTGTTTCATGAATATCTGACCTTACTTCCGGCGAATATATCAGCCCTGGACGCTCGTCGGAGATGGGTTCTTCTTCAGGCATGCCCACCTAGCTCTATGGCCAATCCCCGTCGAGATATCTTTTCAACCGTCTTTGAATGTCTTAAAACGGCGTCACTGGCGGATTTGTCCGACCTCAATGATGCGCTGCTTATCCAGATTGCGGCACTCATAGAGGAAAAGTTTGGCGAACATTCCACCAAGCTCAAGGTTTTCCTTGACGAAGCTCAACAGGGAGCGACCCCAGTCCCTCCTTTCCTGAGACACGCGTCCCGGGGTGGGGGAAATTGCCTACAAGATTTCCTGGATCAGTTACGGGGATTGCGATTCTTCGACGGATTCGTTATTAATGGAACCGAGTCTTGCCTTTCGCTTCTGGAAATCAAGGACTTGAAAGCTTCCCCGTTCCACGCTTCAACGGCGACAATGACATTCTATCTGGATATCGATTACCAATCGAATATAACTCGAACCCAGTACAGTACATAACCGAATCTAGCCAAATACGTGGGACCTGAGGCCTGATGGCCGGTCTCGACTGGCGCGTGATCTGTCCAACTCTTACTTACTCAACATCAAAACTTGGACTCTTCCAGAGCTTTCCTTTCATCTCTTCGAGAGAATTTCCCGCTTGTTGACGATCATAGCCATAACCCATGGCTCACACTGTCCTGGTTTTTCCACGCCTGGCGCCCTCTCTCAACATTATTACAGGGTGAAGCCTCGCTCCGGTGCAGTAAACAGTTGATATAGCCGGATGTCCTCGAATGGCTTGTTGATTCCCCCGGTGAACACCACCATCATTCCGATTTGGACACCGAAAAGGAGACTGAAACGAAACTGCTGGGATGGGTGTTGGAGCCAGGTGAGTTGACCCACGATAATCCTCGATTTATCACTGAACTCGGTGTCAGACTTGGAAATGTTTGACGTTCAGTCGCGAGATGGAATGGATTCAGGTGCGTTGATCCAGAGATTTCTTGGTTATCATTCAACTCCTCTTCACAGCATTCGCCCAGCTCTCAATCCATGGTCAAAGCTGACGAACTGGAACCCTTTCTGGTCTCTACCGTTAGCACGACAAGCTGTACGAAGCTAGGTGCACCAGCAAGGAATTTCAAGTCGGCCACCTTCGGACGAGAGATGCTTTCTTCCACAAACCAAATCTCCATCCACTCTCCCTTAGAAGGTATCGACTTTTATTTGGCTCATTCTCGGGGTCATTGGTTGATCCATCGGTTTCCCTGTAAATTAGGTCGGACGTACTGAACTGTAAACCATCAAATGTCAAGTGTTTCGTCTCACTTTCTATCCCTTGACCGACGTCTGTATAGTGAAAAGGCAGACAAATTTTTGTGACTTGTTGAAATCGTCTCCTCCCTTTTTCAAGTTCTTGACGAATGATAATTCGACCGACTGAATTTGCTAATATAACGAATTTTGGAGCTGTGCCGCAAAGCTCAGTCCACACGTGTGATTTGGGACCTGCTCCTGAATCTCATCATCTCATGTCTTCAGCCAACCTCAAATATGATTCTGGAGTCAAAGTGGCTGAATCATTTCGTTCAGCTCTGATCAAGGCTTTCCCCGGCTCTGCTGAAAATATGCGCAAAAGGTCTGGGACGGTACGGTATTGGTTCTGTCTGAACTGGCCACCTCTGCAAAAACTGGAAGGGACCTGGACATGGGAGCAAATTGCTTCACGAATTTCAGCGCCAGATCATCTCGGTGGCTATCTCGTTCGCATACTCACTGATTTCCACAATTATGGTAATTCTGACATGGAAGAGCTGGATGAGCTGAGGATGCTGGGATGGGTATTGAAGCTCAGTGAGTAATCAAATATATATTCATTTGAATCGTTAATGAACTAGCCAGAAGCTATATCTGAAATACCCAACCCTTCAGGGCCCATACCAATCATAGGCCCAATTAAAGACGTGGAAAAAGTCCTGCAGGAGTTCAAGAAATTTCTCCTGGTTTTAGGGGAGGGGGTCCTCGATGGGATCATGGATAACCAGAATGGCTGTGACCTGAAGATGGCCATAAACATGGGTATTCCACAGCGGCCAATGCTGCTGCATAGGCTGGGACTTAACTTGGACGAGCAAGCGCATCGGATTCCGAAGAATCAATCTACTTTGTGAGCACGTCAGAGTATATTCATTGGCGTCGCCTAATGATATCCAGCCAGATCTTGGGTCCTGCTGGGTCAGGGAAAACACGATCCACGTACGAAGCGCTGTGCCTGGTCTGGGGATTCTATTTCTCTTTCAAGCCTCTGAAGGAGAAAGCTGCAAGCGGTTCCTCCGATGTTGACCAAGCTGTCGACCTCCTTTGGGATTTTCAGGGCTGGCAAAAAGTTTCACGTATTCAAGCAGCCAGCAAGCGAGTCTGGTTCATGGTCATCTGTGCAAGAATGCTTGTGTTTCGTGAATATTTGACCTTGCTTCCGCCAGATACATCACCGCTAGACGCTCGTCGGAGATGGGTCCTTCTTCAAGCATGCCCACCAAGCTCGACGATCAACCCTCGTCGAGATATTTTTGCAGCCGTCTTTGAATGTTTCAAAGAGGCCTCACTAGATGATTTGCTCGACCTCAATGATGCACTGGTCACCCAGATTCAGGCACTCATAGAGGACAAATTTGGCGAACCTTCCATCAAGCTCAAGGTTTTCCTTGACGAAGTTCAACAGGGAGCGACCCCGATTCCTCCCTTCTTGAGAGGCAGGCCCTGTCCCGGCAGAAATTGCCTACAAGATTTCCTAGCAGAGTTGCGGTCGTGTCGATTCTTCGACGGATTTGTCATTAGCGGAACTGACCTCTCCATTTTCCGGCTTCAGCGAGCCCTCGATCTTGAAGACACTGCCCTCTTCAAAGCTTCAACTTTACCGGCGATGTATCTATTCAATGGGCAATCCAAGCGCTGGAACCCTATCATCTATTTTGATGGTCTCATTGCCCCAGTTGAATCCCAAGCCCACAGCCGTTTACGTGCGCGTGTCGTTCATTATTTATCTGGCAGGTAGGTGCTTGAACAGCATTCTGACGGTTTCTGACAAGCTTTAGGCCTGCACCGACAGTGAACTTTGTTGAAATCATTCTTCGCTCTCGATGTACATCTTTACATCGTCTATTGACAGAATATGTCTTTACTCTGACAGGCTTTCGACTATCAGACGCCTCTGATCTCGAAGATTCCGAGGATCCTCTGTCTCAGCAAGACCATGAAATTCTCAAGGAATACGAATCTTTGGGCGATCGCATTGACCTTTGTCAACTCGATGGTAGGCTTTTGCTGAACTGAGTCCTATTTGCCAACATCGTTTACAGATCCTACAAAACAAACCCTTGTTGAAATGCTGCTCCAGTGGCGTCTGACAGGCACCCCCGCTTGTCTTCCGAAGGAGAACCAGAGCCATAAGCTCATCTCTATGGAGAAGCTCATCTCTATGGGGATTGCTCGCTTGTCTCAAAGAGGTCAATATGGTTGCAGTTGGGAATCTTGGTATCCTCTTGTCATCATTGACGAGCCTCTTGTATGCATGGCCTTGGGGACAATTTTCCAAGAGCAAATGGCTTCAGCCATCGCCGTTAGGAAGGATCTCCGACAGCGACTGCAGGCGCTGTTTCTTCCCACTGTTATAGTAGATCCAATGTGGAGGTAGAGTAGCTCGGACTTGGTCAAAGTATCGACCCAGATTGAATAATAATGTCCCGTCAAATATAAAGTACTTGTTTATAGCCAAGAAGCGTGGTGGTCCCGGTAGATTCGCTTGACCAACGTCTGCATAAGGTGGTAAACAGGCAGCTAAATTCTTGCGACTTATTGAAATGGTCCTCCCAACACCACCCGACATCGACAGAGTTCATTTCAAGAAGCTCTGAGGAAAGACTTTTCCAATGGTGGGGAAGAGCACCGACCTCACTGAATTTGCTGGTTCATTCTGAATTAGACATCAGCCGAATCACGACTGCAGTCTTTACAGGTTACGAAGACTTTTCAACGCCCTTCTTGACTTGCGTCAGTTTGAGCGTTCGACGGTGACGGAAACACAATAAGGAAGGCAGAACCCATCTTTAGGTCGACCGAGCCAAGATAGACCCCGAGTCAGAAATGGCCGTCATTGAGCCGCAAGATGAAATGGACTCGGGTGCGTCGCTCGACTCTCAATCAACAGTCAAAACCAATGCAGTCCTACACTGAATGCATTAAAGTGAATATTAAACTCGAACAGTGTATCTAGATAGCCTTGTTCTTGACCATCACTGGAACGAATAATTAGCATCAGGCAAAAAAGACGCGGTACAAAGCGAACGAGCGATAAAAGCACAGCTCCGCCAGCGATAAAAGCCCAACTCCCCCAGCGACAAAAGCACAGCTCCGCCAGCGAAAGAGACAAAAAAAAAAAGAGTAACTCACATTCAACCTCGGCAACAGCGGCCGACAATACATCCTTCTGCGTCTTTTCCTCCGTGAGGCTCTTGAGGACGTTCTACGAAATGATATGTCAGTTCAGGTCGAGAGACAGGGCTAGTAGACAACGTCGAGAGACGGGCAGTAGACAACGTCGAGAGACAAGCGCAGCAAACTCACGTCGATAACCCGCTTCGTCAACTCGGCCTGTTCAGATTCCTTCACTTGCTGCTCGTATCTGACCCAGCTATCAAGGACCGCCTTCAACTCGCTCGCCATCGCGACCTTTTGCTTCAGGACGAAGGAGGAGGCTTCGAGGGTTGCCGTTTCCTGTGTAGAAAAAGAGCGAGTGTGAGATTAAGCAAGAGGGAAGGAGGGAAGGAAGTAAGCAAGAGGGAATGGAAGGAAGAGAAGAAACCCGCCTTGGACAGAGCGAACAAGCCCTTTGTGAGGCCGACGACGTCTTTCATGCTGCAAGGTTTGTTAGTATAGTGTCAAGAAATCGGAGATGAATGGTATGGACAGCGAAAGGGCGCCAGACTGTAAAACGAAAACGACAGCCAAAGGAGCAGGGAGATGGAGGAAGGGCAAGGAAATGGAGGAAGGGCAAGGAAATGCAAGACGTGAATCAATTAAAAGGCCAAGACACTCACCCCTCGACGCCTCCAATTCTCTCCTTGACAGCCTCGACATGCTCTCTCCTCGCTCCATTCAAAACATCCTTCATGTGCTGGATCTTGGATTCAGCCCATTCGGCGTAAGGGCCCGATAATGCCTGGAACGAAGAGTCAGTATAACGCTTAGATAGAGCAGCGGCTACGATAGACAAAACAGTCGAAAGAAATAATAATAAAAACCCCACCTTGGCCAGATAGCCCAGGACGATAAAGGTGCCCACAAGGATGATAGTTTCCTCATTGACGACATAGAGCTCTTGGGAGATGGCTGCTGCTGCAAGACCGGTTCCTGTGCAAGTGGTCAATAAAAGAGATAATTGGGGCTGGAGCGCAAAATAAAAAGAGGAATCCACACGACGAATACATCGAAACCCCCACGAAAAATAACGACAAAGCCACACGACAAATAAAAAATCCACGAACCCAGCAAGGCGGTCCCAGTTTTGGTGATCAGATTCGGGGAGGAAGGGAGCTTGTTGATGATTTGGGAGGCGCGTTCAGCGGGAGGTGGTTGGTCTGCATTTGACGGGGTGGTTGAGATGCACCGGGCAAAGGGACGTCTGGAGACAGGTATTAGCACGAGTAAAGAGGAATTAGCGCGAGTAGAGAGAGGAATGAGCACAAGATGGCAGGAATTAGCACCAAGATGGCGCAGAGAGAAATGACAGCAAAACGAGATGAAATAGGAAATCGACGTACGCTGCTGCGACCGGTCGCGCTATTCCCAGCAATATCGACAATCACCAGCAAGAGCGCAGTGGTGGAATGATGGAGCGAGGGCACCAAGGCGAAATGCAGCGAGAGAGAAATGCAGACGAGAGAGAAATACAGGCGAGAGAGAAATGACAGCACGTCAATAAAATGCATATATAAATTCAGAAAAAAGACGCACCAGCGGCTCTCAAGGAGCTGATAGCGACTCTAGATGCCATTCGTTTTTAGCCTGCTCGTCGTGTTGATACGGAGCTGGTTCGGGATTTCGAGGAAGAGGTAAGCAAGAAATTCAGACTCCGCTCCTCTCCTAAATACAGACTCATCCGTCGACTTTCAGCTACTAGAACAAGCGAGTTGTTTAACGATTTACTACCATGTTTTATACTGACCTCGTCTAGTGGATGAAAACGTCTCGGACGACGAATACGGCTCGAGTGTGTCCAAGTACGAGGCCATGTTTTACTATTCGGGAATCTCCAATTCTCCTCCCAAGCTGGTCTACCGGACATCGAAGGATCCCTTTGTGATGCCCACGGGACCAGAAGCATATCGTCGCTTAAAGCACCTCTGTCCAGTCTATGACCACAAGCTTGGCGACAAATGGGACGACATCGGTCCCAAGATTCGTGACATTCTCGACAAGCATCAGGTCCGCTTTTCGACTATCGACGTCGTCCGTTTCCGCATGGTCCCGGACCAACAAACGTCTGCTTTTACCAGTCCCGTCGTAATCTGGATTGGGGTTCTTCCCTTTAGTCTCGCCGATGAGGATGCGGCCAACTCTGCCAATCTCATACTCGCACTTCTCGAAGACGAGGACATTACAGACGTCGACATTGAATTTCGGGAATCGGTGTTCAGGCGCTCAGCAGAGCTCTACAAACCATCCTGGAGCCTGGATCCAACCAGAAATGTGATTGATCCTCTCACTACGGCGCTTGGAATTCCTATCGCTGCTGCAAAGACACCGCACTTACAAGGCACTATGGGCTTCTACTTCAAGGACGGCGATGACCTCTACGGCGTTACGGCCCGTCACGTTCTCTTTCCGTCAGATGAAGACAATTCCGACTATATTTACAACCCCAAAGGGCCTCGTAAGCAAGTCCTTGTCATGGGTACCAACGCATGGAAGAACTACCGCGAGTCGGTCGATAACCACATCGACAACCTTCGCTATACGACAAAGTACCACATGCGCTCGATGGGGAGCTTGGAGGAAAGGGCGAAAGGCGATACCCCTGCCGCTGCGAAGGCCAAAAAGGAGCTGACAAAGACTCGGGAGCTGCTGGAGAACATGTCCGAGGCAATCAACGAGCTTGAGGAGCTCTACAAGCAGATAAAGAAGGACTTTGGTAAACCAAGCCAGCGTGTAATCGGACATGTTGTCTGGTCACCTGCTATCACTGGCGCTCCCTTCACCAAGGATGTTTGCGTCGTCAAGCTCGATAAGTCCAGGTTTTTGCCCAACTTTAAGGGGAATGTTATCGACTTGGGTGCGTGCTGATCTTTTTCACTAAAGGCATCTGATCTAACTGCTTATATTCAGGGACGGAGATTGAGCCTGGCAAGTTTGTAATGAAGATGTATGCTCGCACAGACAAGCAGCCCCGCTTCGAGTATCCAATTGGACACCTATTCAAGCTCAATGGCATTCTCACCGAGCATCAAATGCGCCATCCCGACACAAAGGACCACGACGACCAAGCCTGCCTCTATGTCATCAAGCGCGGCCTTACCACTCTCACCACAATTGGTCATCCCACTGGATTGTTTTCCTATGCACGCCAGTACTTTTCCAACCAGACTCACCAGGACTCGAAAGAATGGGCAATCCTCCCATACGACCACAACTCAGGCGCGTTCGCTGAAGGTGGAGACTCTGGGTCGATCATTGCCTCTGGTACTGGGGAATTTGGTGGCCTGCTTACTGGCGGGTGTGGCAAAACAGAGCCGTCAGATATCACTTATGCCACGCCAATGTTCTGGCTCTGGGATATCATCAAGGACAAGTTCCCCAATGCCAACCTCTACCCGGTCTTCAACTAGGTTTGTCTCTTTCTCCCTTTCATCCTTTCGTACTTGTAGCTAACGACCTTGACATCTAGGGCTTGGTCAGATGTCTCGCTTCGTTTGCTTCTGCGACTTTTCCCCTCCTTTATTTCTGCAACTTCTCGCCTATCAGTTGGTTGTGGTGCAGATGGGTAGACTAGTCAAGTTGTCAACAACAAATGAGACAAAGTCGTCCTAGTGACTCGTCAGTGGTCGTATCATGCTACAATCAGTCGGACTCAACATTCAGTATAAAAATAATGTAGAAAGTGCAGAATTGTGGCGTAGATCGATCGATCAGTATGTCTTCCACATTTGACGACGATGTAGGCATCCGGCAAATTTCACCGTCATTTCACTTCTAGAATATGACCACTTTCATCGCGGGACATCTTGAGACTGGTACATTGTGCTAGCCGGAAGACGGAATGGTTGCTGAAGTGCTCAGGCCGTGAAGGTCGGACGGAGGGAAACAGTGACAGTCATCTGACAAGATCGGCTAGTTAACTGTTCAATAGCCTGCAACGTTCAACTTTGAGGGTAACGGAACATGATGTTTTACAATATATATTATTGCTGCCCATATTAGCAGGCTGGAAACGTTGTGCTAAAACGCATAAAAAATGACAGGTCTGAAATACAATTTTCCTTTTATATTTGTGGAGCCAGATGTTGAACGGTACGGTCCGGTCCTCGACTGTTTCCGATCTCTTGTATGTCACTATTTATACCAGTCCGATCTTTAGTTACAAATTAGCTTTTTGTCCTCTTCCTTCATCTCGTATCCCCCCCTGCATTTAGCTCATTCCAATAAATCCGACTTTTACCTTTGCCTGTGCTCACATTCATCCGAGCCACTGCGCCACTTCGTTTAACACCAGATCCCTCGATGAATACAAATATGAGATTGGTAATAATGTAAGTCATTGCGAACGCAACTGTCTAATGGAATACTGACTTCTCTGGCATGCACTTGAACGTTGAGCGACAGAGAGGTCGGATCGGAACCGGCCGGTATAAGTGAACACGTGAGCCTCGGCAAATGCCAGTTTTTGATTTTCCGCCCGTCCACGTGCTTCCCGATTAGGGTATAAATCAGGTGACCCGGAGATAATACTTGTTTTGGTATTGTTACCGTGTCACATTAAGTTCAACAACTCGAATATTGTTATTTCCTGAACAATGGACTTTTTGAACCGTGTTTTTCTTGACCTCTTCCATTTCCCTGCTTTCTCTCTCTATGTCTCTGCACACCTTCGACTCTACTCACTATTTTGCGCCCTCGGGCATGCCACCGTCAGCATCAGCCAGCTCCCTATCAACGCTTCATGTTGATCCCGCGCCGATACCGAGTGCTGCATCGGCCACATTCAGTTTCAAGCTCGATGTCGGCAAGACGTCCGACAAATCGGCTGATTTCAACTTCAGCAACAGCCGCGGTGGCTACAATTATGACCAGCAACATGGTTATGTCCTTAAATGGCAGTCACGAAAAGCTTTCGAGACCTGGTTTCAACAAGAACAACAGTCTAAATCCATAGAGCTTCGTCAACATGAGCACTTGGTTGATTATGGCAAGACTTGGTCTACACGGACATCTTATGTCTGTTCTCGAGGCGGGACTGGCGGTCGGAAGGCATACAACAAAAAGAATCCAGAGAGCGAGCGGAAGGTTGAATCAAAGAGAACAGGCTGCGATTGTCTTCTTACTATCAAGAGCTATCCAGGCCATGATGAAATTCTCGGACGTTATCGTGACGAGCACCTGCATACAATTGGTCGCGACAACCTGAAATTCACGCGACTTTCCCATGAAACTCTTGAGCAGATTGAGTATCTGCTGGGTCTGGGAGTAGATCCCAAGAATGTTGTACGTTTCTGGCGCTCTTTTTTTATTATTATTCTTATTGACATTCCTCCAGCTTGACCAGGTTCGCGGCAAGGATCAATACACCGAATCTGGCTTGGAAGATCTTCGTTCACAGGCTGTTCCTCTTCGTACTCGATACGTCACTCGTGCCGACATCCGACGTGTCCAGAAGAAGATCGAAGCCAAGAAGATTCGCTTTGCAAAGCAGGACGGTGCTTCAGTTCGTTGTGCTGTGGAAAAGCTTAGAGAAGAAGGTCATTTCGTGGTCTTGAAAATGACGACAGATGCGGTACCGGAGGGTTCTGATGTTGATCCTCGAGCTTTCATTCTCATTATACATACCAAGTATCAAATGGAGTGTTGGAGAAAATGGGGCTCCGACTTTGCTGGACTCGATGCGACTCATAACACGACACATTATGAGAACATGAGTCTGTTCACCATAATGACTCGAGATCATTGGACTCGCGGTACGTATATTCTTCTTTGCAATTTGAGGTAGCTCACAGTGCTTCAGGTATGCCATGTGCTTGGATGGTGTCGTCAAATGGGACCGGCGATACAATCTATTTCTTCTTGAAGACAATGCGAATCTGGAATCCACTTGTAGTTCCGCGTTGTTTCATGTCAGATCATGACCTCGCTCAACTTGGATCTATATTGCGTGCATACTGGGACTCCCTCATGATTTTACTCTGCTGGTGGCATGTGCTTCATGCTTGGCAACAGCGATTTGTGACAACAAGCCATCCAGAGCTTTGGGAATTGCTCAAGAAATGGATTCGGGTAACAGATCCAGTCGAATTTCACTCATACTGGGAGAAAATTCAAATGATTGCTCCACCGAGTATGACCGAGTATCTTCGCAAGTACTGGATGGGCGGCGAGGACAACGATTGGACAACAAGTCCCAAGTTATGGTCCGCAGTCTACCGAACCGAACGTGGAATCTTTCAGCTTGGCGACACGAATATGTTGGTGGAAGCTTGGCATCACTTGTTGAAGGGTGATTTCCTCGAGGGAAAGCGCAATCGTCGACTTGATCATCTTGTCTATACCCTTACAAATACAGCAATTTCCCACTTCATTGCCCGTCATGACCGCCAACATATAGGATTCGAAGGTCCGGACGCATTGGTACTAGCTCGAAACAGGGCTGATAAAAAGGCCCTTGCCATCAGCACCGATGATATTACCCCAGGCGACGGCGATGAGCCAACTACATTCGCAGTACGCTCTCAGTCACGGCCAGATGTCAGCTATCTTGTTGATATCGATGCATATGACTGCAACTGTCCTGAATTTGCAAAGATCAAATACTGCAAACATATGAGAGCAGTTCAGATCAAATTTCCCGAATCTCGCATCACATATCCCATCAGCACTGTGGAAACTCCGAGTCACATCATGTCGCCATCTAAAGAATTAGAATCACTCGATATTGTGATTCCCGCTGAATTACCGATTCAACGGGACTCGTCAGCAATAAAACAGCAACTGCGAAACCTTCTTCTTACGCTAGACGCCAATCCATCTCTTGCTCTTCCCAATTCTCTATTTGAGCTCTCATCTCAAGTCCAGTCGGTCCAGCAAGATCTTCGTGATGCTGGACTTCCGCCAAGGAAATCAGTCGCTCCCAATCAGCATACCGTAACTGAAACTGCAGAGACAATGGGGATTCGAGTGAAATCCAAACGTCCTCGGCAACATCCAGACCCTTATTCAGGAAATGAACGCCCAGGAAAGAAGGCCAAAGAGGACGCTCGCGAGCCCCTTGACAACATCAGGTATGTCATCAATGCCACTTGTTATTGAGAATATACTAACTCGACATCAGCCTACTTAATAATGTGGCCCGCTTTATCAATGCTTCTGTTCCATCAGCTCAAACTTCACCCTCTCAACCAGCTCCCCTTACACCTCCAGTCATGCAGACACTGTCATTGGATTTCAATCGAGAAAACCCAGCCCGATTTGATCGGCTTCACCCTTCCGCTGAGACTGTGCTTGCAAAGCTTCTTCGTGCAGACCTCAATATCATTACCAAATTCTACGGACTCAAGTGTGTGGGGAGCAACTTTGATTTGGCGTCGAATTTGGTGGCGCACGCGAAAGCGAACCAACTCAAATAAGGTAGTCTATAATAATAATTTAAATAATAATTTAATTCCTGGTGTGACAATGTAACGCTCCCAAAACAAGAACTATCTCCGCGTCACCTGCTTTCTTTCCAAATCGGGCAGCACGTGGACGGGCGGAAAACTCCCATCTGCAAATGCCTCAGCTCTGTAATATATGACAAGTCAACAATATTCGCTTTAGAATGAGCCTGCAAGTAGGACTTGTCATCGATTTGATCATCTTGAATGATGTTTCATCTTGTTCCTCTCTACTATCATTAGCCTAGATATGATAATCCTGATCAGGTGGTCTAGATATGATAATCTTCAGGTACCATCCTAGGAAAATCAGCAGATATGAATGGACCATGAAAGAGTGTACATGCAGGATCTTGGAGCAATCCACTCAGTGAGCATCAAATAGAAAATGCAAGAGTCCTGAGAGTTTGGGTGAAAATTAGTTCCTTGGTCACCGTCTTTGACTTGACCCTGTTTTGGGCCGAATTCTCTCGGAATGCTCAAGATATGACATTCAGACAATATGAGAATTTTTTATTTGAGCCAAAAGTGATGTAGAAAGACCTGGAAATGAAGATTATCACAAAAAGAATAAGGTGTGACACTGTGTGACAAAATTATCATATCCCAGTCCAACATTGGAAAAAAATAATTGACCTCATATTTGAGGTTTTCCTAGTCCATAGTCCATATTCACCAAGTTTGGTGACCACAGCTATCCGCGTTGAAGAGTTCCCAGGGTCATTATCATATCTAGGCTAATGATAGTACCAAGATGGTAGAATCATTTCTTTATTTCTTGTTTACTTGCCGCTTGCACCAGAAGCCTTTCAACCTACCCTACCTGCCCTTCCGTCCCTTAATCTCCCAATTCATTGATTTCACGCGATCCCTTAATCTCCCAATTCATTGATCTCACGCGATCCCTTAATCTCCCAATTCATTGATCTTACGCGATCCTATCCGATCCCAATAGACTTTACAAATATTATCGTTTCTGCATAGCGACCAATGTTCTCCTTACATCAGAACTCTCTCAATTGTACTTAGTTCAAGAATGTGTAGTTGGAGTCTTTTTACTTCCCAGAGCCATGGAAAGATCACCGAATCCCTCCGCGGAAAACGAGTAGAAGAAAACTGACTCGGCGCAATTCGACATAAATGTGACGGTGCCACTCGGTAAACTAAATAACTTTGACCAGCGGAAGAAGAAAACTCTCAGGGCCATTAAATCAGCGAGCTGCACGCTGCAAGGCTGAAAACTGTAACCGTGACTCAGGGCCCATCCATCGATATCGCACCATGTCCTCCACTCCATGCGGAGACTCAAACACTTGGAGTTAAGTGATCCACATCTAGGGAAGAAATTCGATAGAATTGGCACCATACGAGCAGTACTTCAAATCCAGCGTCATCGTGAGATTAGCCGCCAACCACCTGATCCTGGCAGCGAAGTTGGGTTGAGAAGAGGTCTGGCTTCCTAACGTGACAGGATAGGGTACTGGGGAGATTAAGGCCGAAATGAATCTGTTCTGATGCCGAAGCTCTTTATTAGCTTTATGAACGAATCAGAGTCGTAGACTCAGTCTGACTCACATCAGCTTGAAATGAATGAATCGCTCACACTCTTCTGTATTCATGTGGATCCAGTCAGTCGCGACCTTGTAGAAGCAGCTAGCCTTGAATCTCCTCACTTCACGTACCCATGTATTGGGGTTTACCATGTGTATGAGTGTTAAGTGTAAGACTAAAGATTCATAGGAAACATATGAGGCTATTTTTCACCAAAAATTATTACTTCAGGATTGAATGTGTGACTTGCTGGTTTGGACACAAGTTTGACCTCAAGTTTGTTGTGGTTTGGTTAACTCACTTGACTTTTGACTTTTGACTTTCTGCTGACCTCATCTTTGTGACATTCTTCCCATAATCTGGCATCCTTATTGGGCTCCATTTGTTCCATTTTGATGCACCATCAGTCCCGCCTGGCTCAGACGATGGACAATACTTCCCTAGGTTTGAAGCTTCAAGCCCAATAATGTTATGGTGCTGTAGGTCTGACAGGCTGAACCATAAATGGAAACCTTCACATATAAGATGGTTCATAGAGCTCAATCTTGAGAGAAGCTCATTTCCTTACACCCCTCATGGATCTGCCTATTTTGATTCCAGGCCCTTTGTCATTATGCTCAACAGCTAGAGAGTGTGACTGTTCCAGCTTCTTCTTCCATTCCTTTTCTTGAATCAACTCAAGTAACTGCCATATATATATACATGATAGGGCAGATCACGTATGCACCAAGAGATGCTGCCAGTCCGTCAAGTCCGTCTCAGAATCTAGCCTAAAAAAGATACTTGGACCAAAAATAAATGAGACCTGTCGGAGTCATTTACGGAGCAGCTGTCCAATGTCATAAGTGGATTTGATGGATGACAGAACCAAGACATCTGCAAAAGTCATGTTTCTCCATACTTTGAAGTCAAAAGTGGAAAACATCATGAAAAGTGCAGACCAGAAAGTAGAAAAATGGCCTCAAGCCCACTTTTGTGAGTGGAAATCGGTTCAAAAGTACATTTTTTATTTTTTGGTGAAATATTGCGCTCATAGAAACAAGCCGAATTGTCGTTACACAACTCGACGATCAAGGTTGAAATTAAAACTCATCGTGGAGATGCTCAGACGAGCAATACCAGGCACTCTGACAGCGGATACACCGCATGGATGTATGTAGGTAGGCAACATAACGTGCAGGGATAGTTGATGAGGGGAACTGCAGAATTCATTTTTGGGTTGAACCGGTCAGCCAGGATTTGCTAGTCCGGTGACCGACTCCATGACGATAGAGAGTCCGGTGTCACGGCCACTGCCGTGGCGGGTTGCCTTTGGCGTGATCGTCTGACGAGAGGTTTGCCTCTTGCCCCGTCAGAGAGGCTGGTTACGAGCCTAAGCATTCGCTATTTTTGTCAACAAAGGAATGTTGTCGGATAAGGGATAGCGCTGGCAAGTGGCAAGGCCCGCTGCGGTGGCCTCCGACGGAATTCTCACACAAGCTCTCAGGCAGAAAGATTCAGTCGAGCTTTATATTAGGAGGTTTCACGTTAGCGATTTTCATCCGATTTTCTCCCGATTTTCTCTGAATCAATCCATTTTTCGACGGACTTAACGGATCAACGGATCCTGAGACATGCTTCGACGGTTGGGACTGGATTTCATTTCTCGAGTTCCCTTCCAAGTCGCAACTTGAAGAAACTCGTGTCGACGTTAACCGAATATTTCTTCATCATGATCAAGTAAGCTGGCGGCGTGGTTATTACAAGTATTTGAACCGTCTGCCACACCACGAATCTGAACTGAAAGACATGGGTGACTCCGATACCCCAACGTATCCAGAGGTTTGATTTGGTGGTGCTTCTATTCAACTCGACTCACAATGAACCTCAAAGCTTGCCGAACCCACATATCTGTGGCGCCCACAACTCGCCAATGAACACGATGACCAGCTGAATGTACCCGAAAATGACAGTCAGGTATGATGCCATTCTTCAATAGACCTATCTAAATAAGCCCGTCCATCAGAATATTACTGGAGAGACAGGCTGGTCCTCGTCCCATGCACTGGACATGGACCACCCCTCGGATTTAGACGTACGGTACTTCGGATTGCCAGTGGATGACTCTGTCCGGGTTCCATCCAACAACGAGGTACTAGTTGCTCTTGGACAAGGACACCCTGGTGCCGCTGCCGCTCAGGCGACGATGCCAGCACCGCCGCAAGAAACCATGAGGCCACGACTTGGAACATTTCCAGAATTCATCAGCTCATCGATCGCAGCTCCTTCCGACCACAACGACCACACCAATCCGGTCAATGTCATTTCCTCGAGTGTCCCGGTCCCGAGCAAACCCTTTGCGTGCAAAGATTGCGACCAGGGATTCAATCGTGAAGCCGACCTGAACCGTCACTTTCAGTCGCCGAAGCACGCCGGCCAGACTGGCCCACAGTACATCTGCTCGAGATGCAATAGAAGGTACTGGCGAAAAGATTCCCTGCAGCGACATGGGAGGAAGACCGGTGGTATCTGCCAATCCCAAGCTGGCCAGCAGCTCTACTCTTAGATGGTGAGTTCTGGATATCCCGGAATTCGCAACGTGTCTTGGATCATCAGAAGCATTTCATAAAAATGGTTGGGTCTAGTGATGGACTGGCTACGAAATAGAAAATGTTAGACTACGTTTTAGGGTCCAGATAGACCACGGATAATGAACAGAGTGCTCACATTGCGCCATCAGTAATGATATCTTTCCCGAATTTTGCATCAGCTCCCATCCATGATCAGAGCTAGCGCTGCGACCTGGCGCGAGATAAAAGCAATATGCGAAGGTCGTTCAAGGCCCAGCGGTCGATTGAGGCTCGCCTCGAGATACTGGAATTTTTTGAGGGAATAACCAGTCGCGATTGCGGCTACATATTCCGCCAGGCAATACAAAGGGCATTGCTGAAGCCAATGCTATCTCAGCGAAACTCCAGGAGAAACAAAGGAAGAGCATACCAACGGTTAATCACATCCAACTGTGGAAAGGTATCCAGCCATACCACGACAAAAGGCATAAAGGACACGGTCAGCTCATCGTTGGAGGTGAAAGGGATTCTAGGTGGGAAGGTCGAGAAAAAGATAGAGAACCCCGGGAACAACGGATGAGTTGTACAGGTTGCATCGCTGTGCTTATTTCAGCGCCGGATACAGCGCAAATAATATTGCGCCACTGTTGCTTCTCAGAATCAGCGGTGTCAGCCGACTTGGATGAGCCTCGACTGCAACCCAAGCTCGCTGAGAAGAACAGGTGGTGTCGCTAGTCTCACTTCAAGAGATCAACATGATCAATCTGCCAAGTCAGTGTCTGACACCGTGCACGACCAGTCCGAGCGTCATCCAAAATATCAAATATCCAGTCGGTCCTGGGGCTTTCAAAGTCAGTTGGCCGTACATGTCAACCAGAGCTCAAGATGAGAGCTTTGTACCTACCGAAACTCCAAGTTCCATCAGAAGCGCCCGAATTGTATAGTAAGTGCCCGCCGTTGCAAAATGACAAATCATGTTGGCAGGTTCTGCTCCAACTCGGGCAATGTCGCGGGACTAAGTAACAGCGACACTACAGCGGCAGGAATCTGATGCAGAAATTCAATCTCACCAGCCTTTGAGCAGTTAAATATTCTACGCACAAGCAAAGGGACATCTGAACCTTCTTCTCCTTCAACCTTGGGCTTCCACGGGATACCGCGAGATTGACCAATCTCCGTCTCGAGCCCATTCGGAAACTCGAATTGATAGGACGACCAGAACCGCCTGGAGAGAAAGAATTCAATATTCCTATTCTGCAGAGATAACATAGAAAGACCTTGAGTTCTGCGAGAGCAAACTGCTTCCCAATGCATTCGCTCGCTCCAGCGGTAAAAATGAGCAAATGTCGGTAGCTCTGGATGTCGCAAAGAGTCTGATTCCGACTGGTTCAGCCATCTTTCAGGGAGAAACTCTTTGGCATCGGGTCCCCAGAAAGTCTCGGAAGTATTGAGTGTACGAATCGGGACAACGACACTGATGCCTTTGGGAATCGCAACACTTGAAACGACATCTCCGGTGCCAGTGGTAATTGGGCTTGATAGAGGAAGGACGTCGTTTTCTGCAGCCTATGAACCATCAGAGCATATTCGGAAGACAATTTCTGGCTCTTACATCGCGCAAAGTATCGGCCAAAGGCGGGTGAAGGCGTAAAATCTCGTGAACGACCGCGTCCAAGTAGGGTAACTCGGTGGGAGACATGAGCTGATCATACGTTGGGTCTGTTGCACCAAACGAGGCAAGTTCATTCCTGAGCTTGTCTTGCTTATCCAGCTGCTGGCTCAGAGAGATCAAGGCCTACTGAGGTGCTCTTAGCTTGCGTCGCCAGTGAAACTCACAGTGAGACTGACTGGGCACCGTCAGCAGGTAGCATCAAGATACGGAATCACTCACTAGACGTAGTGATATATCCAGCAAGAAGCATTGTGTTCTATTACAGGGTCTCAGCATCAGCCAGGTTTCGGAGATTCGACTCTCACCATCTGACAAGCTTGTTAGATGATGTACATTTCCTTCAGTCAAAGATATACCTGGGCCTGAATCTCCACCGGAGTCATGGCCAGCGTAGCATCTACACTCTCAGACTTGACTGTGGCGACTCGGTAAGCACAAAAACTGACTGAAAACTTAAGAAACGTACGAAGGATACCAATGACCGACTTTTCCGTATCATAGTTTGAAGAATCGAGACTCTTCTCCCGTTTCATCCTCTGAAGCAGATCTTGGCCAATCAAGCCCAGATTGTCCTTCAATTCCTGACCTTCTTGGTTTGTCCGATAGGGAGCTTGAAGAGAAGAGGAATGACCGGCGCGAAAACGAACATGAGCTGGCTGACAAGGGGCGCATCGCCGGACTTCTTTCCGAATGACTCTAGGGCGCTAGCGATAAGGGACTCTTTACCGTCGAGAGTTCCAAAGTCGTGCGAGAAACCTCCGATTCCGACGCTGTCGAGACTGTAAAATGTTTTAGTGAGCTTGGCGAGTCTTTCGCAAGAAAATCAGAGACATACGCAATGTTATTCATCCATTGTTGAACCTCAATGATGGCGCTATTATCGGTCCCGGCATCAATGAGGACATCCCAGGCATGTTTAAGCTTGAACAATGTTAAGATGAAGTATCGAGAGAGTCGAAAGAGACTTGCTTTGTAGCTGGCATCATAAAATACTGTCGTCAGCTTTCGGATAGCACCGACACTAAAAGCTGGCGTGAGAGCCTTTCGCTGCCTACGTCGACATGGATCAGCCGAGGTATCCGTGAAGCGTGAAGAAGCATATGAACATCGCCTCCTGCCCAGAGTATGCCCTTGCCAAACTAGATAAATGTTTGACCCACAGAGAAATGAAGCAGAATGAATATGCTCACCAGATTCGCTATCACGACCCTCGAGAGACTGTTCTGAACATATACGTATGTTTCTCGAGCATAGAAATGAGCTACAGCCTTTACGAGCGTCAGCGAATGTCACAAGCGAAAGCGAATCGAACGAGTACCTTTGGATCCGTCACCATGATTCTAGTTGTTCCAAGGGTCCACGGTACAGCGAATACAGGACCATATTCCGCCCAACTCTGGTAAAGTTTGGCTGCTTTAGCATCATTCTCCAACAATGGCGGTTGGTAACCGTATATCCAGCTGGCTCGGAGGTCCAGGTGTCTCGTTTCCTCGGTCCAAGAATTTGCTAATAAGTTTCGAAAACAGCCATATCCCAGTGCCAGAGACAAAGAGTGGAGAAATCGACAGACAACATGGTGGTTGTGGTCGAGAGCGGATCCGTGATTTAGGTTCGTGAGGCCGTCGACTGACCTCGGGTGCCATTTGGGGCTACTGTACCGTGAAATGAGGAGCGAGCCAATTCCAGGGTCGTGCCACTGCATGCGCGTGAGTACTCGATAGAATGGTAATCCACAATGACTCCGGCGCATTCTCCAAACGCAATCCAAACACAGAGACTCTGGATCGATGATCGCCTCTGGCACTGGCAAATTCGGTGGCCTCCTTACTGGAGGGGCTGGCAAGTCAGAGTCATCGGATATCACTTATGCCACGCCAATGTTCTGGCTCTGGCCCATCATCAAGGACAAGTTCCCCAATGCCAACCTCTACCCAGACTATAGCTAAATCAACGCATCGTCTCCCAGCGTGAATAGATAATACTTGGCTGTCAGATCTAGTTTCGGTTGCTTTGCTGTACAAAACATTGACATTGATCGTGTGTCTTCATAAAGCTAATTGGACAGAAATTTGTGAAAGAGCGTGAATAATGACATGGACTGAGCGAGGTAACTTGCTCAGTCAGGCTCATAGTGGGCTTGGAGAAAGGATGAAGAATAGAGGAAAGGAGTCACTCAAGCAGCTTGAGTGCAGTGTCAACATCCTTGGGTCAGATGAGTCAAGGAGGCACATCCTGCACATCCTGGAGATCGTCGGGATGTAAAAGTCAATGGACCGAGTCCTTGAAGCATTTCCATGTACTTTGCTAAGGAATACCAGGTTCATGATGGAATCACTGTCCAGGAGAATCCCAGACGCGAGTCTAAGAATTGTACAAAGCCCTTTAGAATACTTTAGCACTATTTCAAGTGTTCACCGAGGGAGAACTTATGCTTGAGAAGACGTTTCCAGTCGAAATCGAGCCTGGCGTCCCAAACTCGGCGGCCGCACGCCTCTTGGCCCAGGCCTCTGAAATGGTGAGTTTCCGCATCCATGCCCATCCACGATATATATAGGTTCAGAAAACATATCTATAATGTACATCTCTATCACCCAATCGCTGTCTCAAAGCTGCATCTGCCTGCAAATCTACATCCACATCCTTGGAGTCGCCGTCGCCTAGTTTCTTGGAGTCACCGTCAACCAATTTCTCATCTTTTGACTCGCTGACAAGTATGTCTCTCTTCCTGTTCGCCCCGCTCAAGGCCCTCCATAGGGAAGCTGCAATTACCACAGCGAATAAAAGATATCCGATGGCGATGATATGGGGTTTGCGGAACTGATGTCCTGCAAAATCGGGTCTGTATATCAGAACTCTGATGTACAAAGTCAGGTCAGCAGGAGTCGAGACAAGACTATCAATTGTGGACTTGCCCGGCAATGGCACCAATATCCCCAATGGTAATCTGCATAGCGACAGCAATGGCTCTTTTAGTCTGTCCCGAGACGTTTTCACCAGGCCAGCTGAGAAGCAGCGCATTCCCCGTGTAGACGCCGGCTGCTGCTAGATGTACACCGACATATTGCGCCGCGGCTATAGAGAAAATAAGCAAATGGTCATGTTTCCGAGAGAGAAACGAACGGGTCTTGGTAGCTATCAGAATGATATACCCTGCCATTGGGTTAGCACAAGCAGATAGAAAAGTATTAGTAGGGACAAACCGAGAATGGCTACGAAAGCTGCAGCAATTATGAAAACTGCTCGTCTGTTGTAACGAGAAGAGAGCCAGACAGTGAACCAGATGCTCAACGCCGCCAAGGTATTTGGAGGCACCGTCATCCTACACTGTAATGTCAGACATTTGACCTCGAGCACAACACACTTGAGACTTGCAGCTGAGCTTGCCAACTCTTGAAGCCTGGAGAAACTGTATCATGTTCCATTTTTGGCTCAATGGTGGCGAAATTTACCTAGTCCGGCGATGATGGTGGGCTTGAGGGATTGAATTGAGTGGACCATGCGGAATCGAAGGAAAGAAAGAACACACCAAAAAAAGACTCAACGAGTATAGAACGAACGCGAATCCGTGAAAGAGCAGTGCATACAGCCAAACAAGATGATCTTTGAAGGCTTGGGCGACAAAGGTCCACTCAAACTTCTCTTCATTGGCGGCGTCCGAGTCTTCCTTGAGTCGGGCAAAGAGCCGAGCTCGTTCGGAGGTGGTGAGCTGTAGAATGTCAAATTGCATGCAAGACCAAGTTGAGACGGAACTGACAAATGTCGCTTCAGAGGGCCAGGTTGGTACCAAAAAGTAAGCGGCCAGGGAAACAACGACCGTCAAAATGCCTTCAAGAATGAATATCCTGTGAATAGTAAGCGTTGAACAAGGAAAGAGAGTCAGCGAACTGACCATCTCCATCCTGCACGTCCTCCAACTCCGTTCATTAAGCCAATGGCGTAAGCGAGCTACCATGCTGTTCAGACTGTCTTGCTTCTCTGTGTTGAGTGGACTCACAATCCCACCAAAGGCTCCAGCCAGAGCTGCACCTCCAAAGAATATAGCGACTCTCCAACCCCGTTCACGTCTGGCCAAATCGAATCAGACCGCTTTTAGACCAGAATACCTTGTCTTACCGTTTGTAATACATTGAAATAACCAGAATGGTGCCAGGGAAAAGTCCACTTTCCGTTACGCCGAGTACTGAAAGACAGTCAGCTAGAGTGTGCAGCCCACGAAATCCACTTGCAGAATCGAATTCCCATAAGTCCTGCCTGATTCGTCACCAATCCTTGACCGACACTAGAGCATTTCTCAGATATTGATATGGCAACCGTATTGGTGGATTAAACTATACCTCACAATTCCCCAGATCAAGGTGAGAGTGGGAAGCCAGATTCGTGGATTGAAGCGCTTGAGACTGAATGGTGGGCTAGTAAAACGGTCTGATGCAAATTACGGTGGGACCTACACGATCTGAGATTGTCAGGTCAAGTTACAGGGTAAAATAGCGACTCACATTCGCAGGGACCTCGAATAAAACATATCCGACAAAATAGAGAGCCAAGGCCGTGTTGTACTCGGCGGGGGCCACGTTTAGGTCCTAAGAAGCGTGATGATTCGTGCAGAACGTTGGTGAAGATGAAACTAGCTCACTGTAGCGAGCCCAACAATCCTGAGAATCGTATCGGCATGAGCAATACAATAACCAGATCCATGATGCTTGTCAACATACCTCGCATTCCCAATGTTGGTTCTATCCTGCGTGAGGTTAGGCCACTACGCGACTTTCAGGTTCCAAACATGCCAGAAAGCTCAGCAGATAGAGGAGGGTCAGAATCGGAATCAAGCTGTCATTTCGCGTTCAGCCGAGCCAGTTGTCATTATTCGAGTGTGAACTCACTGTAGGTCAATTTTTCGAACCAGTTTACGGTCTTCGACGGCATCGTCCTCCTCGAGTGGCCTGGATTTCTCGGAGACGGACATGATGGTCGTTGGGTGGTCGAATAGTCCTTGGCATATCTGACCTGTCTATCTTTATATCCCGCCTTATGGAAGGTGTCGCAACTGAAATCACGGATGGCGCCATTGACACCGTGGTAGAGCTTTATACAAATTGGCACGTTAATCCTCGTTGACCATTTGTATTCGTGCTGTAGGCAGCGTTCAGCTGAGAAATTTAGCCTGGTTGCAGCCTTGTCGCCATCTGACGAACAGTTCACGACATTTGAGGAAAGGGCTGGACTGAAAGTGAAGCGGAGAAAGGAGTCTATCGCGGTTTGTGCAGAATCTTTGGCCTGTGGGTCGTCGTTTGAGCAAAAAATCGGGTGACTGATAAGATAAGATTGCTAGTACCTGTTGATGAGTCACAACGTGGCGTCGATCTTCTTTGTCTGTCTGTCGCGGGCCTTGGTTCTCACCGACGCATCGACTGGCCTGGACTTGATCCGATTCTTCGTAAGGCATTCAATCATACAGGAACAACTCTGTTGAAGAGCGAGCCAAACGGCTTCAGTTACTTGACTCGACACCGAGATTTGACCGAAATTAATCTCAATTTTCTCAAACACTATCCAAACTCTGTAGGCTGTTCTTCAAGCCTTGAATAACCGATAGTTCAGCGGTGAAACCGGCTCGATAGCAACCTATTTTGTTCATTTCGGCCGACACCACATACTTATTCGTTGCGCCACAGATTGACTGCGCACGTTCGAAACGAACAGGATAAAGAATGGTCCAAATTGCAGTATGGGATGAACTCTTTTGGCATTGTAGCCGATTTTCAAGGAGTACTGGCCTTTTCGTCAGACTATAGGTTCTCTTTGATCTACTTCTATCGATACATCCTGATATCGATACTTCGATTTGCTTTGACTCTATCACACCTTCGGCAGTTATTTTCGGCACGAGAATCCGGCCAATGGCATTGAGGTTCCTGTGGCTATTTGAAGCGTAACTAGTATTCAATCAGATATAGAGTGAATCAGATATGTTAGACCTAGCTTCTTTCATATTCGTTGACATTTTGCTTCCCTGGGCGGTTGTGCTCGCCTGACATCGGAAAACATCGGAAGCACTCGGGGCGACGAACTTAAACGGTCCATGTGGGTCTGTCAAAGGATTGTCACATACTTGTGCTGTGAAATGCCGTAGACAATTGCCAAGCGCAATGAGCTCCATATGCTCTTCAAACCATTCATTATCGAGTTTCAGGCCAACGTAGGCTTGGTCGCTGAAGAATGCGATGATGAGCGGATCTCGGAACCCGAAATAGCCGGGCCGAAAAAGTTTTTCGAATTCCAAAATGGAAAAATGAGATTCCGAGCACACGACTTTCATTCCGCTCTTTCCAGCTCTTGCCTTGCAAACGGTTGGTGCAGCTGGTCTCTTTATGGTGAGATTGTGACGGGCTGAAACGACCAACGTGGGTGGAGCTGCTTTTTTTGGATCAATCTCGTCATATCTTCATATAAAACTAGCGAGCAATATCTCGTGTCCCCAATCGATTCCTTACAGGATGCCGACCACTACTGCAGCCAATGAGGCCCATCGCTCGGCGCTCGAGGAATTCGAGCGGGAAGATACACGTCCTGCATTCTTCCTTACCATGACAGAGGTCAAACTTCTTGGTATCGCTGGAGTGAGTCGCCATTTCTCTTTACTCGTCTCTTTACTTATCGTCATTCAGGTCGGATTCTTCCTCGACGCGTACGACCTCTTCGTCATCAATCCTGTGGCAACTATGCTCCAGTATAGACTTTATGGAGGTTCGCTTGTTTGTTCTCAGCTCGAGACCACCTCTCAGCCCTTTTTACTAGGTGCATCCCTTCCTCCTAATTTAGAAGGCCTCATGAAGGTTCGTCCGATTCAGTTCTCGCATCGGACAACAAGTTGATGATTTTTTTTACCAGGCTAGCGCGAACATCGGTAGTGTCATTGGACAGTTTGGATTCGGATTTGCAGCAGATGCTCTCGGCCGAAAGGCTGTCTATGGAAAAGAGCTCATGCTGATCATCACTGCCACTATTTTGACTCTGACCACTCCCACCGGCACTCTCTCCCCCAATGCATGCTTGATCTACCTTTCCATGTTCAGAATTCTCCTCGGCATTGGCGTAGGGGGTGAGTGTTCCATGGTTCTAAAACTTAAAAGACACTGATTTGCCCAGGTGACTATCCCATGAGTGCCAGTATCACTAGCGACCGAGCAAATCTCAAAAAGCGTGGTACGATGCTGGCCTATATCTTTTCCAATCAAGGCTGGGGCTCTTTCGCCGGATCTCTCGCTACCATCGTGGTTTTGGCTGCTTACAAACATGTCATGAATGACGAGGGCAAGACCTCCAAAGTCGATGGCGTTTGGCGCATTGTCGTCGGAATTTCTCTCATCCCGGCCTTTGGAACACTTTATCAACGTTTGACCCTTCCGGAATCGACGCGATTCATCGAATCGCAAAAGAAGGACAGCGAAGATGACATCCTCGAGCTGAAGCAGAAGCAAGAAGCCGTCGAAGTCCATGATCATGTCTCGAACCACTCGGGTTCAGACGAAGTCCAGGAAATAGCAAGACCCAAGCGAGGAGTCCCCGTTGTAAAGGAGGAAGAGCTGCAGCAAAAGTCCCAGTTTCCCGAGTTTGTGGCTTATTTCTCTGAATGGAGACACGCGAAACTGTTGATTGGGACTTGCGGCTGTTGGTTTTTGCTCGATATCGCGTCAGTCAACTCATTCACTCCTGATTCTCGTTTTGACTTTTCTCCAGATTCTATGGTATAAATCTCAATCAAAACGTGTAAGCTACAATCTTTCAGTGACCTCAGGCAGGTGGCTGAACTGTTCTACAGTGTGCTGCAAGCCATCGGATTTGATGGTAAAACTGGGACTCCTTGGGAGAAGCTTTTCAAGTGCGCTTTGACCCTTCTTTTCTTCTTTCAATCTCATTTTCGTCGCACAGAGTCTCAACTGGAAATATCATCGTCACCGCTTTGGGATTCGTCCCTGGTGAGTTATCCCCGAGTTGCTCCAGTTGTATCTGATCCTCTTTTAGGTTACTACGCAACGATTTTGACCATCGAGAAGCTGGGAAGGAAATGGATTCAAATCCAAGGTTTCCTCCTGGCTGCTCTCTTCCGTACGTTTTCAATAATAGCTTTTGCCATTCCAAAGCTGATTCCTCTGCAGTTGCGATTTTGGCAGCCAAGTTCCACACTCTAAGTCATGCCGCCTTCATTGTGCTCTTTGCTCTGCTCCAATTCTTTTTCAATTTTGGAGCGAATACCACCACATATGTGAGTATTGTCTCTGGATTGTAGTACATGACTCAAAATACTTTCTAGTGCTATCCCGCTGAAATCTTCCCGACGCGATATCGTGCTTTTGCACATGGAATTTCAGCCGCTTGCGGAAAAGCTGGTGCTATCATCAGTGCGCTCGTCTTCAACGACTTGAGCAAGAAAATCGGAACCGACAAGGTCCTTTGGAGTGAGTTTCTTTCGCTATCACACCTTCTGTGTAACTCATCGAGAACAGTCTTCGTCGCATGTTGCATCGCCGGTGCCTTCCTCACTCTCCTTCTTCCAGAGGTCCGAGCCAGAGACCCTGATCTGATTTTGAAGCAAGAGCTGGCGGAGAGGCGACTCATCAAGTGAGGGTTGGTTCCATGTAGTCCGAGATAATGTACCTATGAAATTTAATGCCATGCTTTGTATTTATCCGTTTTAGGCAGGCCTCTTTTACGTCTGCTTTTCCTTCTGACCATCATGGTTGTTATGCCTGAAGACGCATACGCTAACCTTCATTCGAGCCAATTCCTCATCATCCCCAAGAAAATCACTCCTCAATGGGCGACTTTCTTTTCAAAACTCAGTCGCTACACCTCTTTTGTTTGTGGCGACGCGCCTGGAATGACCTGGGACAAAGAACGACGGAATTGGTCCGCTCGGCTTTCCGCGATGAAGGATGAAGGGTTGAACGAATTCGATATGCTTTTTCATGCAAGCAAAATGCGAGAGAAGGTGAGCCATCGCCTCATCCTCGGTTTTTCGAGTCTCACCAGATTTCTTTTTTCAGGGTAATATTCTGTTCCGCAATGGTGAACTGGAGAAGAGCCTGTTCACATATATTGCAGCCGCCACCGTTTTTCCTTCCCCAGACATCTTGAATAACGTCGCGGCGGCCGCTTTGGCGACAAACAGGTCCGAAATCACTTCCTTTGTTCAACCTGGATTTCGGTTGAGCCTTACGACAGGTGGTCTCTTGCAGAAGTTCATGCTTCCAAGGCTCTCTGCACCGAGCTAATGACCGACCCGTCGAACAAGGCAAAGGCTTATCGTCGTCTCGCCCAAGCGCATCAAAAACAGGGTAAATTCGACGATGCTATTGCAAGTGAGCTTGAAACCTCTTTTATCTCGAGTCTTTCGTTAATTTGAGACCTAGATATCCGCTCTGCTCTTGAACTGACTCCCAACGACCCTGCTTTAAAAACCTACCATGACCAGCTACTCCGACTCGTCATTTCCCTGAAAACTCCTGCCGAACGTCAGGCGTACATCGATTCCCAGCCAGTCTGCCCTCCAAAAGGCTCGGAAAAGGAAGATTATCTTCCTTGGCTTGCCGCCCTTGGTGCATTTCGCCAGGGAGATTGCTGTACTTGCTGCTACTTCGGCGAGATGACAATTAAATGGCGAGGGAGTACTCTACCAGATGAGATTAGAAAGGTGCAAAGGTCTGCAATTGGGAACCCGCCAGAATACTGAGTGGAACAAACCATCTTCTCGCTTTTGAAACATGATACGACTGTCACTTTACTTACTTATACTGTATTTCTTGATCCCCAAGTTGTCTCGATATTTTCGCATAGCAGTAGTACCAAACATCATTTCTCGACCGTTTTCTTCAGCGTCTCAAGCCAGTCTGAGCGATATCTGTACACGGTGGTGGGATTGGCGAGCCGGCCCATGTCCATCGCGACTACGTCGATACTCTGACTAAGAGGAAGCGTATCGTCGATGATCAAAGTTCGCAGAAGCTTTGGTTGAGCGAAGAGTATCAACTTCATGAATACTGAGGCGTGGCCATAAATGTCGCAATGGAAAAGAGGTCGAATTTCAGCCAATGTTGCCATTTTGGCACTGCGAATCCGATGTGAAGAGAAGACGCCTTGACTGGATTCATCCACGTCAATGTAAATGACAAGACAGTGGGTCACTGTAAAGTTTATCAGCATTATTACGGGACCCCAATGATGACTTACCGATACGCTGAAGATGACGAGGGATATCCAAAGCGCTGAATGCAGCTATTGCAAAATGCTCTCCATACTTTTCTTTCCAACGTTTGTTGCTGTTATATCGCAGCGCGTTTAAGCTTGGGGTGCTTCCCAATCGATAAATGTAGAGATCCGGCGGTATGGCTGCTCCTGCCGCCACAGAATCTTTCAGCAGGGCAAGCCAGTCGCAGTTCATGCCCGAGAAGACTTCTGATCGCACCCGGCCGATATTCAGCAGCTCTGTCACTTGATGGACAGCTTCCAAGCCATGGGGGAACCCGTCGTCTACTATCCATAGCCTGGCGCATAAAGGCTGAGCTGCAGGCACATTGCAGTGACCAGAAGAATATCTCCAAGAAAACTCTTGGTGTATCTCATCTTCAGAAGCGCATTTCGCAGTTCTGACCCATCGTTTGAAGGTCATCTTGCCATTGGTCAAGACTTCTTCTTCGACTTCGATGTAGATGACAAAAATGTGGGATCCTTTGTCGCCATAAGCATCGAGATTGTAGAGCTATATGGAACTTGCCTGTTTTATCTCGACTCGTCCCAGCGTCAAGAGCCCATACGGCGGGAAAGACAAATTGTTCTCTCGAATGCTTGCACCATTTCACGAAGCTGAGGTGACGGGCTTCTGAACCCGTCACATGAGAGACGTCGATGTTTTGCTTTGCGATAAGGCATTCCGACTTGTGATTTTTCCAATCTGCTTTCTGACAATCGGCGTCCTGAAAAAGGTGAGAAGAAAGTAAACATCGACCAGAGGAAAGTACTTGCGCAATATCGGGCAAGATGACAAGCGCATGTCTTCAGTGCAGTCACAGTTTCAGGAAGGCATCGTGGGCATTGAGTGCCTTTGGCGTGAATTACATGCAGATGTTTGTCGCAATGCTGACATGTATTCGCAGTAGGGATGTGCGACGCTGAGCTCATGATGGTTGAGGGGAATAAGGCGTCGGGTCTGCTGACTAGCTGAAGGTGGACATTCAAAGGATGAGATAGGCGCCCAGGTCCATTTATACGTTATACCAGCGCTAGCTGGATTACCATTCTGGGCTGAACCGCATAAAGTATGATGTTTTCAATGTAATCCCATGGCAGGTTGATAATGAAATGGTCAAGAGCCTTGGCTAAGTCTTCTTCATTTTGAATTCCATGATCGGTGCAGTCGACTGTGGCTTCAGTGAGCATCAACCAGGGCTCTGTAGATTAGAGCATACCAGTCCGCTGGATACTTATCAGCTCTCCAATTTTGCCTCCATCGTCTCCAGTAACTTTGTCCCCACCCGTGTTGTTACCCAACGCGCATAAAGATCCTTGCCAAGTTCAAAGTCAATAAACGCATAGGGAGCCTGTAGTCGTTCAACTGTGGACAACTGTGAGCGAAAACAGCGACTGGATTGACCAGACCTACTTGAGAAGGTATCCCCGATTCTCCCAAAGGCCTGAAAACTTGAAGTGGCATGTACAACGTTCCCAGAAAACCCAAGCAGCTTGTCGTTTTGGAACTCATTCTGAAATTGCTACTAAGTTTGGGCACTGGGCAGCGGAATCACTTTGAATCTATATCGTGAGGTGACGAGCGGTAGTTCTTTTGTCTGCCTAGGGGAGACTACTTTGGAATCTACAGGGCAGCGTGCAGAAATTCCCGTCGTGAACTGATCCCATAGCGGCACTGTCGAAGTAGGTCAAAGGCTGAACAGAGAAATCGAGTGCTCATGGGACCTACAGACACTGAATCCCAGCTTCCAGCTCTCTTCCTTTCGTTACAGTAATCATGATCAGGGACAAGGCCGAGAGGATATACGAACAGCGACACTGTACACATCACGCTATGTGACTATGTGTCGCTGTTTGTATACCCGGGAGAATCAGCGACACATCCGGATTGGGAAGGCGTCGCATCAATTGCTGATGTAAGGTTTGATGCGGTAGAGCTAGAGTGTTTTTTACATGTAAATAATATAAATAAATATACTTTTCTTCAACTCAGGTCTTCCAAGGTCGCGGGAAGAGTACCCATCACTCGCTCCCCCTCCCCTCCCTCGCAAGCTCGGGGGGTCCCCCGAGCCGGGGGAGTCTCGGATGGGCACGCTAAAGACTCGTTCCCGCTTTTTTCCCTATATGGAGACTATCTTCGGCTCGGCCTCTTTAGTCACATGAGCTCTTGATGCGCATCTTAATTGGGACGTTTACCGCCCCGACGCGTCCGAAACAAGCCAGATCATTGATGGAAACATTACACAGCATGTCACAGGTGTCGCTACCTTACCCGGGTCAGTGTCGCTGTTCGTTCATCCCGCAAGGCCGACAAGCAGCCTACTTAGGCCAAACTTAGGCCGGGGTAATTTGGCATGTCTAAACGTGATTCTCATATGGTGTACAGCGAATATCTCGAGTATAATACAGTGGTCAAAGTCCATAAATGCTGCGGTCATATGCAATAATTTAGTATATGGATGCAGGAAATGGCTACTGTGGCTGCAGACGATCAGAAAGAAAGAAATCACCCAGAAAATCGGGACTCACTCTAGGCTTTTTCTTCGGTATAAATATCGAAGACTTTTCCTTGGGAGGTTTTGGTTTGGGTGGTTTCGGAGGTCGGGAATTTGTTTCTGTGGGACGAGAAGGACCAGCAATGGGAGTGGGAGCAGCTCGTTCACGTTTATCGTCAATGGTTTCTTTGGATAACTTCCGTTTTAGTGGCTTGTTCTCTCGAGGTAATGCATTCGTTGACTCTATGCCTTGCATCCGGTCTGACGATGTCGTCTTCTTCGACTTGGACTCTTTCAGCGGAACCAGATCTGCAGGAGCCGTCGCCATTGAAGTAGAACTTCGAGAGGCTTTCACTTTTCGGGGAGATGTAGGTGTCGCTGATGTTGTTGTCGTAGGTGAAATAAAGTATGCGGGAGTAGCCTGTCAAAGTTCAACCAGTCCATGTTTTACGCTTTCCATCCTACTTACATTATCGACCAGAGCATTTCTGGAGCGCGCGTCAGCAATAATTGCTTTCCATGTATCATCACTTCGCTCCAAGGTTGAAGCATGACCTAGAATGAACATCGAGGACTTGGCTCGAGTCAACGCCACGTTCATACGGCGAAGATCTGAACATTAATCAGTAAGATAAAACCACCGTAGTTCAAACTGACCTGTTAGGAATCCAATGTTTTGCAGCCCTGGACCAGCTCGTACACAAGAGAGTATGATAACATCCTTCTCCTGACCCTGAAACCCATCGACTGTATTGAAATCCACGGTCTTGGTCACATCCAACCCGAAGGCGCTCTCAAATATCCTTTGAAGCTCCCTGATCTGAGCTTTATACATTGAGACCACTCCAATGCGGATATCCACTTTTTTGAACTCGACTGTTATACGACGGTACAGCGCCACAGCAATGTCACATTCACTGGAATTCTTCAGTGACTTACCCACATTCTCCTCCAGGCCTTTGGTCACGTTGTAAAAGCGATAGATGCCCAGTTTCGGGTGGTCATGCCAAGGTTGTCTCGTTTTGACTTCCATGTTGGGACCGTCCATTAGTCGGCCACCATAGAAAAGAGAGCTTGGAAGTAGACTAATCTGTGGATGCATTCGATATTGGATGCTGAGGAAGATATCAAGCAACGAAAAGGAAACATTGAAAGGAGCCTACCTGAGAAGATGCACCGAATCCACTTGATTACGGTGAAGTCGCACAAAGAGCGACTGACTGTATTGAAAATTGGTGGCCTAGTTTGAATGAGTCTCGAGATTCAAAGATGGTCGCGCTAACTCACTTTCTTAGACAGCACCGTTGGAGGTAACTGCTGGGGATCACCGACCATGACACAGCGCTTGAAGCTGTATCTCAGTGGAATGAGCGAGCTAAGCTCAATCGCTTGCGCTGCTTCGTCGATGATGACAAGATCAAACTGACAATCGTCCAAGGTTTCATGTGCTGCTCCTGAAAGAGTGGTACAAATGACATCGGCATTCGTGAGGACTTGTTTCCGAGCGCTACGACGTGCCGCATTCACAGCACGATGCTCTGTCTGCGAATTGTCCTTGGCGTCATTGAGCTGTTTCCGGACAGCATGCCGACGAGTAACCAAGCGCTGAATTTCATCGGACAGAGTCTGAGCCCGAGCAGAGTTGTCCACGACACTATCTTTCTCCTTTATCTTCGCCGCTTGTTGAGCTTTGAGGGTCTCAAGTTCGTTGTAGAGAGCTTTGATCTGGTTATCACCGTCCTTGGATGTTTTCTGACCAGGTTCGATAAGGTTTTCAACGAGGGCATCCATCGAGATATCCTTGACCGCAATGTTGAGTCCCTGTACTGCACCAACACGTACGACCCGCGATTGACCATTTGGCGCAGAAGTTCCTTTGAACATTTCCTTGATACGACTGGCCACTTCATCAATGGCAGCATTGCTCGGCGCGCAAACCAGGACTTTGGAAGCTGGGCTTTTCTCCGTGGTCTTTCCAGCAGCAATGTTGACCGGGCGACTTTCGAGAAAGGCTGAAATTAAGGCGCAGATCGTGGATGTCTTCCCTGTTCCCGGTGGTCTACGAAGAATTTCAGTAAGGGACCCTCACAGAATCACAAGATTTACCCTTGGATGAGCGAAAATCCGTCGGTTTTCAAGGCGGAAGAGATTGCAGCAGCCTGGGGCTCATTGACCTGGAATTTCGACATGGTTTGTTTCAAAGTATGGGGATCAACGGCACTGAGTCTTGGAAGCCGAGGTCGTAGAATCATGTCACAGAAATCGTAGTACTGAACCGACATGAGAGCTCCGTATTCTCGATGGAGGGTGCTCAAGCTAGAAATCTCGTTCAGTTGGATCAAGGACATAGAAGCGGATACTTGCCTGAAGATTTTTGATAACCGCCATTTACTCTGCGGTTGGAGGCCAGGATCAGAACTCGCTAAACATTTCAGGGACCCTTGAATCGATTGAGCGGTGGCCCTATATGTCTCCGTCTTGGCCATAACCAACTTGTCGCCATCTAATCGTTTCAACAAAACCACATCGGCGTCAGTTAGCCACCATTTGCTGTCGACCGAACCCTCGATGGTGAAATCAAATTCGAGATATTCATCCACGAATCGGCGCCCAGAGACGGTGCATTCGTAAGATTCCTGAGATTCAGCCTTCCCCTGCTGGAGCTGCTGCCAACATTCGAGCAGCAAAAGAGGTTGAAACACCTGGAAATACTCTTTGTAATCCTTGAATTCGTATGGGACTTGTCGAAGGCGAGCGGTGAATCCAGGAGGGTCATCGCCGGTATGGTTGTAATCCCACGACAACAGCGCCTTGTGCAACGATGAGAGATCAGGCTTCATACGAAGGGCATTTCTCCGGGCAAGCTCTCTGTTTCGACGATGTTCTGCCAATGGATCTGCGGTAAGAATCATACCCATTGGCTTGACCTGACGACGCGGTTCTGGTTTCCGTATCTTCGGTGATGCCTGAGACTTGGCAAGGGCTTCCAGATTCGGAGGCCCTTCTTCATCGCTGTCATCGTCTTCGCTGACTTCGGATTCTTCTGGCGTTTTTGTTGTCGCTCTGCCTCCCTCATTTCTAGGACCAACAGGGAGCTTCGGAAGGATATGAGGCTTGGCCGGAATGATAGAACTAGCACTGGGTCGGTAGATGGGTCGTGCTGTCGACGCGTCCAGCCGCCGTTGATCATCATCCGTAAATGGTCGAGCTCTGGAAGAGGAAGGCTGAGGTGGTATTGCCTTTTTCTGTTTGATCTGTTTGGGAATATCTGCGGGAACAGAAGGTTTTGTCGGTGGAACAACCTTCTGGGTCTGGTTTGACTCGACAAGCTGTGGTTTCGGAGGAGGATTAAAAGCAACAATCTCTATCTCGTCGTCCTCTTCATCGAACGATGCAAGCGCGTTGGCGAGTTGGTCCAGTCTCGAATCATCGAGACGAGAATTCCGCTTTGCATCATTCTTCCTGGCATCGGTGACGATTCGGGTGAGCTTTTCAATGCCAGCCTTGGGAGGTGGAACTTTGCTCTCCCGAAAGGTATCGAGAAGAGATTGGAGCAATGAGAATGATTGATGGAGAAGCTCTTCGTCGGTTAAGCGAAGCCATCTCGCTAATTCCTGCAAAACATCTTGTAGATCGCTCAACATCTTCTTCCCAATATTCGTAGTGGAGTCGGAGACATGAGATGTCGCTGCAGTCTCCATGACCCTTCTCTGAGCTAACATGTCTCTACAAAAGATGAGAGCATCTCGCATCCAAAGGACCATGACCTCACTCTCGACATATTCGGCCCAAGACGGTGTCCGCTTGAAGATGACTGTAATAGCTCGAGCCATAAGTTTCCATAATCGAGGAAGTCGAGCTGCTGGTCCATTCTTGTCTGAAGATCGCAGGAATATCGAACTTCGGAGAAGCCCATTGGGCGTTGCACAGAGAACCTCGATGATATCCGTGAAGCATCTCACCATGGATTTGGAAACATTACATGCCTCCGGAACCAGTGTCGCATGATCGATGAATTTGCCGAGAAACTCAAATAAGCCGTCAAAAGAGGCATCGGCGTGATTTTCTAGCAAAGCTCGAAAACAATCGAGCCGGACGTCAACGTCAAAGGCCAAACCGACCAGATTCTGTGCTGCACTTTGAGAGCTTTCGATTGGGGAAAGAAGGAGTTTAATGAGGGCTTTAACGATCTCTGGGTTCTGTAAGAGTTCGAGCGCCGTAGAGGAGGTATTGTTATCGGAGAAGCGTGTAACAGCCTCTAGGAAACCGTCCTGTACGATAAGAAGGGATTTGTTGATCTGGTTAACAGTGGTATGCAACGACAGTTGGAGCTCGGGCTTGTCGCCACGTGATTGGAATGCATTGCTTTTCTGATGGTCGAGGTAGAAAAGGCGAACGACGACGGAAATGATGAGGGAAATAGCAGCGGGATCACTGGCTTCGATGCTTTCGTATACCCTTTTCCAGAACTGAGCCCGGAGAGTCAGTGGGGAAGGTGCCCGAGCATTGGTTTTCCCTCTCGTGACATCAGCGAGGTATTGTGAAAGAGCCGAGACCGTCTTTGCTATTCTGTCCGTATCGGTTGTCAATGTTGCAGCGAAAAGCTCGCGAACAGCAGCTTTGGCATTCTTCCACTGAGGCTGTGAGTGCCGGAAAGCTATCTCCACAAATGAATTAGAATGGATATCCACGATATCAGCGACCGTTTCTCGCCGTATGGTCTCTGCCCAGCTTGCCGTCAGCAACTAGTTGATTCTTCAGCTATGGGTATCCAACAGAACGCTGTATCGCACCTTGGCAACGGACAACATGGCAAAGGGTCGAATATTCCCAAACCTCTCATGCTGCAACTCTTCGCAAAGAAAGTCCGACATCTTTGCCAGAACATCCGAATGTACTCGTTCGTCGGGTATCGCTTTAAGATACGACGCAAACCAGCTCAGACACCATACTTTGTCTTGAGACGAATTGAAAGTCAAGACAAGGTCCAAAAACGCTGAGTTGTCTTTCAAGGCGTCGAAAACAACTTGTGGATAATCCGAACTTTCGTTAGTCCAGAGTTTCTGACCCAGTCGTTTGACAAGGATAAGCAAGCATCGTAAGATACATTGAAATTCTGTTGACAGTCAATCTTCGACGTGTCGATAGTGTAAATCGCGTACCAGGCCCCTTGTCATGCACATGTCCTGATACAAGACGACGAATATCCAAGGAAATAGGAGATTTGTCGAATATCTCGTTGGGAATGACCCGAATAATCTGGTCAAAACCACGCCAGAGAGTTAATGGATCTGAGGTGAAGGGATATGGTGGTGGCTCTGATGGTGGTACGCTGCTGAGCTGGGAAGCAATGTATTCAACAATAGCTTTAAGAGCCTGTCGATGGTGGGGAAGAAATTGATCGTCGGATAATGGAATCGGCGAAGCCTTCTCCATCTGGTCTGCAGCCCACTTTCTGACGCGTTGATCTGCATCCAGGGACAGAATGAAGAGTCCTACAGGAATAGAGGGGTGGGGCCAGTCGAGAATAACCTTCTCTGGTGGATCGGAATGGAGAAGGTCAAGGATCCGTTGATCATGAAAGATCCAAGAATTGGCTACCATGCGATAGACAACGGCAGGAGGAGCATTGAAGAGAGAATTGGCGCATGTTGGAAGAAACCCAGTATTGGTGAGGTCGGTTATGCAGCATTCAAGCTCCCATTTGCCAAACTGCTCAAAGAAGTTATCCTTCGAGCTGTCTGGAAAGGCACTCAGATACCTACAGGCTCTCATTAAACAGCGTCAGAGAGAAATAAAGGAGTACATGCGTGTTTCTGCAGTTCACTTTGGCCTTTTCCAATCCAAGGACGCATTCTGGACAGCGCGACACGCACAACGAGAACCTTTCCTTCCACCGAACAACAAGGTCGCTTTTATAAGCAAAAAGTCTTATTAAATAGGTGGCTTCCTCGACCATTTTTCCATTGGCCTGACTGCAGAACCAGTGAAAAGCAATCAGCCTGCCGGTCGGAGTATTTTCCATCAAATCATCGTAGACCGCACGAAGTTGACTCTCGTCTGGAGTCTTGTTCCCCTCCGGATTGTCGCGAAAGGTCTTGAGTAATGCCTGGACGTCGACATTGCCACTGGCCATGAATTGAGACAAAGGAGATTTGGTGCGCACGTGAACCACTCGTGAACCGCGCTTGACTCACTTTGGCCTCGACTTGTAAATCTATATATCTCTCGACCACGACTATTACAATGGACCCGACAGATTTGGACAATCTCAATGGTATAAATACCCATAATACCATCCAGTTATTCAGTTCATCCATCTTACACAGCTATGCTCGACCAAGAATCGGACCTTCGAGAAGTGATATTGCCCTCAATGTCCTCGGTCGGCCAGTCACCAATATTCTTATGTAGAAAATCAAAGACCAAGTCGCTGAGTTAGATAAGAAGACTCGAACCATGGTCGGCACGATGAGCAAGATCCATTCAACCCCGGTTTCTGAACGTTGGTAGCGCCTTGGCCTTTTTTCATTAACCTTCTCACAAGTTGCCCAGTTCCCGCGCTGATTGGACTAGTTCAGCCTGTCCTGCTTTCATGCCAAGAAAATATCTCTCAGCTTGCCAATCTTATTCCTCTAAACCAGTTTTGGCGATGGAAAAACATGTGGAGTAACTCGCTGCAAACTTGCGTTTTCATCACCGCTCTCGTCGAATATCTCTCTCACCATACCCTGATATCCTTGCCTCAGACTGCTCAAGTGCTTGGAAGTAAGTCTCGAAATTTATTCCTTTTGGATATGACTCTGAACCTTGCGCCAGTCAACGACGAATGGAAGGACCGGGTTTCTCTGCCTGCAGAAGACTATTTGCACGGTCTTATCACCCTTGTCAACGAATTAGTAGAATTGCCATGTTTCCATGATCCTCAGACTCATTTCTTATCCTACAGTCGCGTCTGGCCGTGAATGCAGTCACCTTGGAGAACTTTGAGGAGCCCTTCAGAATAGCTGCCTTTGTGAAAGAGATATTCGCCGGATTTTCCATGGTATGTTAATCCGCCTCTGTTGAATTCTCTTCTTATGGGCTTTTAGCTTAATTTGAAAAACGACGCTCTACGAAGACGATTCGATAGCCTAAAGTACGATTTGAAGAAAATAGAAGAAGGTATTGAGGCCCTTTTTCTTTTTGACTGGCCGCTCATGCGTCTTCAAGTTGTTTATGATGTCTCCTTACGCAAGCTTGCGCCACAGATGAACCAGCCTCCTGCTAGTGGCTGACTGAGAATCGAACAAAAGTAGCCACAGTCACGTTTGTAGTTGTTGACTCGTTGAGTTCGGTGCATGTTACATAATATTTGATCGCACCTGCGTTGACACTCTCTCCTCGCTCGCTCCATAGCTGCTGCTCTAAGCGCACTCCGGAACCTGTTTCTTGATTATAGACATTATAGTACTCAAAATGGACCGACGACGAGCTGGCGCAACCCGTCCCGCTTCCTCCGAAGGTGGGTCCTTGGTTCGGCTCACGCCGAAGATAAATTGAACACTCCTTTGTTACGTTTCAGAAATTGAATGCTGGACTCATGCAGCAGCTTCTCTAACCGCTCTCTCTAATCTGTGGACCGACACTGAGAGCACAGATACCATCGGCCGAGTAAACCGATTGATCTCTGTGTGGCCCGTTGATGATATGCTGCCCGCCGAAGGTATTGACAGCGTCAAATCCACGTATAACAAACTAGCTTCCGGTCTCGAAAAAATAACAAAGATTTCAGAGCGAGAAATCAAGTAAGTGCGATTTTTCTCGCTCTGACTGATTGTTTACACTGATGACAGAGCTATCGACGAAACACTGGAACAACTCAGTATATTGATAGCATTGCGCAAAGCGCCTGAGATGCTCCCAATTGGTAAAATTTTTATGAATGTTTGAGACAGAATTATCGCTAACTGGGCGGCAAGTGGACAAGCGGAACAAGCGCCCTCGAGCGCCTTCGCCGAGCGCCGCCCCTGTTGCGCCCCCGCCTCCAGTGCCGAGTGCTCCAACTCGAGGCGTTTCAATAACTTTACCACCACGAGCTTCTGTAGGCCCTTCTCCTGCAATCCCTTATTCCAAGGATCCCAAATTACGCCGAGAAGCCCTTGCTTCTCAGCTGCCACTTGCGGAAAATCGAAAGGTCGCTTTTCATCCCACATCCAAGGTCAATGGCAGCGAGCCTGAGGAGAACAATTGGATCCTGGCCATTATCACCAAATGCATTAACGCTGACAAGAACAGGTTGGTCAACTTGTGAAATATATCCGCGGAAGCTGATTTTTCGTTTGCTTAGATACGAAGTGATGGATCCCGAAATCTCAGAGGAGACATCCGAGCCTCAGTTCGTACGAATTTATCTCACCTGCTGTTTCGTCATCTTTTTGCAGGACGTATAATACTACACTGCGGTCAATAATCCCGCTTCCGGATCCAGATGCGCCTGCAGGGTCCCCGTCAAGTCTTTCAGCATATCGACAGTTTGTCGCTGGGGACACTGTCATGGCGCTTTATCCGGATACAAGCTGTTTCTACCGAGCAGAAGTGATCTCTACTCCAAAAGACCAACGGGTTCGTATGTTTCTTGCATTAAAATCTGATTCAAGTTCACATCGACTATAGCATACAAAAGGTCCTGCTTACAAGGTCAGGTTTGACGACGACGACAATCAGGAACATGTTGTGATGGCTCAGTGGGTGGTAGAATATCCAAAGTCCGGTAAAAGCTATTGAGCCACTTTGGGACATGGATTTTGTTTCTCGCTACGGTAGAGATCTATTGGATGTTGGATAATTTTTTTGTATCATCAACGCCCTTTACGCTGCAGATTGTAACCGTCTGGGGTAATACTTTCTTTCGGCCATTGCAGCGCCACTGTCTCGTCAGTTGACTCATGTTTGTTCTCGAACCTTCGGTGGAGTAGCGTTTCTCTCAAGCTGCCCCAAAACAGCAAAATGAAAGTTCTCGAAAGTTCTCGAAAGTTCTCGACCATTAGCCCCCGTAGTATAAAGGAGCTGTGAGACCACGCAGGAAACATATTTCTCAAGCATCATGTCTATTGCACGACAACTCTTCAGAGAATTCCAGCCATTCTTCCGAATGCTCGAGGAGCCGCTAGGACGTTCTCCAGCATTCGCTGCACGCTCTCGGTCCCTGTTCGATGATCCTTTCTTCACTGGGCCGACATTGAGTCGACCAGCGGTTGACGTCACCGAAGAGGGCAACAAATACATCCTCGAAGCTGATCTTCCTGGAATCAAAAAAGAAAAGTGAGTGGATTAGTCAAGTAATGAAGCCTCCGACTGATCATTTCTTCAAGTATTGAGGTTAGAATCGGGGAAGGAGGTCGAGCCGTGACTATCGAGGGAAAGCGGTTTAGCAGGGAAAATGAAGCCGCGAGCACCGAAGGTCTGTAGACGTTATCCACGTTCGATATCCACGAACTGACTGGTTATAGCATCGGCAGAATCCAACCAATTGACTGTTGAAAGGCCCTTCGTCGGCCAATCAACCTTTACAAGGACAGTTTGGCTGCCCCGCCCGGTTGACAGCGAAAAGGTGACTGCCAAGCTGGAGAATGGTGTCCTCTCGATTTCAGTATCAAAGGTCGAAGACGCAGGCAGCGTCCTAGTCAAAGTCGAGTAGTTTATGTAGAGCCTTTGCCAGTGGACATTGTAAGATAAAATTCGAGAACAAGTTACCTTCTCTCGTGATCGTGTATGAGGCCCTTGCCGTGGCACTGGTTAATTTTTCATGCCTGCCCTTTGATCAGGTAACCAATCCCGCCCCCGCCAGTCCGCTCGTCTTCCAGCGACCCTAGCGCCTTCTTTCCCAATGTCAGCTGCTCCCAGTACCCCAACTATCACCCTGCCGGCCCAGGTAGAGCCCATGGACGTCGATTCAGACGTCGAAAATGAGGTCGACCAGCTTGACTCTGAAACAGAGGGTGACTTCCCAGACGACGCTGCTTCGACCACTTCCTCCTCCAAAAACAGTGTTGCTCTTGAACGAATCCCTGGCGAGACCCTTCTGCCAGCGCTTCGCATAGAGAATATTATCAAGGCTGAGGGTGCGTTCTACCATCTCTTTTTTATTTTCCTCCAGTTGAACTGCTCCGCAGGTGTGACAGGAAACCTTGCATTGTCCAAGGAAGGGCTTTTTATTGTGTCTATTGCAACAGTCAGTCTCTGCGATTTGACCCGAACTGGCTCATGTTCAATTTCAATCATCAGGAGGAGTTCATCAAGCGACTGGTCCAGGCAGGCGAACGACATGCGCGAATGGCTCAACGGAATAACATTGTCACCTACCAGGATATGTGTATGTTGACAGTCTCTACCGCTCAGTATCTCTCTAATTGGATTCGAAAGCTGCTACCACTGAACAGTACCAAGAGTTCATGTTCTTGAAAGGTATGGGCTTTCACGGTCACGTCCCCGTGTCCTAAGCTTCCTCCAGAGACGATTCCGGCGCCTTTGTCCTTGTCAGATGCCATCAAGCTCAAAGCGCAGAGAGCCAAAGAGCTTTTTGAACAGGATCCAGCATTGGGTGCAAGGACAACACAATTCACGTCCTATTCCAATTCCCATTATGGTCACTCGACCTCGAAGGCCAAATCAAAGCCTCGTCCGACGACCAATGGAAAAGAAAAAGCCAATGGCTCCGTTTCCAGTGGAACCAGCGCGTATCCTCGTCAACAGCCAGTGCCTCAGCATCTCGCTCATACCATTACGACCTGGGTACCGCAGGAAATCCCTGCCACTGTCCTCGACAACCGACAGTGGTCAAACTGGTCCGAAAATCCACCTCCACCTTCTCATTACCCTCCCAGAGCTGAGAATGCTTATCGACCTTCTGCTTATCCATCTCGCCAAAACGGCCATGGTCGTATACCGATTGGAGTTTTCCCTGTTCAGCCTTTGAATGGAGATTCATCACTTCGATCTACCATAAATCCTCCAGCACCCCAGCCCAAGCCAGTCGCACAGCAGCCTCCTCTGTCACATCCTCGAGAACAGACGTCTTTACCTGCGAATCCAGTATCGCAGCAGCCCGAAAAAGCTTCTCAGCTTCCTAGCGCCCAGACATGGAATTCTTCCAGTCCAGATGCTGATCCTCCGACCCCAGCTACTGGATTGCTGCCTGTGCCTGCTGGTCCATTTGTTCCCCAGAACCCCGGACGAACGATTTACTCGCAGCGTCAATAGCTTTCACGGTTATTTTCGTTTTCTTCTTCGGAAAATGCGGGATGCTCGCTGGAGCACCTCGAGTACCAAGTAGACAACAGATCAAGCAGCTTCTCCGGTACTTCTTGTATGTAAACACAGAGCTGCTCGCAACTTATATAGATCGCAAAACCAATTGTAATCACATCACACTTGACCTCGTACAGTAATTTTATTTAGGTTGGCGCCGACTGTTGTAACCAAGTGAGAAAGCCCATGTTATACACCAATAATGTTCAACTATATATACATGCATTGAACTTCTAATATGGTACGAGCAAGGAATGAATGACGGAGCGAATCAAAGTCGCGATAGAACCAGTCCGATGACAACATAAAACACAGTGGCAGGGGGAGTAACAATACAGTAAGCCCAAAAGATCGTCCGACTGATCAGCCTCTCAAAAGCATCTCCAGACGCAGCTTGTTGAGTTATCTGACATTCTTGGTTAGCCAAGTCGAGACCAGAAATTAGCTACATACCTGAGCAAGAGTCAACGCTGGGGGTGAAGATATCAAAAGCACATTCGTCACGACAAAGACAGGACTGAAAGTGGTTAGCAAAGCTATGAGACGGTAGGGCGACAACTCACTCGTCGAAAATTTCGTGAAGAGCAAACCTAGATGCAAGTCCCATCAGAGGCAGGAGAATCATTGGCGTAAGGATCATTCTCGAAATGACAGCAATGGCGACCGTCTTTGTCTCCCCAGGCCGCACTGGTTCAACTTGGTTTTTGCGAGAAGAATTCTTACGATCAGAGAACATTTCTCTGACATTGCGGAGAAGCGACTGAGATTTCTTGCTCCTGGGTCGATTCTGCTTGCTGTCCTCCTCAGCTGGCGGCTGATAAAAGTAGGCACCGAGAACAACCAATGTGATGGGAATGGAGCAAGAGCCTGCAGATGCTAGTGCTCCTTTGATGGGTTGAAGATGAACATCCAGAGCATGCTGAATCGGTCCGATGCAAGCGACTACAATAGAAGCCAAAGCTGCCCAAAGCGGAACTGTCATGAACTCGCAAAAAGCACTCCATGATTTCGATATTCGCTGACGTGAATTGCGAAGAAACACATGTGTTGCTGAAGGCTGAGGAGGGAATGAGCTTGTTGTTGGTAGACTCGAGTCATTGTTTTCCATGTCTTCGAGATCACTGTCGGAATCTGAACCATGAGGTGAAGATGCGACGATAGTGGAAACTGAAGAGGTGGGTTCATTCTCTGAAAGATTTATTCGAGACATGTTGGGGGAATTGGGAAAAGAGTTGTAGAATTTTGAGCCAGCACGAAGGGGAGTCGGACGCGCCGACTTGTGGATTATGATTTCTGGAGGTATGCTGTGCGAAACGTGGGGTGGATCGTAAGGATGGATGGAGCTCAAAAGAGGACTGTTTTCGTCGACAGCTGCATTCGTGACTTCCTCTATCTCATCGTCGGCCTGAGTTAACAAACGTACTCCATAGCTCCATCGAAGCTGTGACATGTTGAGCCAAGAAGGTTTCAATAATGCGGAAGCACTCACGATCATGCCAAGCGTACTGTAGAGCACCAAGTAAGAAAGAGCACGGCCAAGCATTGCATTCTTGTTGTCGTCATCACCCCATTTGAGGCCTTTGACGGTGACCACGAGGCTTTGCATCAGGGCAATGGGCAAGGAGTTCGAATTCATAAACATCGACGCCGCAAGTGCGAAACTCCTGCTTTCGAGTCAGACGTTTGATCAATACAAGCTGGTTCTCACTGACCGTTGTGACTTTTTGAGACGGAATATCGAGCCCAAGATGAACGCCACAGACATGGAGACAACCGTCACCAAGACAAAGAAAAGCGGAATTATCCACAATTCGCGTAGTTTCGCTGAAGTAATGTGAGATGAGAGTCGACGAGTTTCATGAGACCATACCTGGAGAAAGGAAAAAGGCAACTTTTGAAAAGAGTAGGGAAGGAGTAAATAATGAGACATTGAGCTGATTTAGTTTCTAGAGACACCGGATTGAGTATTTGTTTGGGTAAGGGATAAGAGCGCTCATTACCTTCTGCGTCTTCTTATCCAAAATACCTCGTTTCGCGAGGAGGTAACCTGAGAGACACAGCAGGAAAACTTCAAGAATACACTGTAGAGCACGTTTCAGCAACGTGATAAACAAGAACGAGAGAAAAATCACCGTGAATACAGTAAATAATAAGGAGACGATAGGTGTTCCCGTAGAGGGCGACATTGAAAAGAGACGATAGTAGTGGCGGTGAAAGACAGAAAGGTTACAGCGCGCGCACGTCATGTCGCGTAAATGATGGAGGGAATGTCATATCGGATAACGATGTTCTTGGCTCTGGCACACGTGTGTCACAGCAGGCCACATCAAAACTCCTGGTCGAAAGTCCAATTTACGTGAGCTGCTCCGCAACCACCTTCATGGGAGTTGTGGAGCTATTTAGGTTTGAACTCTGCCGAACAAGTGGCCTATCGATTTGATAACAGCTGCAAAAGCGCTTCATGATGCTATTTAGATAGACGCTATAATTAACTGGAGAACTGCGAGATATACCAATACAATGAACTTATCTATACTGCACAACTGGATCCTTTTCCTATTTCATACTCTGAAGCTCGCAATCGTCTCTTCTGCCGGAAGACGAATCTAAATCGATATGAGTACTCCCCTGCGAGCTCATGGTCCACGTCGTCATCATTGCTTGAGGTGCTGCATCCGTAAAGCAGCAGTCAGAATTAGCAGATGCTGCTGAATCAAGTATCGCATATCGCGAATGTGCAAGGACCACAACAGCAGTTGGGTAGATGCCCTATAAAAGCTTTTAGGGTTCAGTTCTCTAAACTCAAAGGGACCAAATACCACAAAGACGCTTGTACACCATGAAAACATGTTTATAGCGAATGACACCCCACTTTGTGTCGCAATCCATGCTTGAATGGAAGGGATGGTTCCAATGACTTGGATAACCTGTCGAGAAGTTACATGATGACAAAAAAGGCTGGAAGGAAATGAACCCACAAAGAAGAGACAATACAGGATGCCTGATTCGATCAACAGGACGAGGACATTCTCAGCTGGAGATCGTTTTCTTCTGACACCACGCTCATCTTTCCGAGTCCTGACTTTGAATGAATGTCGGTAGTTCCTGTCGAAATCTAGTTCTCTTCAGAATCGGAATCATGGACCTGGCGTACCATGTTAGGACACCAATGAGGATAGTTGCAATCACAGTTGTTCCCGCGGCCATTCTATGAAATGTTATTTATCATCTTGTCTAAAGAACAAGAAATTAAATACCTGTATGTTGTCGTTTGGACATTCCTGCAAAATGCCGGTTTCTCAAAGGTCCCAAGCGCAATTTCGGTACCCAGCTTGGCGACACAGTAGGTCAATGTAAGGTTGGACACTTTTGAAAGAATCAGAAAACATCTCAAGAGGTCGCGGTGCATACCCAAGGAGCCCAGTAGGAGAGCACATGGAATAACGAGGACCCATCGGTGACGGTTATGGCCCCATAGAACAATTAATCGGAGAATGATTATAGCATCTCCCAGTATAGACTGTCCAATGCAACTCAGAAAGCGTTGAAAGCAGCTGAAACTACCCACCAAGTACCCATAGAGTGCGGATTCTATTACCGCGAGACGAAATATAAAGGCGGAAGCCCGCTGCAGTTGACTATCGAGAGCGACATTGGGGTCTGCCTCGATAAGCATGATCTTCGCTTTCATTATAAAATTGGCGCAATCGATTGCCCACATGATGCAGGCTATCGTGAACATGACAAGTATAGACGAGGTTATGAATTGAGAGACCCTTGAATGGCGACGAGGCTTGCTCCTGATAAACGCGTGTCAAAAGAGTCGTGTACAGCAGAATTTGACTCACAATAGTAGAATTGAAGCTTTGATCACCAAGAAAGCATATATGGCTGCATATTAAACATTTCCGTCAGGACCCGAAGAAGAAAATAGTTGGTAACTCAACTGAGCCATATTGTCTTGTTGACGATGGAAGCAAAGATCTGAATGCTACCATGTCCAACCGAGGAGAGTATGCTGGCTTCCTCGGGGGTCATACTGGGGGAAAGAGGGTAAATCGGTTCTGAACGGGAAGCAAACCATTTTCGTATAAAACCATTGTCCGGAGTAATCATATGTCGGAGGCTATGTGAATCATGATTCATCACAGGTGAAATACATACTATCTTTTTTGATGCTTTCTGTCAAGAGACCGGACCCTGCACTGAAATCTAGCACGAACCCGCCCTAGAAGTAGTGCCTGAGGTGATGAATGAACAAGTATTAGAGTCAGAGAGTCAGACAAAGTAATGATCTGGCGATGTAGAATAATGATGGATGAGGGAAACGACTCTGATCACAAACGGAGACGGCAAATGGTACCTGACACCAGAATAGACTGAATAGGCCACTTCATGTCTCCGTCTTCCCGGCCCCCTCAATCTCCTGTAGTAATTCGCCATTCTCGGCGAGCTCCTGCACGACATCCAGTCCCCCGAGCAGCTCACCATTAGCCATGAGCTGCGGAAATGTAGGCCAATTGTTCCGAACTTTGAGGCCTAGAAAAGAGATCGAGTTTCAAGACAAGGAAGGAAGGAAGTAAAAAAGACAGACGAGCGCTCACCTTGTCGGACATGATCGTCACTGAGAATGTCAAACCATCCATACTGGACGCCCTGATCCTTCAATAGCGCGACAATCTTTCTCGAGAATCCACATCTGAAACGGGAGAGTGAGGGACCAAGGAATCGGGACGGAATAGAGTACCTGGGACTGCTCGGAGAGCCTTTCATGAACAAAACGACCGGTTCGGCTTTTACAAGGTCATCGAGGGTAACCGGCTTTGGCTGCTTCAACGCTATTGATGTGGCAGCATCAACGTCTTTCTCCGAAGGTAAAGCGTCATTTGGTGGTTTAGCTGGAGATGCATCAGTTTTGGAGCGAGGTGTTATTGAAGGTATCATGGCATGTTGCGCTACGGCAGCAGTGAGAGCTGGAGCATCTGCTCCAGAGATTCGGGCCAGTAAGGCATGTCCCTGGGAGAGAGATGAAGGTAAAAATGATACAGGAAACAAGGAGATGTACCCTCAGGATCACGAATGCTGGGACTGCCTCGATATCAAACGATTCCGCAATGTCAGACTGCGATTCGGCTTCGATTTCTAAAAAGAGGAGGGTTGGCCATTTCTTGGCCAGTTCCTTCACGACCTCGTTCATCTATAGAGAAAAAATGAAACCAAAGCCTTCAGATAAGTAGACGAGAATCGGACCTGTGTGCATGGCTCGGCCCATGGTGCCCAGAAATTTAACACAGATACGCGATTGAGGTCAGCTGAGAGCAAAGACTGAAATTGGGGGGTTTCAGTGATCTGGTGAAAGTTGGAGATCGACATGGTTGGAGGAATGAACGGGAAAATGGATTGGTGAGCTTATCTGATAAGCAATCTTTGTCATTCGGCCTTTGCCCGAGCAGAGCACACGCAACAGATTGTGTGACTTACCGTCATTTCGCAAGTCATTCTTCTTCACAATGGCTTGGAGATCGAGCGGTGAGTAACAATGTGGCTTCTCTGCCAAGGCTCAACTGCAGTTCAGGAAAGTCCAACGCTGAATTGGTCGCCAATTTGACAAAGAATGGAATTCTCAATTCGAATCGAGTGGCTGAGGTCGCAAATGCTGCAACTCGAGCGTCATTGTGTCTGACATCTTTTAGGCCATGTTAAAAGTGGACCGCAAAAACTATGTTCTGGACAAGTTCGATGCATACGATGATTCGCCTCAGACTATCGGTCATGGCGCCACGATTTCTGCTCCACACATGGTCAGACAACTCCAGCTCTCCAGAATCATCTTTTGAGACTTTCTGCAGCATGCCTATGCAGCGGAACATCTTTTGCCTTTCTTGAATCCTGGTAGGGGATGCTATCTCAGACTTATCAATTTTAACTGATCAGAGATCAGGTTCAAAGGTCCTCGACGTCGGTTCTGGCTCCGGTTACCTTGCTGCTGTTCTGTATCATCTGGTGTCCTCTGATGAAAAGCCTGGCGAGGTCCATTGTATTGAACACATCCCTGAACTCGTTGACTGGTCCGTTCAAAACTTAAACCGAGATGGCCTAAGCAAGGCTGTCGAAGATAAAAGCATATCGGTTCACCTGGGTGATGGACGACAAGGCTTCGCCAGTGGAGGTCCATACGACGCCATTCATGTCGGTGCTGCAGCGCCTATATTGCCGAAAAGTTTGGTCGAGCAGCTTGCCAGACCTGGACGGATGTTTATTCCAGTTGGAAACTCTGTCCAGAGCATTGTTCAAGTCGACAAGGATGCAGAAGGCAATGTTACTCAGAAAGAGATGATGGGGGTCCGTGTAAGTAGCCGCACTTCGTCCTCTTCGTGGCTAAATTATTATTCTAGTATGTTCCTCTGACAGATCGTGAAGCACAGACATGAAAGCAAAACAAATCTGAAGCCGTGTAAGATATACACTTTGCACTGTACTACAACCAATTGGAATAACCTTACTCTACCTTGATCCTGTGATACATTTCCGCATTCTTCCTCATTTCTTCCACAGTAGAAGCCATCAACTGCCCCTCTGCATCATACGTTTTGGCTGGGATGTATTCAAACGGTGCCGGGGCCTCTGGAATACAGGTATAATCTTGCTGAACACCATAGTCATCAAAAGTGAATGGGCCAGGGACCTCGGGAATGTTCAGAAGAATAGCATTGCTAGACTCCATCGCGATATCGCTGGAAAAGCTCAGACGTTGTTCAGGAAGCAAAGCAGCATACATACCTGTCAAAATAGTTCAGAGGCGTCAACATGAAGCTATCCAAACAGTTAGATTGTTTCTTAAGAGCGAACACGAGTCACCTCGATGTCGCAACATTCGTCTTAGTATTGGGTGAGTCTTCGGCCTGGGGCTAGATAACAAAGCGTCAAGACGAGAATGAGAGACATCATGATGAAACAACTTGCAAGATGATGGGTCCCCAAATTAATCCAGAGCACTAAATCTTCCTGTGTAATGTTCTCTCCATCGAAAAACTTGTGGAAATCGACAGTCGGTAGACCGGGCAAGTTCCTGAGCAATATGTCAGAAAATATCAAGTCGAGATCGAAATTCGTACCCATTCCACATTGAACTTGAACTGGGCTCAGTCTCCTTACGGCGTGACACAGCGAGATTGTAGCGGGCAAAATTCGCATTGTTCAGCATTCTTTTCGAGCCGACCACTGTCTGTAGATCCTAGTTTGAACAAAAATAACGAGATGGACATTGGGTGTTCAGCCTACATTGTGGACAGGCGAAGAGCCCGGATGAATCGCATATCCGCGAGGATGTCCCCAGCTGTTCTTTTCGGCTTGATTTATTATAGCGTATCCGCCCTGGAAATTCGATGGGTATTTGACTTTCGCGTCGTCCTCGTTTTCAATGATGGTCTTGGTGATCTTCTGCTGGATCACGGTCGAACCCCAATCAGAGTCAAACCACGGCTGCTCGACCTCTTCTTGGGCTGTCTTTGTTTCCATGAACGAGTTTCTTTCACCGACGATGTCGAGATCGATTCTGTGGACGATGAGTACGCATCTTGAGATGAGACTGTATATACTTGAAGTTGATAACATGATCGTGAAGATTTCCCACTGTTATGAATGAGCTCATGTACGTTATGAAGCTGGACTGCTCACTGGTAGTGTCACGAATCTTTGCTCCATACCCGGCTTGCTTTGGCTCCCAGAACCCACCTTGAAGATAGCCAGATGCACTTAGTCGAACCTCGATAGTTCCGTCTAAATGGAATGTATAGTCAAACTAATGTCAGGTAAGCACTGGATGGCGCAAGGCGGTAAGAAGGAATGACTCGCCACTGTGGAAAGAAGACAGTCTAGATCAGTAATTAATAGTTACCTGCAGGCTAAAAGACCCCTACAATAATCATAACTGGTTGGGTCAGATTCAATCGGTGACTCGGAAAGGAAGAATATCTCACTTTCCCACAGTGCTTATTGAGCGAATCGTCAACGCATAACCTTTCACCGCGCCAAATTCGCCTTGCATGAATCCAAAATGCCTGGTGATAGGCCTTCCAGTGTCCTGTTCGAAGATACAAATAGCTTTTTCGCGGACGATAGACCCCATGCTGGAGTAGGTTGTAGCGGGAAGGTATACAGACTCATGGGGACAGTCATATCCAGGCAGCATATCTCGCACAGAATTACCCATTCCAAAGAGGCGGTCCATCCACACAGTTGTGGACTGCATCGGGTCGTTTCCAGCTGTATCGTCCGTCAGCAACTTTCCAAAAAAAAAAAAGTCATTCAACAACATACCATACTGGGCTAAAGCTTCCTGTGGCGCAAGCTGATAGATTAAGCGCTCCCCCTTCAACCTGATGTCCCAAAGGCTTAACCCCATGTCCCTGTCAAAACCCAGATACATGCTCCAACCCATCCAGCTGACGAATTGACTCTTTTTGTCGACACGGAATCGAAGGCCGGCAAAAGATACAGAACGAGGACCCGGCAGATGGTCGAGATCGCGCTGTGTTCCAACTTTCTTACGAGTGGTCCAAGACAAGTCTTCAGTTTGGTCTGGACGGTGAGGGGGTCTGATCAATGTGGAATTTTTCCAAGCCGCTATGAATTCGTCGGTCCCGGAAAATATCTGATGATTATAAACAACCTATACAAGCTGTCAGACGAGAAGAGCACAAGCAGAACATACTTACCTTGAGGACTTTCCAAGTGGAAGCATCTGTGCCCGTCATATCGACATACTGGAACAAGTTCACTGGATGAAGCCAAGGACCTATACCTCCTTCGAGGACAAGTATAGACTTGAGTAGTGAGTGACCGACCTGCTACATTGCGTCTCCACGAAATCCACGTCCTGCGGAATGACCCATCGAAGCTGAAAGGAGCTGACATTCCACCAACAAGCGTGTCATTGGCTTGACCCTTGGCAACACATCCAAACAAGTCCTGAACACAGAATCAGTGCGAGATCTGGAATACCGCAGGAACCCACCATCATAGCTTCCTCGAATGCAGGGGTAAAACTTGATAAAAGAATCAGCAACTCGTTTAATGAGACAAACCCGCGAGCATTGAAAGGTATATCGGCTTGATGGTAAATTTCGGTCAACTGTCTCATGCTCGTTGTCTTTCCCACTGGGATCGGCCCAACAAGATAATCCCTGATTACAGGAATCGCCGCTGCTCCATGGTGAATCGTGACTCGCGCATAACGCTCCGGTGCTGCTCCTCCAGCAAGATATGTCAATGCGTCAGCTTTCGCTGGATAATAGGCCTCAATCATAAAAATGATGTTATCGGACAGGACAGAATCGGCTGCTCGGGTGAGATTGAGATTCTGCTCCGGGCTCTCAAGCCATGCCTGGATCTGGACGGTCTCTGGCACAGTCAATGATGCCCAGACGTTCAGTGGCACTGGAGGCTTGGCTTGAGGAGCCTCGGGTGAGACGCATTGTTTCGGCGGATCGAAATCATTAAGAGATTGAGGTTGAAGAGGCGCTTCAGTAAGCTGAACTGTCGATTGACGGAGAAGAAGAGCTGCCAGTGAAATGGCAAGCAGTAAACCCCAGATACCGAACCTAAACCGGCGCTTGGTTATGGTTGGCTCTATCAGCCCGTATTTGGAGGAAGACATGGTCGTTTGCTGCAAGAACTTCCGGATGTTTAATAAGAAGACATGGTTCGCTGCGTCTTGACATGCAGTGATAACAGATAAGCACCTGGGAAGTCGGCCGGGGACCTGGGGAAATGTCGGCTGTCAGCTGACATACGCAACAGGCTCAGAGTCAGAGTAGTGGAGAACTTCCGCTGCTTAAAGCAACAGAGGTTTGCTTGCAGCTGTGCCAACAAATTCCTTTGTCTGAATATGGCACCACCAGAGTTCGACGCGTGATATAGGACAGCGAACCAATTTTCAAGGATTTTTTGAGACCTCTAGAGCTATGGCACGGTGTCTCGCGCGTCAAGCCCATCGAAGTTGCAACCAAAAAAATAAATTCAGATGTCAGTGGAGTCAGCATCATTCAGTCATCGTCCCCGACGTAGGCCGAAATGCCGTTATCGTAAATAGCCCCTATCCAACATGGACTACACGGGCAGGCGCTGCGCTCCGGATTAAGTGAACCGCGCAGGTTTGATCCTGAGGTTCTGGGACGGCCAACCGACGGGGGCTATTGAGCAGATGGTACGACGGGTATTGACAGGGGAAATAGGCCTGCGGTTGAGAAAAGATAGCCTCCGGCCAAGTCCATTTGCATGTGACCTTACCTTTTCCGTCGGCTCGGGTTTCTATATTCGGGGCTTTCCTGGGCTTGGTAGCTCATTTACAGGCAATGATATAGTAGATAAATAGATATATTGAATGTATTGAATACAATAGAGGTATGTAGTTGAAGAAAAAGAAAGAAACCGAGACTGCTGAGACAACTCGTCAATGCTGTACAACAAAGGATGCAAGGACGTACCAGAATGGAGACAAGTCAGCATGGGTCCAGACTGAAGACGGGTGCCAGGTGAAGATGTCAGTTTGAGGTTCCATCGCCGCTGTTGAAAAGCAAAAATGAGTCGACAAGTTTGGAAAAGATGAGGTAGCGCACCAGAAAAGACATTGCCACTTGTAACCGTGAAGCTCGAGCTCATCTGCATATCATAAATTCGAATGGCTGTAATAGAGAAGCTATGAGACAACATTCGTGTAGAAAGAAAAATACCACGTACTAAGAAAAGCCTGGGTCCCATAAATCCTAAAATCCTTCTATCACAGGAATCTCCTGTCCAATGACGATGATAGATGAAGGACGAAAAAGAGCTCATCGCTCAGAGGTCTGTGGGAGGCTGCGTGGCCACTGTTGAAAATACAAAATGAGACAAGTTTGGACAAAAGATGAGGTAGCGCACCAAAGACAGACATTCCCTATCATGAATTCGAATGGCTGTGACAGAGAAGGGATGAGACAGAATTCTCGTATAAAGAAAAACAACACGTACCGAGAGAAGCCTGGGGTCCCGTAAAATCCTCAGACCCTTCCATCCCACGATTCTCCTGCCCAATGACAATGATAGATGCAGGACAAAAAAGAGCTCAACGCTCAGACCTAGTGGCTATAGACATGGCGCCGGGTAGAGCTCGGGGAAGAACTGTTTTGCCGGGTTCTAGACGGGATATTAACCGGAGGCCTCTCCGAGAGTTATTAACGACCTGTTAATAACAGGTAAATCACGTGAAATAGACTACACGTGCATTTTTTTCCCGCGCTGACGCGTTTACAAATACGTGTAATTAAACCATGAAGTCCCAAACAACAACTTCTTCCACTGCAGGGGTCAATGCTACTGTCTCGGTTAAATTGGCTCGACGTGCTGGCAGTTTCGGAGTCGCCGCCAAGATGTCAATAAGCTCCTGAATGGTCATGTCAACAGGAATGTCTTGTGTCGAGATATGATCACCAGGCATGACTTCAAGGAGCTCATCAGATGGTGTAGCATCATCACCAGTGTCGTCTTCATTGTGTGAGTCAGAATCAGAGTATTCATCATCATCTGTGTCTGTGTCTGATGATGGTTCATAGTCAGAATCAGAGTCATCAGGATTAACCCGCAGAGTCTTGGTCATGTCTCGGAACTTGACTGTTGGCCTGTTCTTTGGCGCTTTGCTCTGAATTCATGGTTAGAGTGTTCCAAAGAGGGCATGATTAAGTTTACTGACCCTGCCTTTGAGAAAATGTGCACGAAGTTGAGCGATTCTGACAAGAGTCGAGAAGTTCTGCGAAGAGCGCCGAGCGGAATTGAGCCATGTGAAGACAGAGGCAGTGCGCTCGTCTGCCATCGAATTAGGCGTCATTGCAAAGAGCTTGACCGCCAGAGTCTCCAAAGTTATCAGTAAATTGTACGTTGGAAAGAGGAATAAACATACAGCAAGTACTTGAGCATCGGGATTCTTTGTAAGATGCTTCCACCAATCATATACCGTTTGTCGAGAGTCTTCGACGGGTGGCTCATTGAAAGGCCACTGACCGGCAGCATAGCTATTAATCTGTCAACGAAGCTGAACTGCAGCATCAGCAGCAGAGATATTGTTAATCTTGGTCTTCTGGTCCTCATATATACTCTTTAGCATTCCAAAGAGAAATTTCGCAATTCTGAGCAAAGTCTTGCTAGAATCAGGGGAGACAACCGTAGGAATGCTATTGGATGATGATCGGATCATCACAGTGGGTACCTCGAGTGGATTTATTGGAGCAACTTCCTTCAATATCTTTGATCCACGATAACCTGGATTTTATTCAGTGTATGTATTACGCAGAGTACCAGAAAACATACGTGGATCGAGAAAGAACCCAGCTACAAACATATCGGATGGCCCGTAATGTATGCTTTGATCAAATCTGTAGTTGACAAGACGCCGAATGCGTTCAGCTACCTCGACTGGTAGTTTGAGCGTGTCTTTGGCAAGGAGATCATTATATGCTGCAGCAATCGCGAGCCAGAAAAGAAACACATCTGCGACCGTTGAGTGAGATGCTTCAAGGCAAGTAATCGACTTGGCAATAGGTTCAAGAACCAAGAGAAATTGTTGAAGTGCGACCTGAAATTGCATTGAATCAATACTCCCTTTGATATAGTTGTTATTGAAATCCTAGAAAGAATGAGATTGGGTATACAATCGGCCAGACACTCACTGGGATTGTAATCTGTCCATTACTCACCAGCTGCTCGATAGCGGGCAAACAACGTTGCAATGCGTTACCTGAATGATAAAGTGTCGCAAACCGTGTTTTGCCGACAGAGCGCAGTCCAAGCCTAATGTGGAGCTTTTTGCGCGAAAGTTTGAGCAGCGACTTGCCATGAGCTGACTTTCTGAAGAATTTGTTGACTCTCCGTATCTTGGCGATAATCTATTCAAAATACAGCAAGTGAGAATTCATTTAAATGAAAAGACTGACCAATTTGAAGAAAGGAATCTTGCAAATGTCGCCAACAAGGTTGCTCATACGATGGCATGGGTCCGCCATATTGAGAAGCCAAGGGTATTTCGTCTGAATTCGAACTCGAGCATCCATGCAGTTACCCGCATCATCAGAGCAAATACCAACGAATCTTTCTGGCCCAATAATCTCCATAACCTGTACATTCATTTCAAACTCAGTGACATGTAGAAGAGGGAAATTTTGAAGACATTACCTCACTGATCTGTTTTGCGAGATAATCACCGGTATGAGACTCTTCTGAAGATTCATGTCCTTCAAATAAGAAGACCTGACGATCTGCAGTGATAATATGGAAAGTATAACCCTGCTCCATGGACTTCGTGGAGCTTCCATCAAAGCTAACCGTCAGATTCTCACAGGTCTTGAGATATGCAAGATTTTCGGTACGAACATTAGATGCCTGCCGTGGAATCAAGGTATCCTGCAAGGTTGTTGAAGAAGGAGGAGAATAATTGTCCTTTGTTGCATCCTTGAAGATTTTCTTCCACTCTGGCGTGTCGAATGTGGAAGGCGGAACCCCGGAGACAACCGTGTACTGCAAGATGTCAAGATCGAGTTGGTTACCAAGCACTCTGTTTGCTTCCTTCCTCGATACATCATAGACTGAAGGCTGGTTTGTTGGACGAGTCACCGTGGATCTGGATCCACTAGGAGCAGCGTTCTGAGCGGCTTTAGCGACATCAGCGTCAACAAGAGCCGATGGTGCGCTTTTCCCATTTTTGTTGTTCAGCTTCTCCCGCCATTTACGGTCAATATGTTCGCAGTCAGATGCATGAGCAAGAATCCGACCTTTGTTCCGTGGCCAAGCATAGGTCTTTGAGCAGACTGAACCACCAGAGGCATTGGGTTTCATTCCAACGCAGCGCAACAGCTTCTTCCGTTCCCCATCATCTCGCAATCGACAAGGCAACGCAAGCAGCTGGATTTCTGGGTCTGGCTTCGCTCCACCAGGACCCTCTGGTTCATTTTCAGAAGCTGAGGTGTAATCATCCCAGAGCTCAGGCATAGCGATTTTGGCGACTTTGACCCGTTTCTTCTTTTTCGGTGGTGCGTCCGTCTTTGGCTCCTTTGTTTTTGGCTTCGCTTTCTCCTTCCTCGGCAGCTCTTTCTCTTTTCCCTTCTTCATCTGATTCTCATGGGTCTCGTCCACCTCTGTCTCATCCATCTCTTCCTCCACCTCTTTCTCAGGCCTTGAAAACTCCGGTCCATCCCTTGGAGTGCCATCCCCGATCCCGAATCGAGCCAAATTAGCGCCTGTGAAATCATCCAGCTTTTGCCATTCGCTTCTGGCTGGAGCTGGACTGCCGTCGACAGCAGTGAAGGGCCGTTTGCGAGCATTGACTGGTATATCGACAGGATTCGGGCGCTGATTCAAGGGTCAATTCAGCAACAGATTGCAGCAAGGTAAAGGACACACTGGAACATTGAGACCTGATTCATAATAAACCACAGTACATGCATATGCAAGGTCCTGGGCCCAGCCTTCCACCATTTTGAACATCTCATTCGTACATGGAGGATTCAACAGCGCCTGAAGGAATGGTATAACGGCCAGGAGACGCGGTCCTCGTACCTGGAAATCGTAAGGCGCAGCAGGACGTGTCTTTCGTGGACCAAATGCTCTTTGAAGCTGTCCTTCTGCCGTCATGCGTCGGGCATCGGAGAGCCCATATTTGGTGACCCAATCGTCGGTTGGTGGGATATGCTGAGCCAGGTTATAGGGGTCTTCCATTTCCGCTTCCTCATCAGCCATGCTCAGGCTGGCTAGCAGAGTATAGGTAGAATCCAATGATTTGTGCAAATATTCGATTTGTGCCACCGAAGGGCCGTCCATGGATGCGAGATTTCAGAGACAAGAGGCGCCTGCAAAAATAATAAATTTTTTAATACCCGTAATGGCCCGATGCTTATGTACACTGGCCCGAGAGCCGCGACAATGCCCCAAATTGTCTCATTAGGCTCCGGCTGTGACAGGACCACGTGACCCTACCTCTGAGTTATTAACCGAAAAAATTTCAGCTTGGAGTTCTTGACCGTATATATCTGGTTAATAACTCCGTTAATAACTCCGTGTTAATGACGTGGGAGTTTTTCCCCGTGCTCTAGCGCCGGGGACAAAAAAACCAGGGTACAGGTAACAAAGCTCAACGCTTTGGCTATCATTGACACGGAAAGGTAAAGATCGAGCGGAAGGACGGATTAGCGACGAGAAAATGAGAAAACGGGTGGATGAACAAGGAGAGGCGGAACTTGGAAGGTTGAAAGAAAATGAACCAGAGTCATGTGGTGTCACAATCAGGCCTTGATGTGACGCGTGAAATGCTTCAACGTCGCCCGGTGCTCTCTGGTTTCAGCCGCTGGGCAATGGGGGGAAAAGATGCCTTGTGGTGAACCGGAAAAAGGATGCTCAGTCCAATTTGCAAAAATGGCCTCAGGGTTATATTATTTCAACCGTCGCATCAAATTTACAATATACGGCGGCTGAAAATATTATTTGATGCGGAAGCCATCTGAAGGTCTGGCCGTGTAGGCAAAGTTAGGTTTCTTTATCAATCCCTGAGGCAAATCCTTGGTAAAAGGCAAGAATTCTCTTCCTTCCATATAGGGACGCAATACGACAGGAATTATCATTCCCTAGTTTCAATGAGCTTGAGCAAACGACGAATAACATCGCCTTACCTCCGGAGTCTGATAATTTTCGGCGATACAACTCATAGCACGCGTCGTTGTACATAGGGTACTGTTCAGTAAATGAACATATGCCTTGCTTGCATCTCTAGTCTTGATTCCGCTACGTATCTCCAATCTTCGGCTTTCTAAGAGAGTATCAGCGCATGAGGTGGCATGAAGATCTCCAACCCACGATAATCGGTGCAATTCGAACACGAAACCAGCTCTTTGTAATCTGTGTGGAAAGGGAACCAAGCTTCGAGATCGTTTTTCTTAGTGGCGGCCAGATTTAAAGCTCCCGAGACTATGTTGAGGACTCGGTATCTGAGAATGATAGTCAGAGTTTGATCCCCGTCCTAATGAGGAATCTCACCTTAATCCGAGACTCTGATAGAACTCTTCGGCATTGTTAATGAGTTCTTCAAACATCTTTTGACCCTCTTCCTCTCCAGCAGTCACCGCGAATTGCTCAACCTTCTCGAACTGATGCACGCGATATATTCCCCACATATCTTTACCCGATTTTCCCGCTTCTCGCCTAAAGCAGGCCGACAGACCGGCATACTTGATAGGTAGTTGAGTCCCAGGATTGTCGAACCACTCTCCAGCATGATATGCCGAAATGGGCTGTTCCGAGGTCGCTATCAGGTATTTCTCGTCGTCACCTTCACTTGCGACCTGAATGACTTGAGTTTCAAGTTACTTGTGCGCGAAAGAACCGACCTTGTACAACTCCTCGTCAAATTGCGACAATTGAGCCGTTTTCTCCATGTACTGCTTCTTCATGATATACGGTGTTTGAATTTTCTTGAAACCTCGTTGTTTCAAGAAATGAAGACTGTAGGCAATCAAAGCTTGGCTGAGATCTATGCCTTCATCGAGAAGGAAGTAACCTCGATGGCCCGCTATCTTGGCGTCTGTAGAAAGATATAAGACTCGGGATTTCTTGGTACCGTTGGCCTGCCTCGTTCGAGATCAATCGCACCGATCCTGAGAAGAACCTCGTGGTGAGGTATAATTCCTTCTCTGACTGGAGGTTCTTGAGTCTCTCCATGAGGGGTCCAGGTTCGCAAAGTGATGTTGTCATCCTGGTGCTGCGTCAGCTCTGTGGTTGCAAAGATATCATTGCTACCAACCTCTGTATTGCTAACAGGGACATTGTCTTCCAAGATGTTTCCAACCCTCTTGGCCGTCTCTCTCATCAGAGTCTCGAGATACTTGCACTCTTTCCTCTGAATCTCGATCTGAGCATCCAGTTCGGTCTTTTGAGCGATTATATCATCTGCTGCTGCATGTGCCTTTGCTTTTTGTTCAATGTTGGATCGTCGCAAGATGAATGAATACATACTTTCAACCGCGCCAAAATCTCCTTCTGCAACACGTTAGTCTTTTTGCTCATTTCATTCGTTTTGAAGTCCTCTGAAATGGCGCTGAATATATGCCTCAAAGTCCTGTCACTCGTACTTACCTGTGACCCATCTTTGATATATATCGATGACTTTGTCGACGACATCAACACCTCTCAACAGGTTCACCGCGTTTTCTCTGCGATTCACGGATCTCCTCTGCATTGCCGCCTTTTGTGTCTATGAAGCGAAGAATATCGAGAGTCATTGTAATTATGATGCTGATCTGCAAGTTCAATTAATAAATAGCTATTGAACATGACTAGAAATGACTCGAAGGTCATATATAGAACGCTTTGGCAGTGCTATCGAACGCGAGAACACAGGTCTGCACGAACTGCCGTACATGTCGCACTTTTCTTGAAGAGCCACGGCGATCATACCTGTGGATGCTATAATCTGGCGAGTTGCTCGTTACACTTCTCTTGTCCTTTCGCATCCCCAATTTTTGTATATATCCTCCTGGCTTCAACGATGTGATCCCATCCTGGGCCATTTATATTCCCAATGCCCCAGAGACAATCGGCCACGTCTCTGAGAGTACCGACTCTTCGACAGCAGGGTAGAGCTGCGAGAAAAAGCGCCAGGCTGGTGTCCCGATCTTCTTCTATCTCTGCCATTCGAACCAACATACTGGCCAGGCCTTTCAGACTTGTCATTGCTCGGTATAAAACCATAGCACGAACATAGTTAAGTCTGGCCGCATTATGTCTCCCTCGATTTGCCTCGACTTGACCCAATTTCCCAAAGCAGATGATAGATTGCGCGTGATAGTGACTGGATGAGCAATGTTTCAGGGCCTGGTTGAAAAAGTCGTAAGCGTCCGTGTACTGCTGCTCCTGAAGCGCGATATCCCCATATACTAGCTCACAGTGAAGCAGTCCATGAATTCCATTCTTCTTTTGGAATATTCGATAAGCAGTGTCGATGCATTGGCGCCCGTGTGTCAAGTCTCTGAGCGCTACTGCAGCTTCACCCAATGAAAGATGAGCATAAGGACCAGGAATGCCGCCTTTCTCGTACAGGACAACAGCTTGCTGATATTCCTTCCTGGCAGCTGCAAAATCGCATTGTTCGAAAAGAAGATCGCCTCTGTGAATGACGACCTCGGTGATATGTTGGTGAGCACCAGCTTGCTCCAGTACACTTATCGACTCTTGATAGTACTCAAGCGCTGCACTATAATTCGACTGGAATGCAGAGATTGTTCCCAGTAAACGCAAGCATAAACCGATGTTGGTTAGGTGCTCCAAGTCGCGAAATATGCCGAGGGCTTCCTCGCACTGAGAAATTGCTGATGACACCTCTCCTCGTCTGAAGGATACAGACGCTAAAAGAGCCAAGCATTTGGCCTAGAAATGAGAATCAACGAAACATCTTCAGGCCGACATCATCACGAACCTGACAGTACCTGTTTCCCGATTGAATAGCAAGACCAAGCGCTTTTTCGTAATATCCTTGAGATTCATTCGATCTCTGTGTCCCATTCGTGACTTGACCAAGAAGCCAATGGCACTCTGTGATGCAAAATCAGAATAAGCTCCACAGAATAAAATGGTACAAACCAGCTTGTTCGGACATATCCCCGATTTCTTCATAGAGCGCCAGCGCTTTCCGACAGTTTATCTCCGATTCTTGACGCTCATCGCGGGAGTCGAGCAACCAAGCGATGTGAAACAAACACCCAGCGATGAGCCGTGATTCCCCGATTCTTTCTGCTGCAGTTAATGCTAGTCGAAGTGTCTCCACATTGCCTAGGTTGGTGTATCGTTGAAACTTGGAAAGATCTATGGCAGCTTTCACGGCCAGCCTGGAAAGATTCTCGTCTCCTTCGATAGGCTCTAGCGCAAGATTGACCATGGCATGAAAGTTGCCAATCGCTGGTGTCAGTTGTGCAACGATCGCCCCGCCGTGATCACTTCCCAATTCAGAAGAAAGTCCTGCCAGACCGATAAAGAAAGTGATCATTGGAAGCGTATTTTCCAAAGGCTGAGGATGATGCTTTATCATGTAGGAGCGAATTGGAGAGAGAACTCGAGTTTCGGTGCTACCAACAGCATAAGCAAGTGAAGTTTGCCACAAAGCAGATAGTGCCTGTCGGGGTTTCTTCATTCCGGGGAAGAGTGTGGTGAGATGTCGAATCTGTGTTCCATCTGGTAAGAGTGACATGAGAGCTAGAAGCGAAATCGCTTCTGGGACAGCCTGGATTCTTGGGCTATCTATGGAGATCTTTATGGAAATGTCGAGACTGGAGCGACGATCTGGGATTCTGGTTAAAAGAGTGGTGTGCTCGTCTTTCCACCGTAATAGTAGAATCTCGGTGCTGTCTGTCTCGGCTAAAGCGGCTAGAAGTACGACAGCAAGTGGAACACAGTCTACCGCTGCTAACAGGGCGTCAATATTGGGATCATCCTCAGCGCAGTTTGATAGTGCAAGGAATATATGACGTGAACTCGATTTATCCAATGGTTTCAGCGGCGGTAAAAATGGCCTAGTCCATGCAATTTTGCTCGGACGTTCAGATCCTCGCATAGTGATCACTATCGAGACATTCTTCAGGGCGGCTATCGTAGCAAGAAGCGTTTCCACCTCCATTTTGGAAGTCGGGGGCTCCCAAGGAGATTCAAAGTTGTCGAGAATGAGTAGCCTTGACTGTTCGGGCTCTTTGAGAGTGTCGAGAACTTTTTTCTGTAGTCTATCGCCTGATATCCCGAGAGCCCCGGCGATGCCGGTCAACAGATCGTCTTTGCCACCAGCACCATCACAGGATACAAAAGAGCGACGATCACCGAAGAAATCGATTATCCGTTGATCATGAAGAAGTTTGACCGCCAAAGTCGATTTGCCAATTCCTGGATCAGGGATTGAGAACACGAATGATACCAAGATATGAGAATGACAGACCAGCAGGTCCCAAAATGGCTATGCGAGCATTCAGTTCAGCAGTGAGTTGAGTAACTATGAGCTCAAGCTCCGTGGAGCGCCCAAGAAAGCGTCGAGGAGCTCCGGGAGTGGGGGTCATCCCAGAAGCCAGTCTAGATTCAGCTGTCAGAGAGTCTTAACTCAGTAAACAGGTGACTTGCATCTTCGAGCTCGGGTTTCCGGAAACGTCCTAAATGATGATGAGCCACAGGTGCAGCTCGGAATGATTTCACATACCCCGCGTTTGGCTCTCGCAATCGCTGCCAATGCAGTCTCCTTGACTTGTTTAATGGCTTCGAGTAAATCTTCACGGTGTTGAATGGTTAAAACTTGCTGACGCCTAGTCGCTTGGTCGATTGCGACAGAGGAATGGAGCTGGTAGCGCCGGTCAAAAGGGAGTAAACAAAGAAAGGCACGGGTTCAACTTACTGAAAAGATTTCGAGCGAATGCTTTATATCCCGCTGTAAGCGCTGTAACTTGATCTCATCTTGAGAATGAGTTGCAATCTGTGCCAGTGATCCACGCTTCGTGTAGATGCTTTTCAGAGAATCATGCACCGCTTCAATACGACTAGTGGGTACCGGGGAAGGCGTGGTATTCATATGCTGATACCGGATGTAATATTTTGACGTACCGACAAATACTGGAGATTTGGTCCAGCAGGGACTGTGGAAGATTCTCCTTATGTTCCTCCACCTGATTCACGATGGCTATACTGAGAGCAGCGACATCATGAGCTAGAGACTTGCATTCTTCTTGATTAGAGGTTGCGGACTGGGGCAAAGAAATAAGCGCCGAGAAATAGCAATTGGAAATATCATACGTCGCAGATGTCAATTATGACCGTACTGACGCCCGCAAAGACCTTGAGAGGCGGACATTTGGTGGCTTCTCCGACCTGTTCCAAAAGGAGCAGAGCTTGGCGCAGCCCTGATTTCAAAAGCGCGGTTTTGTTTTGGTCCCGATGTTCTACTCGCCGTGAGGCCATACGAGCGGGGTTGCTCAACTGACGGCTCGAGGTGGTGGTCCAGGAGAAGCTCTACAGCCAGGTCTTTACCATGTGACTGTGCAAGCTTCTGATTCGTCGCGACTGGAAGCTGTTAAAGTCACCAAGGATCCTTGAATGACGGAAAACGCGGTATTTGGACTCACCAACGACCTGTGATATTTTCATCTCAGGGATTAGATCGGGGCGTGACAGCATGGCTTAAATGGAGCGTCGGCCAGCTGGGCGTCGAGGTTCAAAAGCAAGTTGATTTTCAAACTCCAGCTTGCTGCGGTCCGACTTGCCGGTTTCCCACAACGCTAGACTCAATCGACGCCCAGGTCCAGTTCTCCCTTGCAGCCGTCTGATATTTCGTTCGCGAGCTCACGTATCCTAGGTCTGCAGTTCTGCCTCTTGCCGTCACAGACTCACAATGACTGGTTGAAGGCGTCACGGCTCTCCGCTGGCCTTCCATATAACCATATTTCCCATTGGTGGTTGCTCCACATGATTTCTTTCTCGACCAGATGCACACACGCATCAGGTCTTTCTCATCGGTCTTGACAATGGCTTAAATAGCGAAGGAATTCTTTCGCACATCTCCAATGAAGTTCTCAACCATCGCACTTGTGGTCCCATTTTTCACCCTTGCGGTGTCTGTCGACGTCAGCTTGAGGGCAGTCAGAAAAGCCTTTTTCGCCGCAGACGTTTGTCTCTCTGGCCTTTTGTCCCAAACGATACTCATAATTACTCAGATTCCCGCTGATTTAACCATCAAATTCGACCCATCTGTTCTCCTCGAAGTGACCTTTCCAGAGCCGGGCCCTCCCATCACGCTGACGGCTGGAGTTCAGCTTCCTCGAAACGGTACGATATCTGCGGTCAAATTTTGTATTGAGCTCATGTTCTCCAGCGACTGTTGGTCCACCTAGTTTCAGTCTGGTCGGCAAGGCTGCAGGAAATGGACCTTTTGTCGTCGCCATGGTAGATCCAGATGCACCTACGCCTCAGACTCCCACTGAAGCACAAATACGACATTTCCTGGGTTCAGACTTTCACGCCAATGCTCTGGGTCAGCTGAAGAACAACACCCCTGCCATCTCAGATTTTCTCCAACCAACTCCGCCTGCTGGATCTGACGCTCACCGGTAAGTGGATTCTTCAAAGCCATGGATCGACTTGGACTGACTGGATCAGATACGTCTTTCTGGTCTTCAAGCAGCCTGCTGATTTCGACAGGCAAACACTGGTGAATAGCAGCACTTCCATCGAATTGTTCAATATCAGCACTTTCGCGGCTGCTACGAGACTGGGTTCTCCCTTTGCTGGTACTTTTATGCGTGTCGCTCCAGACCCGTCATAGTGGTGTATTTTTATACGAACCAACTTTCTCAGTGATGAACAGCTAAAAATATGGACGAGGGAGATTTTGAATCACAAGACGCGACTACCGTATACTAGGAGGCTGAGTGTTCCACAGCTTTGGCTCGCATTTGAAGTTCAACCTGGACCTCTCTTGAGAAAATCGAGGTACGAGGCGTCGTCGCGTGATCTAAAAATTAAACTCTCACTTCATGGAGAATGGTTATAACAACATTTGTGAATCATCCACAGGCCTGGGAGATCACTCATTCTCATGTCACGGCCTTCCAAGTATCAGCAACCATCTTGATTGAATACTGGATTTCTCCTATTTAGCTTCAATTCAGGGTCCTTAGGGCAGGCAAGAGATTCAGGTCAGGTATTTCTTGACCGATCTTGACTTGAGCCCGAGTATGACCTATTTTTCATTGGAAAATACTGCCACTTGGTGGTTGAGAAGAGATCATGTCCATACTGCAACGAAGCAGACGCTAGGACAGCAGAAACAGACATGTGACATCACACAACCTGGTACTTACGTGCTTCTGGATCAAGGCTCCGAGAGGCCCGAAAGGTTATGAAACATCACCAAATGAGGATGTCCGAGTCCGAGTGGAATTGAGGGTAAGTATAAATAATGGAGCCTCTCCGGAGTCGCGTAGTCTTTATACTGTTGAAGGAAAATTCCACTCTAGCTATGTCGACCATCATTCACTCAACACCTGAAATTGAAACTGGGCATTGTAAGACCTTTTATACATCACACCATGGATATTTGGGAACTGCAGCTTCCCTCATTTGTGGCGCAATAAGTCTCGGACTCGAAATAGGACCCGGATTAGCCGACCCCCGACCTCTTCGGGAGAAGCTCAAGATCAGACAAAGCAGTACCTCAGGCTGGTGGTCAGATACCCTCAGCATTATACCAATCTCAGACCAGGTACACTGGACTGGGGTGAAACATACCACCTCGAAGCAGGTATCAGGTATCTGTAAAGTCACCTGGTTTTACGCGACAGAGATCAGATTTTGGACCAGGTATCTGAATAAATGACGAAAAGTGAGTTTACAAACCCGTCACTTGGTCCTGACCATTCGAGTCTTACCTGAACCTCGAACAGTACTGTCGGTGATGTATGTAGCACGTTCAAGAAACCTGAAGTACTTCTTTTATACCTCAAAGTACAGACAAATTTGGTGCGGAAAACCTGAATATAGGAGGTACAAAGTAGGAAATCAAGTACAAAGTTGAATGTAGCAAGTAGGATTTCATGTAGGATGTTGTATTTTCCGACGAAAAATAGGTTTATAAATTTCACCGCTGAGCTCCGAGAAGCTCCAGGATTCTCAGGAACCTAGAGAGTACTTGGAGCCTGTTTTCACTGGGCCAGTGCTCACGGTGTGACAACCATGCCAAGTGAGGCTAAAATCCAATGCACTTCTTGCAGAGCCACTTGAGAGCCACGCATAGGGATCTTCAGACCCAAGCAGGTCTGCTTTCTTTGTATGACCTTATTTTTCATCAGAAAATAGTACTTCATTATGCTTAACAACTGGTATTTTAACAAGTACTGACAGGTATGTGACTCCTGGAAAGCAAGACAACCAGGTTTGAGTCGAGCATCAATGGTAACGTGGTCACAGCCACTTACCTCGTGATGTGACAAAAATTGATGCCTCATACCTGATTCCTGCCAAGACCTTTCCAAAGCCCCAAAACCTTTAAAGGTCAACAAGAGGTGGGCCCATATATTTTGAAGGTCTGAAAGAGGTTTTAAAGGCTGTTAAAGGTTAAGGCATACCGCGGGGGCGGGGAGATCATGGGTACCGACAGGTTCATCCATGGGAATACCTGGCGGGTACGGATGGCGGATGGCCCGCAGACCATGGGAAGCGGATGCCGCGGATGGCGGCCAGCATCAAAGAACCAAACACACAGTGGGTGAAGATATTCCCTGCTATAAATCATCAGATATCATTATATTGATGATTTTTCACAGGTCTTATAAAGCCTGGGACATCAAAAATGGTAGGCACTTTATTTTTTTGTGCTCAAACCACTACAGTATCGTTAACCTATATGGATTACAGTCATTTCATCGCCAGCTTTCTGTATTTGGTAGATTATCTTTACCTAATACCTTTACATTATTGTCAACATCTACAGAACCTAGAGAATATACATCTAGTCTTGTTCTGTTTGGTGTGATCTTTGAAAAGGCTCAAAGACCCCACAATCCCTTGCATTGCATGATTTTGACCGATTTTGACTGTTGACCTTTCAAACCTTTTGCAACCTTTCGAAACCTTTTATAATGAATTGTGACCTTTGAAAACCTTATAATTGACCTCTCATATTCAATGTACTGCTTACAAGCCAAGAGTCCGAAAGTAAGAAATGTCATGTCAGGGACCAGGAAGCTGTGACAATCATGACCAGTGTGATCAAACACGGTTTCACTGAAACCTGGATCTTCATGGGACTGCACACACTTTTATAGTCCAGTAATCTAGTAGCAGTTGAAATTCTGTACTTTATACCAGGTATCAAGTACCAGGAAGCACGAAAATCACCAGGTTTTACGTACCACGTATCACGTATTGTACCACGTGTCAGTAATAAATGATGAAAAATGAGTTTATATCTTTGAGTTTCCTCAAGAACTAATGAGAGTATATATATGAATTATTTCTTCCTCCCAGAGTTGTTGCTGCCCCTACTGACAACAGGAAAACATTTTTTTCGCTGAGAGTCAACAAAGGCAAACATGCCGGCTCGGCTCGCGGTGTTCCCAGTGACCTGCCTAGTCTTTGTCTCCGCCCTCCGTCTCAATGACGACTCTCCCCTTTCAAGAAATCCAAAAATCTCATGCACGAAAAGACTCCTTGCCCATATACCCTATACACTCGCCGTCCAATCGCAATCGATGTCCATCCAGCCCGACTATAATGGTGTCGCCCCATCTCCAAACGCCTTCTCTCAGACCTCAGAAGCTACAGGCTCGACGCTCCACCTCTTCTCCACCTCGCTTGGAGGATGCCTTGAAAATGCCCGCTGTCACTTCCTATGTCTACCCCTTGACGATCTGGTTTGACAAAATCCTATCCAATCCACCTCCCACGGATATTACCGCTGAATCCATGGTGGACAACTTGATAGCAGGGATTCAGGAAAGTCGAAATCCCGTTAGTTGGTCCGAGCGTAAGTCATTCGTCTCAGTCGTCAAATATTCTCGTTAACAGTTTTCTTAGTCCACGTTCTACACAGCATCCTCTCTCAGTTCCTCACCGCAACCATTGTTCAACAACATATAGATTTTTTACAAAGCGTCCGTAAGGAGGAACCAGATGTCCCCGCCGAATTCATCTCTTATCAGTCCAATGGTCAGATGGCAGCCCAAATTATCAAAAATGTTCTAGCAACACATTCCGCTAACAGGAAAGCTTCTCTGCCCAACGGCAGCACGGACAAAAGAGATGGAAGCCAAGCGACAAAGATTCCAGGAGGTCGTGGAAACGACAGGGGCAATGATCGAGGCAGAGGGAGAAATGGACCAAGAAGGGGTGGAGCTGCACCCGGTAGGAGGGTCAACAATCTATATTTTTCCAACGCCCCGACCATCGTTATTCCAGTCGGCGCTTTTCAAACACCTCCTGGTCCAACGGCAGATCGACGAACCAGCTTCTCACGGCAGTTCGGCTCTGGAATGCGCTCTGTGGACTCGGTAGCTCCTCCGGTCGTGTATTCGCCTTTCCAGCGTTCCCAACCCCATATTGTCTCTCTCTTTCATGGCACTCACCTTTCTCAGTTGAATACCTTTTTGAGGAAAGGTGTCCGACCAGCATACCGGCCCAATGAACTCTCTGACCAAGCTTGTTTCTATATGACACCATCAATTGCGCACGCATTTGTACATCCATTGTTCGTGAAAGCTCAACAGCATGACCCAGATCCTATCATTGTATTGCGCTTCGACGTGGATCCCAGAATCCTGCATGGCAAGACAGAAATACCAGGATTAGATACTGCCGCTACGATAAAATGGTATCGAGGCGATCAGCCAGAGGACGTCGAAGAGTTTGTCCAGGTCTGTCTTGGCTTTCTTCCAACATTCAAGTTCAAAGTTTCTTACTATGATCTATAGGATGCTGCTTACAACTTGGCAGAGACTGAGCCTGGTGATGAACCTAGCGTCGATGTAGCCATAGGGCCTATTTATCTTGTACGCGTCTTTCTCCTATGAGAGTCCCGATTCAACTGACTTGTCAACAGCCTAGTAACAGTGGTTCTCCTCCATCTATCCTCTCAAACTGGAGCCATGAAACAGATGGTCATCTCACGCAAATCGGATGCACAGAGCGTATGTGGTCCTATCTAAATTTATGTCTTGTCGCTGTGAGCTTGTCTCCATTTCTTTTTTCCGAGTATCTTTGTTCTGACTCTCTCGATAGATTTATCAGGAACGTAGGCAAATCTCCCCTGATCCATGATCACAGGAGCGAAGATGACAAGAAAGATGGTAATTTTCGGAGCAAGCACTTGGTAAAGTAGTTTATAGAATCTTTAAAGTTTTTCTCCTCGTGAATCAATAATGTCAAGGAGCGCAACTCTGCGTATTTCCTGTTATCTTGCTGTGACGACCGAGATGTTCACGGTTATGGAGGTCTGTTGCTGTTCAATCTTTCGTATTTCATGTTCCTGGTAAACCATTCCAACGCGTCTTACTCTTTCCAGATCTCGTCTTGTATTTTGGCGGGTCAGGCGCATAAAATGCCGAAGCTGTCGCCAGCTAGTAATTACTGCGGCGCTCCTCTTGCAAAATGGATGTTCGTGAAGTGATTGAATCATGAGCTCAAGCCACTCTGTGCTTTGCATAACTTATCTCATTCGACTTGCAGGGATGTCATCGTTCACATTGGTTGGTGCAAACCAGGCAACTTGGACCCTCTGCTTGCTGGAGCTTTCTAGTCAAAGGCATCCTACGTCTACAACAGCCCTTGCCGGTCAGCTACTAGAAACCTTTCGTAGCCAAATCTGATTCCTTCCAAGGATTTGAGGAACATACGTGGATTTCAACGGATGCTGCTGGCTCGAATAGAGCTTTGGCTTTGGGATCAGTAGGGATCAGAGGAGCGGTGCTAGGGTATTTGGCGTCGATGTAGCGGACCCGGTATATGGCACGATATTCGTAGAGGATAAAACTATTGTCATTCCGGTTCGAGGTCAGTCACGAATATGGCAGAAAGAGATACAAGGTAAGGGACCTGACCAAAAGGCTGATGTTTGACGAAGTCTAGGAAGAACAGTGAGCGATTGTTTATTTTGTGAGTTGAAGCTAAAAGTGGCGCCTTGCGTTCTCCTTTGCTGAAAACTATGAACTGTTAATGGAAATTGAAAGGAGGCTTTACCGATGGAGACGAAAGTAAACTCGAGGTTTTCTCTTTGAGCACGACAACGACACACTTGGTGCATGTAGAAACAGGAGAACCGACGAGTGAGCATTTTCGATTGTGGCGGTGGAAGGTCCACTGCGCAATCAAAGCGAAGTTTTCGACGCCGCAAGCGCTGACATGCTGACTGACGCGAAATGAGTAAGCGACAGCACCTCTCTTCTTTTGACCGCGACTTGTGAAATCGAGGATTGCTGCCGGCGGTTCGCCTGGGGACGACATGGGACTAGGCCGAGATTGAAATTTAACCTCTCTCGATATATGACAGTTTCTGCATCACTGCGGCTGTCGTTAAATGTCAAGGGTTTGAAAGCCATTAGATATATCTAAGTCTGTTGACAGATGGCGGTGAGTGGCCGCTCTTCGTCTCAAAATGCTCCTGCATTTTCTTGTTCTCAATTTTCTGTCCCTGGTCGTGGTATGTATGCCTCTTGTCCATGCTTGCTGTGATTGACTTGTCCATAGAATTCTACTCCAACTGTAGGCCGACTAAAATTTCCGCCCCTGCGCCGACCACACCACACTGGACCTATTCACTCATTAAGCGTTGATATCAACGTCGGCGCTCCCTCGCCTTCTCCAAGTCCACCAGAGCCGACTTCAGTTTTCTCCATAACTGAGTCGGGTTCAGCTCTCGGCAGCGGTGTTCCTTCGACACAGACTAGTCCAACTATCTTCGCTACGTCCCAGACGTCGACATCTCTATATACCTCTTCCTTCGATGAGAATACCTTTTCAACTGAAGTGGCGGGAGCCTCCCCGACTGGGCTTGATTGCGGTCTGCTGACTGTCACCATTGCCATAGCCGGTTCGCTACAAACACCACAGGCGTATATCTCGTTCTAGAACGTGCGTCGTATCAGATGTCCGATGATCAAGCTAAATCTTTTCCAGGACGCGAGAATCCAAGTCAGAATGAACCTCTTTGAAGAGCTCGAGAGGTATCGGAGGACTGAACTACCGAATGCAAGGGAACGTAAAGGCTAGCGTAACCTATCGATATTAATTCTAATTTATCGTCAATCGTTGGCAAGGTCACGCCTATGGAATGCAAGTTGCACCCGACCACCAGCTGCAGCCTGCTGTTCTATGCAATCTTCAGCTGAGATCTACAGGTCTTCTTGAATCAATATTCAGTCAATAGGCGCATGAATCGCGTTCTGGCTTAATTCACCTCCGTGTCGGTTCGATTCTGAACGAATGTCCTTGGTCCTTGGGTTCAGGGAGCTTGCCTTCTCGTGGTGCGTCTGAAAGCAATTATGGATATACTTATGCTGTCATTATAACGCAGTTCGATTGGGTTGGACGCCAATTTCTGCTTCTACTCAATCCTCGATGCTTGTCAGCCAGACAGATGGCTACTGAATCTAGCCTCGATCCGGAACCTGCATGTTGGAGTGTTGGTATCGTGGCGTCCTGGATCGACTCTGACGAGACGAGAGCAGCAGCACTCGACTCTCTCGGTAAATGACCGCAGATGTTGACCAGTTTACGGTCGACGATGGTCCTGTCGACGCGATTGTATAGTATGTTTCTTGTACTTGTATATGTTCTGCACCACGGACGTCTACTTTGTCGACAGCAAGCACTGCTTCACTTTTGGGGGAATCACTTTTTTGTTGTTGGTAGCTCCAAGCGTAAATTTGTCGCTTCCCGATGTCGATTTCGAACGTCCCTTCTCTTGTTTAAATATTGTCGTTCCTGTGGATGGTAGGAATTTTGACCCAGAATTAAAACGAGGAAGCTCGGTAGTGGCCGACATGAAGTGAGAACTTGGATGTCGGTCGTTGAACTCCGATCGGCCGATGCCACCGAATGGACCCGCGGGGAAGGCCGACGCATGCATGAGGGCAGGTCCGATCCCAGGGTCAGTCGTCACCCTGAAGCGTGATATGATTAACGCGCCTTGCCACTAACCTGATCGGCTTTTTGCTCATTGAACCCCTCATGGCCGATGAAAGGAAACGCAAAGCTGATGAACCGAATTCTCCAGCTGCGAAACGGCCAAAGTTCGGGGATCTCAGCCGTCCTGGTCCTGGCAAGTTCAATCTTCTTGTAGACTGCTTCATTTTCAGCTAATGCCGGTAAACAGCACCGATACAGAATAGTAACGGCAGAATCCCGTCTACGACCCGTCCTATTCAAAGGACGCTTGAAGAAAAGGGAAGGCTGAATCAGTCTTTTGCCCCTCCACCGAAGACTCCTACTGCGAGCTCAGCTCGTGCTCAGACCAATAATTCAGGAGCCTCGGGAAGCTCGTCAGGAAAATCAATCTCTGTCCCTTCAGCGAAATCGTCAGGGTTTCCACCTTCATCCATTTCTTCAGCAGGACCCTCGGCTCGCCCCCATAAGACATCGACCGCTTCCGCACCCAAAACACCTTCTGTATCCCAACCAAACTCCAGCAAAAAAGGTTTGTTCCAGTTCATTCTTGTCGAACATTGTACGATCTCACATATTTTATTCAGCAGAAGTCATTGAAGTCTCGTCTGGAGAAGAGGATACGGTGAAAAAGAAGCGTCCAAAGGCAAAGAAACCTGGTCCTGCGTCATCTCCCTCGAAACCGCAATCTCGTCCGCCCACCTCGACCCTTCGTCCTGCCTCGTCGCCTGCCAAGAAAGCTCCATCCACTTCTGAAATCATTGAGTTGAGCTCATCTGACGACGACCCGAAACAAAAGAAACAAGCCAATGTTCTAGCTCGTCGCACGAATCAGTCTGCAGCGAAAGTTCCAGTCAAGAGTGGAGGGAAGGATCAAAGGAAGAGCGGACAAACCAAGAAGTCTGAGCCTATCATCATTGTGGATAGTGAAGATGAGCTATTGCTGTCCCTCAAGCCTACCACTGGAAAGGTCAAGGATGAGAGAGTATCAGGGAAAGAGAAAGAGAAAGAGAAAGAAGGGGTGAATGAGTCAGGGAAGGGGAAGCAGAGGGAGAAGGAGCCGGACAAAGAAAAAGAGAAAGAGCCATCTCCGCCTCCTGAGGGCTTGAATATTCAACCTCCTCCTTCTCCACCACGACTGTCATCTGCGACTGCCTTAACTGAATCTCCCGTTCGTCTTGGAGAAACAGCCGGCAATGCTAATGAGAAAACGCCTCTGGATGTAGCAATGGACATGGACATGGATTTGCAACCACCTCCTTCTCCCCCACGACGACTTTCGCCTGTTTCTGTGCCACAAATAACAACAGCACCTCCAGTCGTCCAAGAAGTTCATAATGCGGTCGACGAGAAATCCAAAGAGCGGTCTCCGTTAACAGCTTCAGGACAGTCCCCCATGGACGTGGATGTACCTCCTTCTCCACCGCGGCCAGCACCGGTTCCTGTGCAACCAGTCATATCTTCTGTCGCTGCAGTTTCAATCCAAGAGGTCGAGAAAGCTCGAGAGCCATCTCCATTACCAGCTGCAGACTTAGACATGAACATAGATTTGCCAGTGATACCATCTTCTACACCGCCATTGTCATCTCCGATTCAACAGCCAGCATCAGCTCAAACTCCAGTTATTTCAATGGCTAAATTTGCATCCCGAGCTTCTTTGCTTCAACATCCAGTATCTACCGAAACTCCAGTTCTTCAACCGGCCAAACCTTTGTCCCTATCTGCATTTTCTTCATCGGTGCTCTCAGTTTCACGCATTGCTTCGCCTGTACCAGAATCAAATTCCAATTCGTTATCCCTTCCTGTCACGCCATTGCCTTCATTTACCACTCTACCGAGACCAGCAGCAGCAGTCTCAACTCCCTCGATTTCGTTGGTAGATGCGCCAGAACCTGTTCTTCCACCTTCGACTGTGACGCTGCCTGTTGAAGCGACACCAAGTCCACGACGGCCTCTTCCAATCCCTCGTGCAGTATCTTCAACGTCAGCACCATCTCCATTGTTGGCAGAAGGTCAGACGGAGAAAACACGTCGCAAAAAAGAGTCACAAGTCGCACGAAAGACTGGCGGAGGCGCACGACCCAAGCCAAGAGAAGAAGGGGACAGACATATCGATTTCAAGAAGGGAGATCACGAGAAACCTCGACCCAAATTCCCAGCTCCACGTCCTTTAACGGGAATAAAAGCTGCTCGTGGTCCTCCTCCCTCTTCTGGAAACTCTTCGTCATCTGAAAGCAGTAATTCTCGGCCACCTTCGCGTCCACCTTTACCGCTACCCAAGGAAACTGTCAAGCCGAGCGAGAAAGATCAGAACAAGCCTTCTTCAGTCGCAGGCTCTCCCGCCAGCTCGGAGAAAGCAGTTCATCCCCTGGTTAGTCGGGCTCAGAATGCGACAGAGAAACCCAAATCCATAGCTCTTTTTGCTGAAAAGGCTTTGGCTCATCAAACATCGGACAAGGTAAGCCCAACCGCTTTTTTCTTTTTTGAAAAAACCATCTTCATTCTCTTCCCAGGTACCCTACAGTCAAAAACTTCAAGACTTTGCAGTAAAGTTGCTCAACGATCAAGAGGCTCAGAGGGCCAAAGTCAAACGGGAGAAAAAGACGCCTCCGCCTCTGCCTAGCCGGCCAGTCGACATCAGCCAAGTCATCGACTTGACGGCAGATTCAGATGACGAAGAGAATGAAGTGATCAACCTCGCCTTGCACGATGACGACCAATTTCTGTTGGAGGTCGCACGTCTTCGGGATATATGGCCAGAAGAAGCATCGACTGGTGGTGCTCAGACAGAACAGGCAGCTGTGCCTCAGGCTGAGCCGGAAAATCCCTCGTCTTGGGGTCCTATTGCTCAAGTATCTGATGGGCTCGTAACCCCAGTGACCCAGCTAGTTACTGCTGCCGAGTCTCTATCCCTTCAGCCAACGCCTCATGCCTCGCCTTCTAAAGTGCATTCAAGGTCTGAAACTAGAGAGTCGCCCCTGCCAACAGTCGGACCAGAAGCTTCATCGGCATCTTCCTCTGCTCCTGTTGCGCCGACCCCTCAGCAAGCAGTAGCAGCTTCCCTAGTATTGATGGATCAGTTACCATTCTCGGGTTTATCTTCACCTTCCGAGACAGCGCCAATCATTGCCCCAATACAACAGGAATCAGCGGCTCCAGAACAGTATCAAGCTGGACCGTTTTCAGATATCATGAACCAAGACGACGACGACGACGGCCTAGAATACATAGACGATGATGAAGCTGATGTAAGTGATTCGATGTCCCTTTGCTGTGAAAACTCAAAATATTTTACAGCAAATGCGAGCTTGTGGTGGTGCGACAGACCGAGTGGTTCAACCGGCAGAGCAGAATGATGTGGTCATGGAAGACCTGGCGCCTGTTGTGAGCGTCTCTCGTGGATAGAAAACAAGGCATGGTACTGAAGACATGCAGATTTCGCCTGTCGAGCCCATTGAGGAATCGAATGCGACAATCAGTGATATAGACGATCAGCTAGCGGTGAATGGGATCCTGAGGTCCCGACAATCAAAGGTAAATTCTTATGCTTCCCGTTGGGGTTAGACTGATGTTATGTAGAGCGACAACGAAACCGCCGTCGATGGTGATGCATTGGGAGCCCCGAACAATAATGATAGTGATGATGATCAACTAATTCGCAGGACCATTCGGCCGCGAACGACTCGTTCTACAGCACCCTCAAGCTCTGCTCCTTCTCCGGCACCTACCAGTACCTCTGAGGTCAATTATGACCTTAGTAATGTCTATGACAGTACTCCAGCGGATTCGCCTCTTCGCAGTACCAGCCCAGAGATTCCTGTTCCAGTTATCAGTCCTCCCAGATCAGTTCCTTCCCCTCGGTATATTGACGGAATCCCAATTTACTCTTGGGAGCATTTCAGTTCAGCAGCGCAACCCGAATACCACAGATCGAAAGATCTCCAGACTTCACTGCAAGATCACATCAACACTATGAATTCAGCAGCACGCTATCACGAGACTTTGCGCTCAGTGCTTGAAGCCTGTATTCATGCTGCAGAACCACATTTACCGCCTATAACTCTTGAAAACGAAGTCGACCATGAACCGACGCCACCTTGGGAATGGGTTTATACGAATCACATGTGGTATGCAGAAGATGTTCCACCCCCCAGTCTCGACAACATCACCAGCTGTGGTTGCATCGGGAAATGTGATCCGAAGAACAAGAATTGCAAATGCGTGAAGCGGCAAGAGAAGTGGACGAAGGAATATTGCTCCGACTTTGCCTACGATAAGCAAGGCAAGCTGAAGCAGCCCTTGATTCCGATTTTCGAATGCAACGACCGTTGTAGATGCGACGACGACTGTCGGAATCGAGCAAGTGTTTGTTTATGCAGGAGAGACCGAGAAGCTGATATTTTTGCAGACAGTTCAAGCCGGAAGAAAGGTCAGCGTCAAACTGAAGAAAACTCGCGAAAAGGGCTGGGGTAAGCATTTCAGTGGATATGAGAGCTGCCCTGACTGTTAACAGGCGTATTTGCTGTCAAGAAAATCCTCAAAGGCTCTTTTATTGGAGTATATGCTGGTGAATTGATGAGAGACGAAGAAGGCGAGAAACGAGGCCGGTGAGTATATTTCTACAACGAATTCACCTTCTGACATCTATCGAAAGCTTTTACAACGAATTTGGTCGCACCTACCTTTTCGACCTCGACTTTCATCATCTCGGTGAAACCAAATATGTCGTCGATGCGTTTCACGCTGGGAATGTATGTGTCTCCTTTTAGGTTACCTTTCGCCAAGCTCATCTCTCCCAGTTCACTCGTTTCCTGAACCATTCTTGTGACCCAAACTGTCATCTTAACGCCTGTTATATCAATGACGACGACCTGGAGAAACCGCTTTTAACACTTTTTGCACAACGGGACATCGAAGCTGGCCAGGAGCTTTGCTTTGCATACGACGGGGGTCCAGATGACGATGGCGATTCGCAACCATCATCACCGAGTAAGAAGGCGCCTGCAAATCTTACCGATGCTGTATATGGTCGCTGTCGTTGCGGTGCTCCGAAATGTCGAGGTAGGAGACAAAGTCTCAGGCCAATTCGTGACACTCATCATCTCACAGGTACAATATTTAGCTGATAATGTTACATCTACCGATTCTATTACTCATATCTTTTCGTGTCGTCTGCGAGTCAACTACTTATGGCCGATATTTCAAGCCAAGGTCCAACATTGTACGAGTTCTCAAGAACTATTGTCTCGCTTGTATACAGATCTATCTACAAAAAAGAGGAATACCGTCGAGGAAGATGTTGAAAGTACATACCACTTGTTGGATATCGTCGCCGGCAAGAGGACTCCGAAATCTGAAAAGCAACATGAGTGTCATACAATTTTCAAATTCCCAGAGGTTGTCGAATCGCTCGTGGTCGCCGCCATCACGTCCTTGGCCCATTGCTAGTCCATTCTTTTCCAATCTGCGCCCTGGGGATCAAACCTCTGCGCCACCACTGATAAACACTAATGAATAACCTTTATCTTGCCGATGTCAAGCCTGGTGTTCCGGTTACTAGTGCCATTGATTCAGTCTAATGATTTGAAGAGAGATCTCTGGTTTATATTCTTGCGATACAAGGGATAGCGGATCTGAAGAGAGGTCGGGAAGGACTAGTTCATTTTCTCGCGAAACATATGTAACCGTAGGTACATGGGCCCGAATGCCAAAACAGACTTCATCATGATCTAGGAAGAGATGAGAGCAACTCGGGTTCGTATCTTATTCCACGAACCAACAGCATGGTGTCTAGATGAAGAGATAGATAGTGCGAATTTGAATTGACGGCCGGAATGTCGCTCGTCCTGAAGGCCTGGAAGCCCTCAGGTAACCTGTATGCAAATAGAGAAAATTCCAGAGACGTACGCCTGAAGAACGTGATTGAACTTTTGGTGTCAACCAGAGATGCCTATGCTTCCGTTTGAACGGTGGCCACAAGATAAAAACAAGTTACCTACTGGCAGCCAAAAATTGGACGCCACATCTGCCGATGGCAATCTCAAAAGCGTCAAGCTTGATGTAAACGCACATTGGTTCTCGACCCAAAAACCCATATGGATTACAGCAAATACAGAAAGCAATTCGATAGCAATGAATTCATACGCAGCCCATAATAGGTCACCTATTGGAGGCTCTTGATATACTCCAACGCCAATTTAGGGCTGCAAAAAGATGAGCTCAGATCCAAACATGAAAAATCGAAGAATTGTTACCTGTCTGCAGGCTTGACTGGCACCTTCTTCTCCAGCAATTTTCCGTCTTTGCCAAAGATAAAATGGCTACGCTTCGTCTTTCCGCCATCAGCAGCGCCCAGTGCTTTAATCAGCACACGTTTTGGGTCAGAGATCAGGGGATATGGGAGCGATTTCTTGGTCTGCCATTTGGTCTGCGCTTCAGGCTTGTCGGCGCTCAGACAGTAAACATCGAATCCAGAACCTGTAAAGTCTGGATAAGAGTCCCTGAACCCGCAAGCTTGGGTGGTGCAGCCAGCTGAAAGGAGATGGTCGTCAGAAACTATAAGAGAGCAAAGAGAAAAGCACCTACGAGTGTCAGCCTTGGGCACGAGAAACAAGACGACGCCCTTTTCTTTGGTGAGAGTCGCAACGTCAAGATCTTCATCCTTTTCATTCTTCAAAACTAGCGCAGGGAGAGCGTCGCCAATTTTGATCTCTGGGAGACCTTCAGCCTCTTCTTCTCCTGCTTCAGCCGCTTCTTCCTCGTCGTCAGAGGCCTTTGCCTAAAACAAGTTTGGTTAAATTCTGAAAAAATCTAGCGGTTTTGTTCGCACCTTCTTCTTGGGTTCGGCAGGCTCTGCGTCTGCCTTGCGTTTCTTGGAAGGTGCACGAGGCTTTTTTTCCTTCAGCGGTTCCTCAGCCTTGGGCAACGCTGAAATTCTCCCCGATCGACGTGGATCCGTCGGGGCATCTGAGGAAGCAGCTTTACGAACCATAGTCAAGGAGATGCCTAGTGGTGGCTGTTGGCAATCAACGTTGGAGACGTCACATGAGCTGTTCAACATAACTAACTTAGTAACTTGAACGCAGGGCAAGATAATTTTAGTCTATTCTGTCTCTGTCCAATTCTCTATCAAGATGTCTAGTCCTCGAATGCACATAAATTTGATATTTTCCATGAGATTGTCAGCGGAAGACTGGGCATGATGCTCAACTTGACATGCGAAACGTCGTCGGTTTCCTGACCGCCAGACAGAGACCTCCAGCGAGACTGTAACTTGTTCAAAAACCTCTCGTCGGTGAATGTCGCTTGGTCGCCTCGTATGCTGAAATCGATAAGGTTGAGCCGTGGCACTAGAGGGTTTGTGCGATTGACATTCAATGCGGATAAAAGAATGTCGGTGACTATTAGAATTCGTCTCGGATGTTCGGCGGCTTCGAGCATGTTCAAGGTGTACGGTGGCAGTTCGTGAATGACTAGGGCAGTCAAGCACCGGGAGCGAAGAAAGGACTGACGAAGGATGAGACAGGTAACCAGACCTCGTCTAAGGTCAGGTTGGCCAGACTGCCTTGAGGCTTGAGCCAAGAGATCCTTCGATCCTCCCTAAGTCCATTGCTCCGCCGATTGATGATTCACTATGATTCACTGTCAATCCGCCCGTCAGCGGAAAATGATAGTGACCGCAGCTTTGGCAATGTCAGAGTTTCGAAGACCTTGGAGACCGCCTCTGCCTCATTCTCGTCCGACATTTGAACCGACAATATGAACGAAGATTCGAGGTCGTGTTGGATATTGTCAAATTCACTCTCGTCGAAAGCGAAATCGAGGAGCTGTAAGATGGCGAGTTGAGAGCATCTCTGCAGGAAATTTAAGAAATCCTCTAGAATTGGTGCAAGAAGCGTCAATTTGTTGATCTGTGTCCAGGGCAAAATCAAGTCCGTCAAAGGATACGCCGTTAGCAAAACGTCGTGTGGATTCGGTGCTTTCTCTAACAAAGTCAAGAGACTGTTTTCCCGAATCTCCAATGAATCGAGGAGCGGGTATTTCAGGACGCCGGCGGAAAAAGAGTTGGTAGGTGCACGACAATTGGTGAATGCGATGTGAAGAGAACTGCTGGGAAATTGAGTGAGAATGGATTTCAGTCCCGCCACGACTGTCGCTGCACAAGGCCCTTCCAAGTCTTCTTCGTCGCGTCGATGGTGATTTCATTCCACAAAGAAGAAGTCGCTAGCGTGACTTGTCTCTAGTGACGGCGGACAGCCGCGAGATTCGGCCAGCACTTTGACTCGCCGGCCAAGCTGAGCTCCAGTGTCACTGGGAATGAAAATTTGACTGAGAACTTCGATGGAAAGCTTAGACAGGAGAGAGAGAAGCGACCAAGCCAGCGACATGTTCTCCTGCAGCTGTTCCCTTCGATTCTTCAGGGAGTAATCAGCTCATCAAGATGGGCGATGTTGTTATTGTACTGAAGGAGCTCTTTATCACCAGCAGCCAGCAATTGGGAACTTGTGGACTACTGATTGTCTCGAATTCGGGTCAAGAGGTCCAACTTTTGAACTGGGAAAGGACCTTGGCTGGTGAGCTGCATGTTTAACAAGCCATTGACGCGTCGTTTTCCCTATATAGTATATTGAGTAATAAGATTAACAGAGATCCACGTGGCGAAGGAAATCGGTAGATACCGGGCTGAGTATGAATATTGAACCTTATTGTTTCGTTGTCGCTTGTTTATTGATCCACACAAATTTCACGCTCGCAAGACTCTTCAAGACTTCAAGATGGGTACGTCGCTCCTCATGTCTGGCGCGATAACATTCTAATTCAAGCCATGTTTCAGTTCGTTACGCTGCCGCCGCCGTCGCCCCCAATCCCGAAAAAAGTTGGTTCAGAATCTCTGAAACAATGGACGAATGCTGATAATATCGTGCAGCATCCCGAGCTCGGGTTGAGTACTGCCGTACTCATTTCAAGAACATGCGCGAAGTTGCCGCTGCTCTGACCGGTAAATTCATCGTTGATTATCGTTGAATCGACTGACCTCGGTTAACTAGGCCTCAAACTCACAAAGGCATACACATATCTCAGCGACGTCAAAGACCACAAACAGGTCATCCCTTTCAGACGGTTTGCAGGTGGTGTTGGACGTGCGAGCCAGGCCAAGCAGTTCAAGGCGACTCAAGGCGCGTCTCTACTTGCTCCGAAAATATCTCTATCTCAAACTTTTTTTTTACAGGTCGTTGGCCCGAGAAGTCTGTCAAATTCATGCTGCGACTCCTCAAGAATGCCGAATCGAATGCTGATGCCAAAAACCTCGATGTTGAGGACCTCTCCATCAAAAGCATTGTCGTGCAGCAGGCACCTGTATGTCCTTTTTTCCCTTGTATTATCGACAATTGTCCTTATATTGGTCTAGAAAACCCGCAGACGTACGTACCGTGCCCATGGTCGTATCAATCCTTACCAGGGTCACCCGTTACACATGGAGATTATTCTTGCTGCTGGAGATGTTGAAGTTGAGAAGGCTGCTGAAAACACTTCCGCCCTGGCTGGTTTGAACAGACGGCAAGTAGCAAGGAAACGTATCGAGGCCGGCAGAGCTTAAATGTTTTTTGTATGGGAAACATAACTCGTCCATGAAAAATATGCTTTTGTATGCAAGAATATGCTGTCGCGCTGATACAATTCATTATTATGTGAATGGTTTACTTTTGTCTTCACCGGCTCTCCATACTTCCAAGCCTCCTTCACCACCGACACCTGCTATGCCATTTTGCCAGTCCACAGCAAGGACTTTCTTTTTTCCTTCCCAAGCTTTAAAGCTCATGATGGCTCCCTTGAGACTTCGGACGTCCCACAATCTCACAACACCGTCGTAAGCCCCAGTCATCACTTGATGAGACGATTCTGTCGCAAGTGCAATACAAGAAGGTGTCGCTGGATGCATCATCGAGCCGACTGAGGTTGTCGAACCTGTTGTCCGGAGGTCGAATATCGTCACTGTGCGATCCGTCGACGCTGCCAGAGCCGTGTTTCCGTCCGAGATCAGCGTTACATCCAAAAATGGTTTTTCGGAAACAGTCTAGGTCTGTGTTAGCATTTTTCTATCGAAACTAAATTCCACTCACGATGGTATTGGTACAAACACCATTTTCCACGTCCCATGTCCTGACGGTCGAGTCAAAACCGCAGCTGTAGGCAGTGGATTCGCCTTGGCCAGTCTCTTTGTTTCCAAATATCACTCGAGAAACTCTGTCCGTGTGCGATTTGAGAACCGTCAAGGGCGCCTTTCTCTTGGGCTTCTCTGCATCCTCTGTTATCTTTCTCCTCTTCTTACGTTCACCTTCCAAAACGACGTCGGGTACCTCGTCTTGAGAAGGTATTTTGGTGTCCCATAGTCCGATAAGGCCATCCCAAGAAGAAGTCAAAAGATGGGTTCCAGTCGAGTTTGACGCGATGGATGAAAGAGCCGAAGTATGGAGATGGAGAGTAGCGAAGACTTTGGATTCGGAAGCGTTTTGGAATGATAACCGTTGTATTTGAGCGGTCAAATCATGCGACGCGCTTGCGATAGTCGGTGTCTGGTCCTCAGATGAAACCACACAGACGGACGTGACTGCTGCTGAATGTGCCCTTGTGCTAGAGACCACGTTCTGCGAATAGTCGAATATCCGGATATTGCCATCATATGAGGCAGTCACAAAGTACCTAGGGGCCAAAAATTAGTATCAATGACAATACGGTGAAGTTGAATGTACCCAGGGATTTTACAGGAGACTGACGATACCCAGTCTTCATGGGGAAGGTCAGATATCTTTTGAGGAGGTAAAACCGACTCGATGTACTCGATTTCGAGCGTTTTCTTCCTGTTTTGTCTGTCAGCCAAGGTGATATTGAAAATTTAGAGTTGCCGTGACCTCTCCGACACCATTTTCGGTGCACCAATGGCCTAAGGATGCGCTGAGAAGCTCTCCTCTGACAAGGAAATCAAATGGCACGGGCTGGGCCAGGGACAAAGCCTTGTTCACAAGCTGCGAGAGCTGGTACCGTTTCCATGAAGTCGGGATCATGAATTTTTGGGATGGAAGAGGATAGGGTGTCTGGGTCGTAAATACCACGGCGCACGAGGGCGCACTGCTAGATGTCGAGGCCATGGCGCAAGGAGGAAAACGAGATGTATCGCTGAGAAGAAAAAATCTTCCCGCGTGATCCCGCCTGCTTCCGCTCAATGGTCGACTCTCATTTGAACTGGCTCAGCTTGGCCTACTTGCACCACGTTGTCCTATTTGACATGTTCAAATTCAAGCTCTTACAGCAAACCACCACATCCTGAACCAATGTCAACCATGGTTAATGTCGAAGACATCTTGGGAGTACTTGGGAGCCGCCACAGAATGGAGTAAATGTTATCGTCGAATCCGAGCAAGGTCTGCGGTTTCAAAGGCGCAGTCCTTGCCATGGTATAATGATGAATATGTACCGCCTCGACCTTTTTTGGGCAATTATTCAGCTGCGCCGTCAAAATCAAGGCAGGCCCCATCATTCCCGAACAAGAATCCTCGAAACCAAATCAACAAACAGGCTTGATCAGCGTATTTATGGCGGAAAACGTAGATCGAGTTCACCATATCAAGTACTGCGCCGTAGGCAGCAGTCGTTTCTCTGAAGCATGCCGTCGTTGAGGAACATAGAGACAAAATTCTAGGTATAAAAGCCATCCACCGTTGTAAGCAGTCGACATTCTTTTTCTTTCTTTCTTTCTTTCTTTCTTTCCTTTCTTTGTTCACAGAAATGACGCAGTGCATCAGTCAGTTTATTTTTTCATTGCATTCTTTTGCTAAAATGATTCTCGTAGTTACCGAAAACGCTCAGTATAGATACTGTCCGTCACTTGGAGCAGCTATTCTATTTGCTATCTTGTTTGGACTCTCGGCCCTTGCCCATTTCACTCAAGCCATCATCTATCGCAAGCGATTCTGCTGGTGTATTGTTATGACTTGCTCATGGGAATGCACCGGATTTCTTTTACGAGCCATTTCAACCCGAGATATCAACTCTGCCCAGTTCGCTTTCCCATCCCAGCTCTTCGTACTTCTTTCGCCACTCTGGATCAACGCATTCGATTACATGGTCCTCGGTCGGATCGTCTATTGCTTCCTTCCTGCGAAGAAGATTTATGGGATCCCAGCGTCGCGTCTCGCTTTGTATTTCGTTTTACTTGACATCACGTACGTTTACGATGTTCAACGATGTCTGTCCTTACGCTCAGCATTGTTTCAGCTCCTTCGTTATTCAAGCTGCTGGAGGGCTTTTGGGCAACAGCAAGGATCCAAAGACTCTTCAACTTGGCTTACACATCTACATGGGAGGAATTGCTTTTCAGGAGGTGTTTGTAGTGGTATTTATCGGATTGGCAATTAAGCTATATAGAGAGCTCAACGCTTTGGGATCCACCGAATGGAAACCTCTGCTTCGAGTTCTTCTTGTGACCCTGGCTCTCATTACGGTAAGTCGTACATCTCAGTTTTATGACAGCGACTCAATATTTTGGCAGATTCGCATCATCTATCGCTTCACCGAGTTTTCGATGGGCGTCGAGTCGAAGCTCACTGACAATGAAATTTACTTTTACGCTTTGGAGGCGACACCCATGGTACTTGCCGTCGCACTCTTCAACGCTTTCCATCCCGGCCAATTTCTGATCAGACCGGACAGCGAGTTCCCGAAGAAGAACAGTGAGAAGCGAAAGAGGATCTATGTCCGGAGTGCACCGGGAGACGCACTCGTTTTGGAGACTGTTTGAGCAATTAGCCACATCTTTTTTATTTATTGTCGACTTGACATCCAAAGCGACTTCATGTATGTCTTTATAATGACTGCATAATATTAACAGCTGGTAAACATCTGGTCGAGTGCGCATAGAATGTGAGTTCATGGCGCTAGCAGCTGAACCTAATGGATCCAGCAAGGCAGAGTTGATTCTGATTCTGGTCTTACAAGAGTGACACCGACCTGTACGACTTCAAAAAGTAAGCATGGTCGTAACGTCGTACCTCTGGCCAACACCAACCTTGATTCAACACCGACCTGTATCACTTTGTCTCCGGGTTCTTGCAGTTTTCAAGTGACTTTTGTCACCTTTTCCCTGCCTGGCCGACAAATAAGGGTCTTTTCTCGTTTGATGGTTGTTTGATGGGCAAGCTCTCCCGGAAATACGACGAGTCACTCGTGGCGATTCAGGAGATGCAGCAGGCTGGTAGGTGATGACATGGAATTCGGTCGAAGTTTGGCGATGGAGAGAGTTGGAGCTTCCTGGCCCCGATGGACGTGTCCCAGGGCGCTGGAGTAGTGCCATTTGGGACAAGAGCGGCGCCTTCATCATATATCCTTCCCCAAGCTTAGTGGAACTCAGATTAATCAAGTAGATTGGCGTACTGTGCTTTGAAATGGATTCACGATTCTGACTTTATGGAAGCGATGAAGACTCAACTTTGGATACTTACTTACCGAGCTTTAACAGTAGAAATTACAACAGATTTGACAAGTTACAGGATGTATTTATTTCGACACCAGCAGCTCTTGGTCAATCATCTGAATAAAACTATTAAACACAATATGCGGGTCTCCAATGGAGAGAACTCACCCTCTGCGCAATTTGGGTAATGGCCTTGAGATGAGTGCGGACATTGTTAAGCCCAAGTTGAAGGACAATAACCCAGGTCGGGGTGTCCGCTTCCGATATAATCAGTAGGGAATAACTTCAGGAAGAGAATCGACCCACCGGGAGATCCTTCATCACGCCCTGGAGTGGCATTGAGAACGGCATTGGTGTATATGGCAGCCGAGTAAAGCTGATCGTAGCCCACACCGCTGATTTTTGCTGTAGATTATTCAGAATGAGAGCGAAAAAGAGGAGAAAAAAAACAACGTACTTTCGTGCGCATATCTATCATTCCGTGTCGTGAGCAGTAATGGCAATGAAACATCATAACAATTTACCGGACTTCGTTGTAGAAACGAAGGGTGTCGCAGCACTCAGCGTCGGTGGGAGGGCTGCTGAGTGGCATAGGAGGAACAACGGTGGGACAACTTGGGGGGAGCCCGATTTCGTTCAGCTTCTGAGAACGATCATGAGGCCAAGTAGAGCACATCTATTTTACACTCACAGACGGCGACTCTTCGATGGAGTTGAGTGGCTTAGCGAATATGTATTTTATCAGCAAAAGCAAACTAGATAAAATAAAGGGTACCTTGCTGGCTGTGCTTACAGACATCATCAACTGGTTGATGGACGATGAAGAGGAGAGGATGAGGCTAGTGACTGTGCCGAGTTTGAGATCGATTGATCACGTTATCTCGATTCCAAATTTGAAAATGACCGGCCGGCAAGCCAACCGTCTTGTTCTCGTTTGAACGTGATTCCCGAAGAAGGAGAAGAACAGTGAGCGAGGATCTATGTTCGTAGTGCACCGGGAACCGCACTGGTGTTGGAGACAGTTTGAGCAATTACCAAGCAATTACAGGACTTAACCACCGTCTTTTTTTATTTATCATCGACTTGACATCCAAAGCGACACCATTCATGTCTTCACAGCGCCTGCACAATATTAGCAGCTGGTTAATATCCGGTTGAATGCAAGGGAGCTCGCTCACAACAGTTACGGATCCCCAAGTTGGATGTCAGGTAGCCGCTATCCGACGATAAGTCTGATGAGGTGTAACTTTTGACGACTGAATGTAAGACGCTGCAAGCAGCGAGCACCTATTGAATCCAGTAAGGCAGATTTGATTATGCATTATTAGTGTTTTCAAAGATAGAGGCTGTCGAATCCAAGAGAAAATAGAGACGGATTTTAAGTTCATTAGACAGAGTCAATGAAGCGTCGAATGGATGATCGTATTCAGAATTGGCCTCGTTCCAGGATCATTGAAGGCGCTCGTCAGAGAAGTTCAGGGTCAATATAAACGAAGTCGCTTGAAGCAGCGAGGACCGGGAGCAATCTGCGTGTGATCGACCGAATTAGGCGCAAATTGCACTCATCCAGCCTCCAGCTTTTGGCTTTCATCTGACCTACGATGGCCACGACGGCCAGCAGCCTGGATCCACTGCATTTCAGTGGGCTCGTCGACAGGGATACCGGCAAGGCCGCCTTTCTTCCAGCTATTCGTGTCAATAGGGCAAACATTCCAGAGGATATTGTTCCGTGGGCTGAGCCAGTACGCTTCGTTTCTTTCTCTTAGAAGCTCTATTAAAATCCTAGAAGCCATCTCCTCCACCTCCTTCTCCTCCACCGAAGCCTACTGGATCCAGGTCGTTCGGGTTCGGGCCTTTTCGCCAGGCTGCCAGCAGTAGCAGTCTCAGCTTAACTCGACCGCCTTCAGAAAAAAGCACACTAAGCGTACCAGACACCCTTGTTCCGACATTGGCTTCATATTCGCGCTCTGGAGGTGGTTCAACCTCGTCATTCGGCTCATTCCCTCGCGGAAACCGCTCATCGGAATCCGAGCGTACTCTCAACGAAGACTTCGAGCCACCTCATGAACTTCGCAAAGTCTCATCCATGTTTTCCGTTCTAATCCGCAAAAAGTCAAAGGTTCGACTGAGATCTGGCTCGGACGAGACGGAGCATCCATCACTGCGTCCAAATGCGCCACCATTACCGACTTCATTTTTACCCATGGGTCCTTCTCCTTCCTCCTACAATCCTTCCTACGGCACTATTCCTCAGGAAAGAAGAAAGAAGGAGAGTTCGATAAAGAGAAAAGGTACATCGCATTCAACGACTAGCCTCACGAGTCATGCCGAATCCGACTTCGCTCCTTCGCCTAATGGCGGAATCTTTCTGGACACAAATTTTGACGATATAACCAGTATCGTCAATCCATCGCTCGCAGGTCAGAGCAGCAGCAGTGCTGATACAGCATCGCCTTTGTCCCATGCTCGGACATATTCGTCAGACAACAGCTTCAGTAGTTATAGTGGCAGCTACAATAACAGCATGGTCCCCGTCTTTCATGACCCTTTCAACCCAGGGCCTGCCATCGTCCCACAGCCCAGAACATCCAGTCGAAGGGATTTGAATGGCCTTGGGAGCCATTATTCCGCAGATCGCAAAGTCTCGCCCAAGTCCCTACCGCCTTTAATTTCCACAACCTCCGAATCCCAGTGCAAAGGCGAAGACGAGAAATCTGGTCCTCCAAGCACATGGGTCCCACCTCAAAGCTGGGAAATCGAGAAGGACGAGGAGAAGCCTGAAGATGAATATAGCTCTGATGATAGTATGGTTGGCGAAGGAGGAGCTGGTGGTGGAGGACGACCTTTAGCTTTCAATAAGAGTCATCATGATGTCTCGAGCTTCGACATAGATGATCTTCCTCTATCCACCCCTTACCCTCGTTCATTACGAAGCCCCAGCACGACGAGCGGCAGTACAAATTCCAGCAGCGGTCGAAACGGTCTGCCAGGTATTTTGACGCGGCGGAAGAAAAAGGATTATCGGTCACCAATAATCGAACCGCCACGACCGCCCAATTCATCGCTGGATCCTGCAGACCGCAAATACACGATAAGGATATATCGTGCTAACAATACCTATCATGTCGTCTCGGTCGGATTCCAGGTTACCGTGGCAAACCTGACGCCAAAGTTGAAGAATAGGTTGTTGATGGGCAAAGAGACGGAGACGCATCGACTTTACCTGAAGGAGAAGGGTCGAGGTATGTTTCTCTTTCTTTCCTTTGATATTTTGCTGATGATTTCTGCAGAACGAATACTTGCATCGACAGAAAGACCTGCTGATATTGTGCGACGGCGGCTGGAGCAGGCGGGGTATGAGATTGCTGATGGTCTAGAGCTTCTGGGAGGGGATGGGCTTTCATTTCTGCTCAAATTCGTGTACAAGAGTCAATTGCTCGGGCCAGCGGTGCGTCGACTACTCTCTTTTTCTTTTTCGCTTTTACTCATGGATCTCTAGGAGGAGGATATCAAAGTCCCCAGCTATACTACTATCGACCTCGGTGGACGCAGTCTTCGCACCATCCCAGTGTCATTACACCGTCACGCTCACCAGATCATTTCCCTTTCTCTCTCCCGAAACCCGATGCTCGAAATTCCACTCGATTTCATCCAGTCATGTACGACGTTGCAAGAGCTCCGGCTCTCGCACATGGCCATGAAGAAGGTCCCCCATAGCGTCAAGAATAGTCCAACGCTACTCCGTCTCGACCTTTCTTGCAATCGCATTGCAGACCTCGACGAAGCTTTTCTTGACCAGATACCGGGTCTACAGGAGCTCTACTTGCAGAACAACCGTATGGAGAAGCTTCCATGGTATTTTCCTCGGATGCGCTCCCTTACCACCTTGAACATCTCGAACAACAAATTTCGCGCCATACCTTCTGTTGTATGTGCCCTAGAAAGCATTCGAGATCTCGACGTCTCTTTCAACCTGATACAAGAGCTTCCAGAGGAGATAGGGCTGTTGACCAAGTTGGAGCGGTTCATTATGGTGGGAAATCAGGTGTCGAGTTTCCCAGTTGAGATGCGAAAGCTGCTATCTCTAAGATACCTGGACTGCAGACGAAACCAGATTGGGGATTTCGCAGAGGTCTGCACATTACCGACTCTGGAGACCTTGTGCGCAGATCACAATGCGCTACATGCCTTGGATCTCTCGCTGGGTTCGAGACTGATGTGTCTCGATGCGTCGCACAATGAGATCACGAAGCTCACTTTGGCGCCGGGACCAATGGGGAAGACTTATGCGCTGACGACGCTGGACATTTCATACGCCAAATTATCTTCCTTTGACGATCTCGCTCTCGCTTCGTTGACGACCCTTCGGACGTTGAAACTTGATCACAACAAGTTTACCTCGATTCCAGAAACTCTCGGTGACCTCGCATGGCTCGAGACGCTCTCCTGTGCCGACAATTCTTTAGGTGCACTGCCTAATAGTATCGGATGCTTGCAGAGACTGGAAATACTCGACGCCCACAGCAACAATCTGACGGCCATTCCTGATTCGCTCTGGAATTGTAAATCTCTGTTCAAAATTAACCTCACCTCGAATCTTCTTCGCGTCTGGCATCCTCCTCCAACCACCAATAGTTCACCCGATATCCGAATACCCCCGCCACAATATCCCGAGCGTAAAGCTTCAGCTGCTTCGCTCAATTCTCGTCTCCCGCCCCTTGCTCATGTTCTAGAAAAGTTATTCTTGGGAGAGAATCATTTCACGGATGACATGCTTCACGCTCTCACCGTCCTACGGGAACTTCGTGTTCTCAATCTCTCATTCAACGATCTCCAGGACATTCCACCATCTTTTCTCAGAAGTTTCAGCAAGTTGGAGGAGCTGTACCTCAGCGGAAACAAGCTGGCTAACATTCCAACTGAAGACCTCCCGAAACTTACGAGACTTTCGGTGCTCTACCTGAACGGCAATCGACTGCAAACTCTTCCCCAAGAGCTCGCCAAAGTCCAGTCATTAATGGTCCTGGATGTGGGAAGCAACCTCTTGAAATACAACATTAACAATTGGGAGTTTGACTGGAACTGGTACGTATTTCAATCTTGACATTTTCAATCAATATTTACAGAGTCTGCAGGAACTTCAACAAAAACTTGAAGTACTTGAACCTGTCAGGCAACAAGAGGTTGCAGATCAAGTCCGACATTCCCACTCGCCCCAAAGCTGCTACAGTTGCATCTCAGGCATCATTATCGTCCGGTCGAAGTGCTACTGAAAAATCATTAGCTGGATTCAGTCATCTCACCCAGCTTCGAGTCTTGGGCTTGATGGATGTGACGATTACCACCACTGGAGCCAACGGTGCCCTCGATATTCCCGATGAATCTGATGACCGTCGAGTCCGAACATCACATTCGACCGTTTGTGGAATGCCCTATGGTATTGCAGACACCCTCGGCAGAAATGAAAACTTGCACATGATAGATCTAGTCCACGAGTTTCCGGGACGAAAAGACGAAGCAGTTTTTGCCATGTTCGGACGAGCACTGCCTCCGAAGAATATCCCGGCTAGTTCTAATCGACTGGCCAAATATCTTCATGACAGGTTCATCGAGGTTTTACTGGTGCAGATCAATGCCTTGTCGCCGCAGAACAATGAGGGTCTTCCTGATGCGCTTCGTCGGACATTCCTGAAACTCAACCAGGATCTGCATGATTCGCTGTTTTCGACAAGGAAGATGTCACAGGCGGCTTTAAATTCGCCGCATGATATCTTGATCAGCAAAAGTGGTGCATCGGGAATTGTGCTCTATTTCGTCGGGAAGCGGTTACATGTGGCCAATGCTGGTAATGCTCTGGCGGTCATCAGTCGGGGCGGTTCTGCTGTTCCAGTCTCGCAAATGCATGACCCGTTCGACAGATTGGAGACGGCGAGAATCAGAAATGCCGAGGGATGGATTTCGCCTACAGGACTGGTCAATGACGAGATTGACATTTCGCGCTCCTTTGGGTTTTTCCATCTTCTTCCGATGATCAATGCTCGACCCTTCATTTCAACTTGGGAATTAACAGAGCATGACGAGTTTGTGATTGTGGGGAATCGTGGACTTTGGGACTTTGTGTCGTATCAGACCGCTGTCGATATCGCTCGAAGGGAGTTGGACCCGATGATTGCGGCGCAAAAGTTACGGGACCTGGTAATGAGCTATGGCGCAGATGGGAGTACCATGGTCATGGTCATCGGGGTTAAAGATCTGTTTAAGGACAATCGCTCGCGGAAGGAGACGCTCGAGTCTCTCGTTGATTCGCAGCTCTTCAATAACAAGCAGCCTCTTCGGCTGCCCGGGAACAAGCCAACAATCATCGACAGGAATATCAGTCGATTACCTTTGGAAGTTCCTCCACCGACAGGTCACATTGCGATGGTCTTTACAGATATCCGAAACTCGACCCATTTATGGCAGGTCAATCCTGGGACCCATACTGCAATTCGGATTCACAATAGTCTGCTTCGTCGTCAGCTGCGATTCTGTGGTGGATACGAGGTGAAAACTGAAGGCGACTCCTTCATGTGCTCCTTCCCGACGACTCTTTCAGCTCTCTGGTGGTGTTTCACGGTACAACAACAGCTCCTTGAAGCAGAATGGCCTCTGGAAATTCTGGAATGTTCAGATGGTCAGCCCATATTCGATAACCAGAATCGTCTCATCGCCCGAGGTCTTTCTGTCCGAATGGGAATTCACTGTGGGACACCGCTCTGCGAACCTGATCCCATAACATCTCGGATGGATTACTTTGGTCCTATGGTCAATCGGTCTGCTCGAATCATGGGCAGTGCAGCTGGGGGTCAAATAATGTGCAGCGTCGATGTTATTCGGGAGATTAACGCCAAGATTCTCGAGACAGAGCCGGAAACAGAGTATTCCGATTACCAACCGCCAGAAGCTATCGATGCAATCAAGCGGCTGGGCTTGGTGGTTATTCGAGTCGGAGAAGTGCGACTAAAGGGTCTGGAGGCTCCTGAGATGCTTTCTCTCGTCTATCCTTCAGGCTTGGAAGGTCGACAAGATCTCAGCGAGTTGCCGACGGATCCGAAGACAGATCCTAATTCAGGTTCCAGGGTGGCATTCAATGTTGAACAGATGCGGGAATTGGGCTTGTTATGTCTTCGTCTCGAAGCTCTCGCTACTGGTCGCCTATTCCGGTCTCCGATAGACCGAAAAGTCAGCCTTGCTCTTACCGCCGACGAGGACGAGGACGAGGCGACTCTGCGTCAGGACAAGAATTCATTATATCTTTATGGGGACTTGACACTCCTTTTACCATCCATGAGCGACACCTCTTCCGACGAAGATCTGATGTTGATTATGGACTCTTTATCCGGCAGGATCGAAAATGCTATTGCAGCTATCAGTGGTCGAGCTTCGCCAGCCGCCAGTCACCTCAAGGCGCAATTATCAGCCTCATTAGCTGCTCGTGGTGGACTGGATCCCCAGATGCTTGCTGTTGTGTTAGATGTATTGAATAGTTTATAACCTGTTTTCTTTTGCTTTTTATTTCTCTGATACTTTTGGACTAATAGCGAACTCATCTGTGCATACTTTACAGCATTATCTGTACTACTACTAAATCTCATTTGCTTTGAAAGATATGTCTGGATTGTGAAAGACTAGTTTACAGAGATGAGAGGCCCTTTTGGTGCCAGCTTGGATGATGCTCGGCGAAATGGATGACTAGGTGGTAAAGGATCGGCATGAGCGTCGCAGAAAGACTTGAACCACATATATGGATCAAGATCATCAGGACGCTCCTTTGGACGAGGCTCGATTTGTAGACTATCAAATTGTTAGTGCGAACCGTAAAAGAGAAAGTAGACTCGCCCTGCATCATACAATCGTCCAACAATGGCTTTTTCGTCCTTCAAATCGTATTTGTTGAGATTAGTCGTGATCCAGTCTTGGAAATACTGGTTCATCTTGTAGTTGTAGGGACGCTTTGCCAGCTCGAGGCCTGATTCGACATTATTAGAAAAATGAAGCTATGGATTCGAGAATGCATACTACGGATCCCAGACGCGAGGGATTTGTAGCCGTTCCAGTTGATTACTTCGATAGCCTTGTTGCCGTCTTGGTACGTGGCAGTCGGTTTGTAGACCTTCATCCGGTCAAGAGAGCCCAGGAAATGAGCTGTGGCGCTGGTTAGTGGATTCAACGCCCAACAAAAGAGTACTCACGAAGTATAGGAATAAAAGGTACATGAGCTCGTTCAATGTCTTGCAGGAGCTGTGTGTAGACAATGTTGTTATTTTCGCCCTCGAACAAGTCTCTCAATGGACGGAGACGATGTTTACGCTTGAGACACAGGCCCTGACGCAAGAATGAGCTCTTATCGACGAGTTGAACAAATGAACCTCACCCGAAATGTTTCTCGTAGTCTTAACACGGGCGAAGAAGTAAGTCCCGTCCAAATAGCTTCGGCACCTGCTAAATTATTCATGGCGACGCAAATCTATGAACAGGTCAATGAGTGACGAAAAGGACATCTAAATTGGCTCACGTCGGCAGTATCGATCCACAATTCAGTCATTTTGAAACGAAACTCAGGCGACGAATGGATGATGGACGAGGTGACCCAAAGGCCCATCGAGCGCGTCCAATCGATCATTTCTTGGTACCGGGCTTGAGTGTCTTCGGTATGGACGCTGGTGCCACCAAGACGCCACCTGACCATTTCATGGAGGTCCAGGTTTAAATATAACCGGAAAAGCGACAGAGTTAATTGGCGAGCAAGTGTTTCTTTTCCTGATCTCCCATTGAGCTCTCGTAGATCTAGGATACGTTCGAGTGCGATATCCTCGTAGACTGTACGGAGAGGTGCTGCCAAGACGTCGAGATGGGCTATATGGTCGTCTAGCCATGCTTTGCGGCTCTTCTTCCCTTGTTCAGCATCTTCCAGAGACTTTAGCAGTTTCGCCATGTCCTCTTGACCAAGGGATGCCGGAAATTGCATCTGGATAAAGAGTCGAAGGGGAGAAATAATGACATTGTCGAGTGCTGAATTCCAGTAGCGGTCGATCCATAGCAGGATGAGTTTTGCAGAGTCTTTATGGACTCGGCTCGTCGTATGCGCCCAGACTCGAAGCTGGTCGGCATTCAAGTTGACCGGTGGCTTCTGAATGCAACGTTCGACGATGGCACTGACAAGTTCTGTTGGTGGTATCGAACAGCGGAAAACATGAAGGAAAATATCTGCAAGTTCGTCGCTGCTTTCGTCGCTGGTGAGCATCCTGATGAGAGCTGTGCAAGAGACAGCTCTTATACCACCCGAATCGTCCAAAGCTACAGCGACTGAGTCGCCTATCGGCATTGGCATTTCGACGTCTAGATCAGAAGGTAGTCGCTCTGAAGTCGGATAGATTTGCGACATGCGAACCAAGTAGGGTATGTCGGGAAGTGAGCGATCGACTGGTTCAGGTGGAACAACATCTGAAAGGTTCTGGAGTTTTATCGCGAGTGAAGGTTGGAAAGACGGCGTTTTCTTTCTGGATAAAGAGTGGATGGCGTCTTTGAGTCTGAGAGCGGTGCTACTTTGTGTACGACTTCGGACGAGTCTTGTCATGATACTCCCCTCTTTCTTCTCTCCAAAAAGACTCTCATCTTTTCTCTCGAAAAGTGTCTCTGTATCCGATGCTGTCAATAACGAGAAATCAGTGCCCATAGAGTCGATGCTACTTGGCCGCGAAGCCACAGGGTCCTCTTGTGGCACCGGAGGAAGAGGTTTATCGGACACGAGTCGCACTGCGACTTCGAGAAAGACGTCTAGATGCGACATGATGTTCTCGAATAGCTGGGAAGACAATGTCGTCGCTTCCCTGAGCTTCGTTGGGTCTTCGATGGTGGCAAGAGTTGTCGAATGAAGCACGAATAAAAATTTGGCTTGGTCGACACTCCATTGGCCAATGAGGTACTGAAGGTCGCTGGTGACATAGAGTGGCAGCTCGTCCATGCAATGGAAAAACGAAGCCAACGATGACTGGAAGACATGGGCCAACGCTCGAATAGCGTCGGGGTCTGGATCCTTTGGGTTGTTCTCTTCATCGGCGAGCTTGGTCGCCTCACGAATAAGGCGACTCGGAAGCGAGAGAGACTTTTTCCCAAAGACTAGGTTTGGAGAAGAAGACTGCGAAGCTGAAGACGCAGATTTGTTGTCTGTTGCGAGTCGCAAGGCGTCGATTGACTTGATTCGACGAGACATTGAATAGGAAAGACTGGGGAGAAGGTGGGGGTTTTGGTTGTTCCACTTGATCAACAATGACCTGGTTATATAACTGGGCTGCTTGGGCCATGGCCAGGAATCGGTTTGGCATTGTAAGCCTAAAAAGGAAACAACAGTCGCGCCACGGTCCACGAGGTCTGTAACCTAGGACTGTCGCTCCGCCAAGATTTCAGCCAGCGACTGATTTGTAGTACGGTTCACGCGTCGAGCAGAATCCTTTCCGTGGTCGTTGGAGGAGAGGCTAAGGATGAGGCCGGCCAAAATTAAGACGCCGGCGTCCAAGTTTGCGCAACCGGTGCCTGGCTTCACGTGTATCCTTTCACACTGCTTTTCCGCCGGCGATTCCACAGAACCACAAGAGGTCAAAGACTGCCAGGGTTTAGGGCTCATCTCTTGCTGAACCACAGTTAGAATTGGAAAATATGGCCAGCTCGAGCAGGTTTGTCTCTCGTTTATAAGCGCTTCTGAAACTCAGCAACATACTGCAGATTGGGCGATCATCAACCTGAGCGATTCACATCCATTCGAGTGACCCGTAAGCTCTTGCTGCTCTTATTCTTCTCTGTTTCTTATCAGCGCTCCAGTATATGGTGCCGTTGGACTTGCAAAACGTGATTTGCTTGGTCTACCCGATCCTTTTGCGGCCGTCACGGTCGATGGTCAACAAACGAGCTCGACAGCTGTGACCAGAAAGACCTTGAGCCCTACCTGGAGCGACCATTTTGATGTGTAAGTCCAAAATCCATAGCTGTATCAAGCTTGACTCAGTGCATTTCTCAGCAATGTGAGGCCCTCGTCCACCATTGCGATTCAGGTATTCGACCATCGAAAATTCAAGAAAAGAGATCAAGGTATAATGAAATTTCAGTTTTGTCGTCATTTATTCTGACGATCCACAAAGGTTTCCTTGGAGTGATAAACATTCCGGCGTCAGAGGCCATTGCGCTTGCTATGAATAACCACGGTCCGTTCCGAGTCAATTTCTATTCCATTTGCGCTCAAACCTTTGTAGATATCATTACCAGAGACCTCACAATGTCCAGTAACAATCTACCGGTGTATGGAAAACTATCATACGGTTTTTCGTTGCCTTCACGACCGCCTCCTACTTCACCGACTCCTACAGACCCAAATTCCTTCCAATTACCAGCGGCCGATATCGCTCATCTTACAGCTGCAGCGTCTCAAGGGTCATCGAGTTTAGAAAGGTCTCGGACGCCTCAACCCGATGATGATGAATATTTGAGATCTGTAACTCGACCTTTGACGCTTGCTGCTCCACCTTTACGTCCTTCCAGCAGCCGTACGAATTTGAATTCCCCTTCTTCTCCCGTTCGGCCAGTTTCTACCGCTCCTTCGTCAATACGAAATTCCGATGACGAGGGACCGCTTCCACCTGGTTGGGAGCGCCGGGTCGATCCTCAAGGGCGACCATACTATGTCGACCATAATACCAGAGCCACAACTTGGCATCGACCACAGATGTCAGGTCAAGCGCCTGCAAGACCTGCAGTTCAGCCTGTAGCAGCAGCAGCAGCAGCAGCTCCTTCTAGGACATCGAGCGTGATATCGACAGCACCAGCAGCAGCAGCTTCACCAGGGACCACAGGAGCATATACCGATGTTCCTCTTCCACTGGGCTGGGAAGAAAGAAGGACACCGGAAGGAAGACCTTACTTTGTTGATCATCATACTCGAACAACAACTTGGGTGGATCCTCGACGAGGCGCTGCTCCTGCTACTCCTGCTACTGTGGCGACAGCCAATGCTCAACTTGGGCCTTTGCCTTCTGGATGGGAAATGCGGTTAACTTCGACTGGACGAGTCTATTTTGTCGACCATAATACTAGGACAACATCGTGGGAAGATCCACGACTGCCTGGCCACGTGGATGACAATGCCCCGCAGTACAAGAGAGATTACAGACGAAAGGTCATATATTTCAGGAGTCAGCCCAAGATGCGAGTCTTGCCAGGTAAATGTGACATCAAAGTCCGTCGAGGACATATGTTGGAAGACAGCTATACTGCGATAATGGCACATACTGGTGAAGACCTTAAACGACGTCTCATGCTTAGCTTCGACAGCGAAGATGGTCTTGACTATGGAGGTGTTTCTCGAGGTCAGAATCGTCATTTTAATGCTGTTGTTTGACTGCTAATCATTATACAGAATTCTTCTTCCTCCTCTCCCACGAAATCTTCAACCCCAGCTATGGGCTGTTCGAATATTCGACCCATGACAACTACACTCTGCAGATTAACCCTGCTTCTGGCGTCAATCCCGACCATTTGAGCTATTTCAAGTTCATTGGCAGATGTCTGGGTCTCGCCATATTCCATCGTCGCTTCCTCGATGCCTACTTTGTGCCCAGTTTGTACAAGATGATGCTGGGCAAACACATGGCCCTGGCGGACTTGGAGAGCGTTGATGCTGATTTACATCGCTCCATGGTCTGGATGCTGTACGTCCCATAACCTTGAATCTTGTCAGCTGCTCATGATATTTCAGTGAGAATGATATAACGGACGTTTTAGACGAGACGTTTACACAGACGGAGAGTCGTTTTGGTGAGCTCGTCACTATCGAGCTCAAGCCAGGAGGCGAGGATATACCCGTCACCGAGGAGAACAAGAAAGAGTTTGTCGACCTGGTTGTGTCTTACCGCATCTCTCGCCGAGTGAAAGACCAATTCGAGGCTTTCATGGAAGGCTTGCTCGAACTTGTTCCAAGCGACCTCATCAACGTCTTTGATGAACGAGAGCTAGAGCTTCTTATTGGTGGAATGGCGGAGATTGACATGTTCGTCGCCTTTCTTGTTGGTTCGATTGAAACTAACAGTTTTCAACAGGGATGACTGGACCAAATTCACCGATTACCGAGGTTACCAGAAGAATGACCAGGTTATCGAGTGGTTCTGGCAGTGCATTCGGTCATGGCCTGCTGAACGAAAGTCTCGCCTTCTTCAGTTCACGACCGGCACCTCCAGAGTCCCTGTCAATGGTTTCAAAGACCTGCAGGGCTCAGATGGACCTCGACGTTTCACTATTGAAAAGTCGGGTGATCCACAAGGGCTGCCTCGAAGTCATACCTGTTTCAACCGGTTAGATCTTCCTCCGTACCAGGACTATGAGAGCCTGGAAACAAAATTGATTTATGCCATCGAGTGAGTTGTTCTGTTCAGCCATCTGTCGCACTGCTGACCGAATTATTCTAGGGAAACGGAAGGATTTGGCCAGGAATAATTGTTTTGCATATATTTCCGTTTCTCTTCTCTGCTGTGCGGACAAGCAGCTGTCGCTCTATACATCTCGTCTTCTAACAAATTTGTATCATGTTTTCCTACCAGTACGATAGTACTATGCGTAATTTTTTCACGACTGTCGGCTTTTCTTGAGGATCGTGCTACACAGGCTCTTCACCAGCCTCTCTCAATTTTGGGTTGATTGTGCCGGCGCAACGGCAGAACTGGCACTTGCCAATTGCGGCGCAGTTTGGTGCATAAGGCTACTTTGTCAAACCTTTATACTGCTAGAAAATGGCGAGAAGTATTTGTTTCAAAGCTTCAAGTACCTGGAATCACAGGAATCCATTGCAGTAACCCAGGACACCAAATAAATCCCTGAAAACCACAGAAAACATATATTTCCATGCCCAAAGCCATTATCTAAGCCTGTAACGCCCACTTGTGCCGCCACCCATTGCGCTGGCGCAATAGCAATCGCCAGATTTGCAAGTGGCGCACTGGCACCATTTTGCCAACAACACTACGTCGTGGCCTTAGTTTAGTCCGGTGACCGACTCTCCATGAGGGGCAAGCCTCTCGATAGAGGGTTTGCCTCTTGCCCCGTGAGAGAGGCTGGTTACGAGCCTGGCCTTAGTTACCGGACTCGACAAGACCGGTCCGCTTTGAGTAATGAAGTTGATCCGAACTGCAAGATCACATGGATCGACCACAGATTTAACTGATTGAGTTCTCACACAAGGGGAGGTTGTTGAACCAATTCGCATTTAAAAAGACTAGACTAGCTATAGTGTGGCCAACCCAAGCGACGATTACAGAAGCAATATATATAAGAAACAAAGTCCCATCAACTTATCCACATTAATTATTCACAAGAAAAATGTTCGCTGGGAAGAACAGGTATCTATTTTGGATGAAGCGTATGAGCGAGGACGCCTGAGGAGAAATGATTAGTAAATATTCTTGATTGAATCGACCGAGTCTTACTTAATTCGAAGATACGTATGCACTTCTGGAGAGGTCGTAGGCATTTCCGACGGAGACATGAGAGCTTCCGTCGACCCAGTTGTCACCGGAGTAAGTGACATAGTTGCTTCCAAGGTCGTGGCCGCTGAAGCCAAAGTCGTGAGTAGAGAGAGATCCGTCTGAGTTGTAGAAGTCTCCGTAGTGGCTGGCAATGTTGGAGTCGTAGCCGACCTGGTGACCAGAGTAGCGTCTCAAGTCACGGCCGAAGCCGCCCAAGCTGGCGTGGAACTGCTCAAAGACAACGGTCTGAGTCTCGACCTCGCAGATCTGTTCAGTGATAATCCTATTTATTCCATGTCAGAAAACCGATTGGTGGCGCAGATAGATAAAATATTCACCTCTTTGCCATTTCTTGGAGAACGAGAAGGCGCTGCTGGATGATAGTGATTTGCTGAGTGTGGCAGACCAACTGACGGTCCTGTTTCACAACAATACTGTGTTGCGAGCCAGAGAAGTCGTCACAGCCGTAGAAGTCATCGAAGTTGGAGAAGGAAGACATTCCATTCCAGTTGTTGAACGAAGGCCATTCGTACCGTTTAGCTAAGAATGAGATGTCAGTATGAGCATGAGATGTAATCGAAGATACATACAGAGACTCGTCTCGGTAACGGGAGCAGCAACGACGCTGGAAACCAAAAGGGAAATGGCGACAAAAGGTGCGGCGATCTTGGCGAACATGGTGAATAATGAGTGTATCGTTGTTAAAAGTTTCGAATCTGGATTTTGATGAGCTCTGATTCTAGTACGAGACTGGAAAGCTCACCTGCTTGCAAGAAATGTAAGGTCGGACCCGGGAATATGAACGAAGGAATGAAAAGATTGTCAAGGGGCAACCTGGCCGAACAAAGGATGAAAGCGAGAACGAAAGAGCGAATTGATGACCATCTAGAACTAACAGTAGTTCGCTTTTATACAAAACCTGACTTGACAGTACCACAGTTCTGGGTGCCTTGGAAGGAGAATCGAATGGCAGCGAAAGTTCTCACGCCCTCCATCAATCCTATTCTCGACGTCTGGCAGGCCTTCAGCATGGGCGGCGGTCATGAGTCGGGCACTGCCTCTTGAAAGTCCCACTATTCGGAATATTGGTCAGGGTACGATTCAACACCTCGGGCTCCAGTGTCCGGGACAATTCAATATCAAGTAGCCATCCGAACGGTCTTGGAAATGTGGCCACTGACTCTATTAGCTACCAGAGCACAAAGACTCGTGGATATTCATCGACACCAAAATTCCTGATTGGAGTCTCCGTTCAATTTATCCAAGTGAAGGCGTGAAACCCTTCGTGGCACCATGACTCTAATCTGGCATATTCTTGATCCTGGTTGAAGTGACTTGAATCGCCTCCATGGTGAACATGCATATGGACATTGGGCGCTATACTACAACTTTAACGGATGATTTCACAGTCGACGTGATCACAGATATCCCGATGTTCTAGTTGATATCAATCGTGACAGCCAAGCCTCGTTGTATGAGTATGTGCTCTTTCACAATCATTGATCAAAAAAAACATCATTCTCATATCTCGATTGGCGTTGAAATTACATCATCGGAGGTCATCTAGGCATTCGACATGCGAAAGCAAGAAAGCTCGTAAAAACCAGGTGGATAATAATGATTTTTTGATAAGGATATCGACGCATGACTGCTATCGGGCTCAGCGGCAGTCCTCCCCGGAAGCCCCGAGGTCCTCACCAAGTCAACAATGGATCAGTCATGCCAACCTGATGATCCTTTTTTTCTCGACTTGATGGCTTGGCCTATGATACCCGCATATATCCCGACCGCTCGCGAATGCATAGACGCCCAAGTATAACGGTATTTTTCATTGTAAATTAATTTTTTGGAAGTCAACTGTGAACTGAGAGATAGCTGGTTGCCACTCATCATATGACCTAGTGCAACTGACAACTGACAACTGATGATCTGACCGAATGGGGTGAAATTGATTCCATCATTGAGTGTGACAATCAACGGAAACCGAAGAATGAAGGTTTCCGCCGGTCGGGTCACAAGGTAGTCACATGGAGTCAGGTGACCTGTTTCACCGCAAGCATATGGCCCATTAGTCAGCAAATCGCTCGGCGAGCGAATTTTTCAGCGCGTCCAGGATGGACGTGTTTCCGGTCTCTTCATGGGCCAATATCCTTCCTGAGGACACTGAACACATTATGGCCCAATGGACTTGGAAATGGGCCATCATTGGGAGATACCCCAAAGACTGCTTATTCAGAGTTGCTCAGGTTGCTTTCTGACTAATGAAAAATGACAGATGCTGCTCCAGGGCTGCTTGAAATGCTCCGGCCGGCAATAATAATGTTCTGAATGTGACACCGGAGATTATACATGACAAAGCACATTCTTGTGCTACCAACTTTGTTTACACTCTTGCCCAACCTCTGGATGTGGAACAGAGGAACAAGACCATTGCAATATGGCTCATGCTTATGGTCTTGAAGGTAGTTCATCCTTGATGCCATGAGTAAGAAATGAACCTGGGAGTTGTGAGTTGCCAGTTAAATTTCAGCCTGTCACTTGACTGATGAAGTACGTTTTGACCCTGTCCGCCGAATAAATGATGAAAAATACCCTCATAGCCCTCACAACTTTCAGTGGCTCGTTCAACGTCGCACAGCCTGAGACACTGGACTTATGCGCCACGCTGTCACGTCAAGCCCTCAAGTGAGATTTTGAACTGGACGCCATGGAAATGCGATGTTTCATAGCAGAAGTTTCACTTCAAAATACTTTCAAAACAAAGTCTTGGGTATGAGGGTATTTTTCATCATTTATTCGGCGGACAGGGTCAAAACGTACTTCATCAGTCAAGTGACAGGCTGAAATTTAACTGGCAACTCACAACTCCCAGGTTCATTTCTTACTCATGGCATCAAGGATGAACTACCTTCAAGACCATAAGCATGAGCCATATTGCAATGGTCTTGTTCCTCTGTTCCACATCCAGAGGTTGGGCAAGAGTGTAAACAAAGTTGGTAGCACAAGAATGTGCTTTGTCATGTATAATCTCCGGTGTCACATTCAGAACATTATTATTGCCGGCCGGAGCATTTCAAGCAGCCCTGGAGCAGCATCTGTCATTTTTCATTAGTCAGAAAGCAACCTGAGCAACTCTGAATAAGCAGTCTTTGGGGTATCTCCCAATGATGGCCCATTTCCAAGTCCATTGGGCCATAATGTGTTCAGTGTCCTCAGGAAGGATATTGGCCCATGAAGAGACCGGAAACACGTCCATCCTGGACGCGCTGAAAAATTCGCTCGCCGAGCGATTTGCTGACTAATGGGCCATATGCTTGCGGTGAAACAGGTCACCTGACTCCATGTGACTACCTTGTGACCCGACCGGCGGAAACCTTCATTCTTCGGTTTCCGTTGATTGTCACACTCAATGATGGAATCAATTTCACCCCATTCGGTCAGATCATCAGTTGTCAGTTGTCAGTTGCACTAGGTCATATGATGAGTGGCAACCAGCTATCTCTCAGTTCACAGTTGACTTCCAAAAAATTAATTTACAATGAAAAATACCGTTATAGAGGGCAAGAGACTTGTAAGATTACCCAGATATTCATCGTGCTGCCGCACTACAGCAGCAGCACAAGATGACTCTAGATGAACTCCGAGGAAATGTGGCCAACCAATCAATGCCGTCCATGCCGAGGACGTCAAATTACGCAGCTCCGTATTTGACAAAAAACGCAGAGGCTGTTACAGCATAAATCAAGTTGCATACGGCCATTAATTACCACTGACGTCGGAGCAGCAAAATTTGTCATTCTGGTGTTGAAGTATGTCAACTAACATAGGCATCAAGTACTCGAAGTGTGACAGTGCGTGACAGATGTCACATTGAACTCAGTGAGAAGCCTAAAGAAATAATTCTCTTCAGGCTTCTTCGATCTCTTGCTCATTTTTCAAATGCAAATAGAATGCAGTTCCAAAACCAGCAACACTTAAAATCCAATATATCCAATGACTGATCGCTGCAGCCAGTGTACTAAGTATTTAGTGTTCATCCATCTTGTCCTTCGAGCTCAAGGTCTAATTAATATTCCTCCGGCAGATAAGTATGTATCGGGGCGGCTCGCCGGTGGTCTCGATGAGATCGTGGCCGCAAAGTGGATGGATCAGGACGGGACGGTACCGGCCAGTGCAATCTTTGTCTCATCACGGCTGGAAGTGTTACAGTATGCTGTTACACGTTCTCTGGCTGCGAGTTGAAATTAAAATCACGTCGCGACATCTTGAGACGAAAATTAAATGAGTTTGAGTGAAAAGCAATTTTTATACCTGAGATTCTCGATAAACCGTGAGACAAAGAGGGTCACTTGAGCGCGAAATATGAGAGACCCTTACTCTTGACCACCATGTTCATCGACAAATTCTCTCTACTCGCTGTGGACGACGACGACGACGCGTCAAGTCACGAGTACGCGTTTCGTTGATTGAATGTCTCAGACGCTTGGTCAGGTCTCAGCCAGGTATAAAAACATGTTTCCCCTCTAAACCTCTCTTCAACTCGAACCACCATGTCCTTCACATCTAGCTTCGAAAATCTCCTCCGCGATACTCTCATTTACTTCGCTGCAGCTACAATCGACGATAGTATACATACGTTTGCTCATCAGAGAGCATTGAACGACAAACGGAACGCCGACTTTGCTCTCGAATATTGGAAGAGTCGGATCTGTCCTGCTGATGACCCTCTTCACCTTACTGTTCAGTATGGACCGCCAATTCAACCAATCCCTTCTGCCGTCAGAGCCTTCTTCATCCAGCCTTCTTCGGTCGTCGATATCGGCAGCCCCAGCCCCAGCATTTTCCCTTGGGTTCTCTTTGCTCTTCTCTCTGTCTTTACCGTCTCTTGCCTATTTATCAAGATGACGCGTCTTCCTTCTCCTCCAAAACCGAAACCGAAAACGAACGTGGTGCAAGAGTCTCCTATCACCCCCGCCGGCTTCGGTCATCGTCCAGGTCGTGTTGGTCGTCTTTGGTCTTATTCTTTCCTCGGTCTATTTATCCGTCATTATGGTTTCGAACCTGGTCCTCGATATCGTCAAAACTCTTCGCATTCGTCTGGCTCGGATTCCAGCAGTTTCGTTGTTTCTGATTCTTATGTTCGCTGGCTGGGCGCGGCCTATGAACATATTTATCTTGACAATGGGCGATTGGCTGGGCTTCAGGTTGCCGCCCTTTGATAGATATCTAGAGGCGAGTTTTTTTTAATAGATTTTCTAGTTCAATAGCTGACCTCGCCTTTTAGCATTCCGACACCAAGCTAGCTAGTTCATTCCTGGATCTCCTGTTCGTCGACTCGCTGGCACTGGTCTTCAACACGGTATTCTTTATGGTAACTGGTCTTTGGAACTTGGATGAGGTTCTTATTTCAGTAAGTCTATTACATCTCCAGTCTTTTTTCCATTGCTCATCGTTTCTTCAGCTCGTCCCTGATGTTCCTTCGGTCCTTCCTATCTCGACCTCGCTATCCACCTTCGAAGGCTTTCTGGCGCAGGCTTTCAACGTAGGTATCTTCTTGGTCTTCGGCAGTGACCATACCTTGGGACATTTGACAAAGGCAAGTTGGTTTTCCTGCGGTTGAATCGATTTCTGACTCTTGTCTAGTTCCCCTTAGCCCCTTCTTCCAGTCCCTCAGTTTTCAGCACTCCTCTGATGATTGAAGATCTTGCGACTTTCAGTACCACTCGTGATGATCCTTTCCAGGCCACCGGCTTCGTATCTGGCAACAGTGACGACCTCATTTCTGGAACCGAATCGATTCTCTTCAACATCGAGAGCACTGTAACCGACGGTGATGTTAGTGCAGCGTCTGTCGACAGCGATAGTGACATTACTGTAGTTGTGAGCTAGTTTCACTTCATCTGCTTCTGTCTCTTATGTTTTTCCTCAGGATGTTGTTCTCGACAATGGCGAGATCTCTCTGGACAGCGTCGTGGATGAGGTAGAGGTCATTCTTCCTTGTATTGTTCCAGGTCTAACTTTGTTTGCAGGACAAGCTGGATCTTGTATCCTCTGCAACTGCTCCAACTTCTGAGTTGAGCCGACCTGAGGCAAGCTTCGTGCAATCGGCCTTGTTTATTGCTTCTAATCATTGCTACAGACGTCTTCGACATCGCTGAATCCCGAGGCTCCCGCTTTTATTCCTTCCAGGCCACCCCCAGCGAAACCTTTTGTTCATTCTAGGAAGCGGCGAGAGAAGAGGCCTGTGTCTCGCATTAATGTCGAACCCACCAGAGCCTTGAATCACCTTGCGAACAATCTAGTGGTTCGCGGTCCTTCCAACATTCAGGTCTCCGGTGCTCCCAATTCCAACTTGGACGTCCTTCGAAATGTCTCTGACAATCAGCAATCTATCGACGAGACTTGGAAAGCGACAAGGGCAAGACGAAAGTTGCAGGAGGGATGTTAGTGGGATGACGACCTGCTGGCAATTCCGATGATTGCTGAGAGACCCGACAGACTCGTCATCTGTTGGTTTTCTCCCTTCCGTCTGCCCTTCCCGCCCAGTGAAAAAACCGGTCTATCCTCTTCGATATTTACAGTGGACTGCTTCTTCCTTCGGTCTCTTCAACTTCGAATCTTTCAATTCTCGGCGAACCTTCGATTTCTCTCTAGAACCTCCTGCTCCCAATGCCGATTGCTCGATGCCACCTCTTCTTCGACTCCTGCTTCTAGAACCTCTCAAGTCTCGGTCGGCCTTATTTCTCCGGATCCATTTCCTGCTTCCGACCGATGGTATATACGGACTACCTCATGCTACCGTCTCCATGGCTCTTTTTCTCTTTTCTCTCATATATAAGTATACCTATTTATTCTCGATGTTCCTGTAAAAGTGCCCGGAGTACTATAGATGATAGTAAAGGCATGCTTTGAATCCTTGGTTCCCGCTCGTCGTCGACAACTCAAACGGAAGAAAGGATAAATATTAACGGGTATAACTACATGATAGAGCAGTCCCCAGACTTCTCACTAGCCTTGGCTGCTTCCTCAGTCGCCAGAATCAGCTTCTCTTCTTCGCTAAGTAATCCCTTCTTCGCTCGCTCCTGCATAGCTTTACGACGACTCTCTCGTTCGGCCTTTGCTCGTCTATCGGTCGTCATATGGATACAAAATGGTGGTGGATTTCGATACAGATTATTAGTATGCAAACACCGGAGGTGGTGCAAAAGACATAGGTTTGATAATGGGTTCGGGTGAAGATTTCAATGTCGGGTCATCAATGGAAGAGGAAGATGGTTGACGAGAAGCACTAGAGCGTAATGAGTAGGTATTAGATAGTTTTGGGGAATATCACGTACCTGTCGGTCTTGGAAAAAGGGTTGCTCAAGGAGGAATTGGCAGATGTTGCAGGGGTCGACCTAGTAGATGACGCTGCAGCATTACTGGGAGAAGGCGCTACGCTCTTCTTGATAGCGTCTATCGCACTCGAGGCTTTGCTATTCATCTCCTGTTGCAGGCGCGCTCCAGCTTTGACGGCCTGGGCATTCAATGTTGGTTTCGTTACAGGTGTGGACTTTGCAGGGACTGTCTTGCAGCTGTGGTCATCAGGGAAGCGATGAGTTGGACAAAACTGTCCGCCGCAGGACTAGGGACGATATCAGCCAGCGCCGTCTATAAGGATTTCAAGACGTACCTTGCAGGAAATGGGCGAAAAGAGAATCTTGGTGCATCTGGCATTGGCACAAACAGGTGACTTTTTAGGTTTCTTGCCGAATACCGCACATTCTTTGTCGAAATGTTCCTCCAGACGTACATTCGGATCCTGCAGCTTGAGTTAGAAATGACGAGAGCTTTGGAGGAGGGATTCACCTGGCCTGGGCGAACAGCTACAGGAACTTGACAAAAGGGGCCTAAGAAGGATTAGAAAACTGTTAATGAACCAAGTAGATGAACTTGCAATCTGGGGCCACTCTGTTGTATTTGCTCTCGTCATACTTCGGGCAGCTGTGAGCAGTGACTTTGAAATGTTCCTGACAGAAAGAATCCTGGCAGTGCTGGCATTGGAAAGGGAGAAAGTCGACGAGATAACATGAAGTATGAGAGCATCGTTTCCCGATGGCCATAAGCTCTTCTTCACGGGCTGGGGTTGAGCTCGAGGTTGCCATTGTAGAGATAGTGATGTGTAGAACCAAGAAAGAGAGGAGATTATAAAGAGAGGCTTGCGCGTCCGGGACGCGTCAGCAAAAGAGTTTGAGACAAGTCAGCGGCTGTGCTAGAACATTCTGGCGAAATGCCTAATACGGGCTCGGGAGCGGCCTTAGTCATTCTTCCTCATTCGCAGAAAGCCGATCGCTTGCTCATGAGCTTCTTGTTCTTTTAATAATATAGAGAGCAAGCAAAACAATCCATTTCTCCTCTGTTGTCAACTACCAAGCACTGCAAAGACGCAAGCAGTGCAAAACCTTGGCATAGATTGTTGTGAGTCGCCATTATTATTCCTTTCTTTCTTCACATACAGAATCTGAAGACCATTTGAACCTGAACATCATAGACTCGAGGCAAACTCGAGGTCAGTCCTTCCAGCTGTCTTCTCCCGATTTATTGCAGCGATCACCCCAGGGCCCAGACTTCTCAGTCTTTGGGAGGTTCAGAGTTGAGCTGGAATTCTAATTACGATGTACAAGTCAGGAATCTGGGTAAGAGCATCAGCAGCGGTAGAAACCTGAATAAGAGACCGCACCTATGCGCCGTAAGGCAATAATAGTTTATTGAGCTTCGCAGTTTGTTTCGGGGTGGAATAGGCAGTCTGAGACAGCGCGTTTTTCGTACTCGCAGATTTACTACAAAGCTCATCAAGTAGAATTTAGGATGACTGAGAAGAACCTTACGCTGTATTGAGATGCGAATGTCCCGTCTTACCCTGTGACTTGGTCAGTGCCTTGTTCGAGTAGCAAGTCAACGACTATTACACGTTTGAATGTAGAGGTGGATCCCAGAGATTTCCATCTCTTTTTGGCGCCTAAAAGTGTGTGTCAGGACTATTTCCCGACTGTTTTCACTGCAGCGTACCAGAATGCGATTTCATTTTGTATTTTTCGACAACAGCACTAGTTGGACCTTGTTAGATATTTCAAGCAGTAATGGCCTCATTAACCTGGTCGAGAACAGCCGCTGGCACGGCTGTGTCCATCGCGTCGTGAGGAGAGAAAGCATCCTTGAAATCGGCACGTGAATCGCATATCCCTTCAACTTGATAATGAGCGAGAATACTCTAACGACACCACAAGAAGACGCTGAAAGGGTCAGCCTATATTATCCAGTCTCTAATTGAAGCCTCTGACGAGCTCATTCCTTCAGATAAGGTTGAAGCGTCTGGCAAAACTCCAAAGCACTGCATCGACAGCACAACCTTCAACTGCACCGTCGCCCAGCTCGACACCCCAGCCGAAGCGTAAATCTTCTCCAGTCAGACCACAAGCTTCTTCAAGCGCGCCTCCGTCAAAGAAAATCGCCACAGCCCCGGCACCGAGCACTTTATTGTCATCCCCAGTGGCAGCCAAGAAGAAGGCTCCAGTCCAGCTGGATTTCGATGCATGGGCTCATGAAACCATCACCCAGGTCTTGAAGGTCACCCTCGACGTGAGTTGTCTTCTCGGTTGCTCGAGGAATCAGAGCCTGAACTCTGCAGAAAACGGTGGCTGAGCAAAGCGAATATGCTATCGTATGGCTTAAAGAATTGGAAGCCGATATCCGTTCTGACCAGCCCGGTATGTTGTGTCTCTCTATACAATAATAAGCTAATAAAACACGTAGTCGATGGGCCAATTATTTTGAAGGAAGAGCACGTCGACAGACTCTTGATATCACGGCTCGAGATCGATCCTCAGGCCATGTCGTGAGTCTATAGCTTGCAGTATCTGGTCTGATGTGCTTATTGGTTTTCAGCGACGATTTGGACTTCTTCCCTGTGATTGCTTCGCTACCGCCTCAGCAGAGTGTCTTTGAGTTTCTTGTTGGATGTTGGAAGAGGATAAACTCGACTCGATCCGCTTTCCTAAAAAAGGTCTGTCTCGTCTTTTGCCCTAGCGCCTCATTTGAGATGTTTCGTAGGGCCACCTTCCGCTTGATAATCAACGGGCCATGGAATTGCTAGAGAAGATCAGAGAGCTTGTGATAAGTTATGCTGGGTTAACTCTGCAAGAACCAGAGATGTTTCCGCAACCTTCAGGGTATGCCATATGTTCATGTCTGGTAGACAAGTTTTATTGACTTTTCCTAGCCGGCTGCTTGGTCCCCCAGAATTAGTTACTCCATTGCTCTCCCTCTCTGCTCTTTCTGCACCTTTATTATCTTCCCCAGTCACATCTCCAAACACTTTGTCTCCTTCCGACATCGAGCAGTTTCTCCAGGATCTTGCGCGCCGATTTGAACCAGATCATGAGATAGACGGTGTCCTCGGTCCTGTTGTCGAGCAGCTGCTATTTAATCCATGTCTCTTTAGACCCGAAGGTCTTGGTGGTGGAGATGCAGGCTGGAGAGGTGTCGTCGGTGGTCTGGAGGCTTTGGTCTCGGTCAAAGCCATAGCCATGATGATCACAAGAATGGACAAATGGAATCCTGCAGAAGCCACGGCTACCAATTTCGAGTTGACGTCGCTCATGGGCCCACTGTGCAGGTTGGGCGTCTTCACGGCAGACTGGGTACCTATTTTCTTCTTTGGAATTCCCTGACTAAGATCCTCCATAGCCCGGTATTGCGCAAGCCTATTTCTCGGAACCTGAGAAGCGGACCAGAGACGACGTCGATTCTTCAAATGCTAGTCTGAGAGGCACATTGAAAAGTCTTCAGGTTGGAATATTTACTCTGCAAACGACACAGCTCATTCCCCGCATAGGCATCTATCTTTCAGATCTTCAATACCTGTGTCAGAGCATCGGCAGAGTCACGAGAAGCTGTACTGCAGTACTTTGCTCGAGTTATCTCTCTAAATGAAAAGCGAGCCGGACTCCAAGTATATCTTTTCCTTGTTTGTCATGACCTGTTACTCATAGCTGCCTAGGTTGATCCTGCGACCGTAGCTTCCGATTCCTTCATGGTAAACCTGCAAGCCGTGTTGCTTCGTTTCGCCGAAAACTTCATTGACCCTGGATATACCAAGGTATGTTCAAGTCTTTTCCTCGTTGATCATTGTTGACAGCTTCGATAGCTTGACCGGATCGATCCTCTCTTTTATGCTCGCTCTACTAGAATCGATCTCAAAGACGAAACTAGAATTAAAGCCACCACTGAGGAAGCGACAGTCTGGATAAAGGAAAACGCAGACCCAAATGGTCAGCAAGATTATATGTTCAGCGTCGATTGTTCTCATTCTCATTGCAGCACCTGCACCGAACTTTATCTCCAATATCTTTTACCTCACTGTGGCAATGAGCCATTATGGGTATCTACAGACGATTCATAAGTTTAGTGAGCTTGGAAAACACCTTGAGGACATGCAGCGACACCTCGACATGCTCAACGGTGACAATTCATGGGCTGGGGTACGTGGTCTTCATGAGTTTCCTCGTCCGAATTGACATTTCCATAGACGCCTATGCAAGCTCGGGTAGAAGCAAGCATTCGGAACGTCAAGGTTTGTTTTTCCATCCGTCGCTTTATCAGTCTTACACACCGCTCAGAATGAGATGGACAAAGTCCGATCCGCCCAATTTGCCTATGAAGCTCAGCTTCTCGACCCTGAGCTAGTTTTCCAATGCATCGGCTTCACTAGCTTCCTTTCTGCGTGGCTCATTCGGCAAGCAGATCCCAAGAAAGCCCACCCTAATCCTAATGTCGCGTAAGTCTTGACTGGAAACCTCAGATTATCGATTCCTGAATGCCTGCAGTTTACCACTACCAGAAGAGGTCCCCATGTCCTTCAGAGCTCTGCCCGAGTACATCGTGGAAGATATTGTAGACTATCTTCACTTTGCAGTCAAGTATGTGCTATCTGAGCTTCCATATCGCGCGCTTATCTGCCCAACAGTAATTCTCCTGACAAGTTTGAACTCTCAGGAAAGAATGAACTTCTCATCTTCACTTTGACCTTCCTCACGTCGACCTGGTATATCAAAAACCCGTTTTTGAAGTCCAAGATCAATGATGTGAGTGTGGCGCACTCTAGCAGGAAACTCAACTGAACTTGTCCCCAGGTGCTTTTCATGAGTATTTGGCACTACGGTCGCGAACGAAACGGAATTCTGGGTAACCTGCTAAACTCGCATCCACTGGCTCTAAAGCATCTCATGCCGGCATTGATGAATTTCTACATTGGTACTGAATATCCCACTGTTCACAGTGTACAGCTCTGACGTTTCTTCAGAGGTAGAACAGACTGGTGCCAGCTCCCAGTTCTATGACAAGTTCAGTGAGTGCTTGGCTGTCTTTCTGAGAGTATTTGCTGATATTGTTGCAGATGCTCGGTATGTTCGGTGGATTCAAAGCTGCAAAGGTGCTGATTTTGTCCAGTCGCAATATCTCGTACATCCTTAAAGTCGTGTGGAACAATCCGACTCACCGTGAGGCTCTTAATGCTGAAGCATTGTTCGTCACTTTTTCTTTCCGTGTCACTTATACTAATCCGCCTCAGAAACGTCAACAAATTCGTTCGTTTCGTGAATCTGATGATCAACGATGTGACCTACCTCATGGACGAATCTCTGAGCGAATTAACACAAATACGAAACATACAAGTCGAAATGGATGACCAAGCTACCTGGAATGCCAGTTCTGCTGAACATCGACGCGAACGACAGGGTACACTTCATTCCTTAGAGCGTCATGCCTCGGGATACATTAGTCTTGGGAGATCTACGGTCGAGCTTCTCAAGATTTTCACAGCAGAGACCAAGGCGCCCTTCATGATGGACGAGATTGTTGTTCGTTTGGCGGCCATGTTGGACTATAATTTAGTCGCCCTGGTAGGGCCACGATACCAGGAACTCAGTGTTCGGAATCCCGAAAAGTACAAGTTTAGCCCAAAGGATCTGCTCAGCGATATCATCCAGGTTTTCCTGAACCTCAGCGACCAACCAAAGTTCATCGAAGCTGTCGCTGCCGATGGACGGAGTTATAGCAAATCTGTGTTCGAGTCGGCTCAGACCATTATCTTCAGGAGGGCTTTGAAAAGCAGTGCGGAAATCGAGCAACTACAGAAGTTTGTGGAGAAAGTCGAGGAGGCTAGAGTCAAACTCGAGGCAGAAGAGGATTTGGGTGAGATACCTGATGAGTTCTGTGGTATGTTTTGGTCCCATTGTCTTTGCTGCTCTGACCGCCACCTCTAGACCCGATTATGGCGTCCGTCATGCGGGATCCAGTGCAGCTACCCAGCTCCAAGGCAATCGTGGACCGGTCGACAATCAAGTCTCACCTTCTGTCAGATACTACAGATCCCTTCAACCGCAGTCCGCTCAAAATCGAGGATGTTACCCCTAGTATGAAGTTTATCGCACCTGCTGACTATTTGCTGACTTTTTTTCAGTGACTGAACTGAAAGCACAAATAGAGGCTTTCTTGATTGAGAGAAGAAGAGCCATGGCTGCAAGTAAGGATACAGATGTACAGATGGGTGGATAAGCAGCGGAAATCGAACAGCAATAGTTAGAAATGTATGTATCTGTAGATATCATGATCGCTTGATCTTTCTGGGTCTGCCTCTGGGATTCTTCTTCACGCCTGGGACTGGAACCGGCACCGTAGATTGTTTCTTTGGCTTGGAAGCTTTGGACCGACCGGCTTTTGACGCGGCAGCTCGCGTAGAGGGCTCTAATAAACCTGAATTATCTGTAATGAGAGGGACAAGGAGAGAAATATACCTGGAGAAGCTTCCCGCATTTCCACATCTTCGTCGACATCTTCTGTGCCACCGTCTGTGCCAGTGACGACGCTCTCCCTTGCCGGGGTCCGACCTTCAGCATCTTCAGCACTCTCTTGCGTCAACGCGCTGCTATCGCTGTCTCCACCCTCAAGTTGCCCCAGCAGATTGGTCGACTTTTTCCCGCGTTTTCCTGATTTCTGGGTCCAGCTCGGTGGGGGTGATTCGGCTGGGCTGGTTCTGGGAGATGCTGTAGTTCGAAGACGACGCGCCGTCATAAGTTCATGATAATCCTCGAAAGGAAGGCTGAATTCCACCCGGAAATACGGATGGGCAGATAGATTCTGGCTCGGAGAAGGAGAGGGTATAGATTTTGGGGTGGAATTGTTCGAGTTGGGCTCATAGCTGTCGGCGTCGTGATCCTTGAACGATGTAAGCAAAAGCTATCGTGAATATGCAACTCTCACTATCGACTCTAATGCGTCCATGTCATATAGTGATTCCAGCTTGTTCCAAAGGTGGTCTGGAAAGAGGGCAGAGCCACTTTGTGCCTTTATCGTGTTCCACATACTGAGCAGATGGAAATGATTATTGATGCCAATTGGTCTGGTCGCCATTGAACGTTTGAAGAAGCATATTTCTCCCTCGACGCTTTCCAGAAGGGCCTCTGCTGTTAGTGGCTCAGGATTGTCGGTGGTCATGTTTGTAGCAAGCGGCAATCAAAGAACAGGCTCATGGCACGCGTCAAATCATTCAGACGCGATAGTTCAAAGGCTAGCGTAATTCAATCACATTTGCTTCTGGTATCTTGTCTCGAATATCGAGTGCGAAACGCAAAGTTAATCATTTTTTCGACAGAGTATGTATTTCTCGATATTCAAGCCGCGTCTGGAGCCACAAGCATAAAGGTCCCTCCAATGGGATTGCCCAGGTCCGTCGTGGCAGCAAAAGAGCTGATATTGAACAGAGAGACCGGTGTAGTCGAATTCACCACCGTCGGAACCTGGCTATCAAATCCGGCTGGCTGGTTGAACAGCAAAAATATGTACCTTTGTTGTATCAGCTAGTAGTCCAGTAAAAGCAATGCAATACCGAACCTATGAGCATCAGAGCCAGCAGGAGGACCTGGCTGCCTGAATTCACTGACAGCGACGGATTCATTTGTGAGGAGATGAACCTTGTCGCTGTCGCGTCTCGCCGCAGTAAAGTCTCCGCCTAGGAAATGGCGAATTTGAGCACTGGTGGGAGCCTGGGGCGTAGGCGCATCTGGATCAACGGCTGCTACGACAAAAGGTCCAGTGCCTGCTTTTCCGACAATACTGAATGTAGGCGGACCAGCGGTGGCTACAATTTCATGTCAGTAGATGAAAAATCAATGCTGGTAATAAAAAAATACCATTTCGAGGAAGCTGAACACCAGCTTTCAAGGTGATTGCTGGGCCAGTAACTTGAGGAAAAGTGACTTCGAGGAGCACAGATGGGTTGAAGGTGATTGTCAAGTCTGTTGGAATCTGGCCAAGTGATTAGAAAACCCGGAGAAGAAATTGTACTAGGACGGTACATCAGCAGCGATGAAGGCCTGCTTGACTTCTTTCAGGCTTGTGTCTTGAGAATAGACAAGTGAAATAGAGGCAAGGATGAAGTTGGATAGCGTCGAAATCTTCATGGTGGGATAACTCAGCGACGAGTTACTCACATGGAGACGATTTATAGTGGTTTGGGTGAGAATATCAACCTCATAATGCTCCGGGTCCTGGTGACGAAGCACGCCATTTTCTGGCCGAATTCACGTTCGTGTTCGTTCAATAGCGTTCTCACTGATTGTCTTGCATGGGCAGTGGCGTGGAAATCCATGTAGTGGGAAAAAAAAATGAGAGAAAAAAGCGGCCTTGGTGTCAGAAAAAGGGCTTGAAGGCCAGACTAATGCTTTGTGAGTACTTTGTCCAAAGCCAAATGAGACATCCGTTGGTGCCGTCGTGTAGCAGTAGGCGTGAGCGCTGGGAACGAAAATGGCAGGTGACTTGTCTCACGCGACGAACTGAGTCGGCAGGACTTCAAGAGCGGCCAGCCTCGTTTCCGGAGGCTCCCATTTGTTGCAGGACCAAGTAAGTCGCGTAGCGCCTTGGTATGTTCTGAACATACGAGAAATTCAAGCTCTGTGGGCTGACACTTGACAACTTATTGACTCGACTTCTGAGGACAACTAACCAGGGCCGACTGTAAACCAGATGAAACAATGCTTGTATGTCATCTACTGTATAGTACTCCAAGTACTTTACAGGAACATCGTATACATTAAGAATAAATATCGAGACGAGGTATATATATGAGAGAGAAAAGAGAAAAGAGAAAAAGAGCCATGGAGACGGTAGCATGAAGCAGTCCGTATATACAGTTGACATTGGAAGCAAGGAAAGAGACCAGGAACAGCCTGGAAGACGGTAGCATGAGGCAGTCCGTATATACAATCGGCTGGAAGCAGGAAATGGGTCCGGAGAAATAAGGCTGACCGAGACTTGAGGGGTTCTGGAAGCAGGAGTCGAAGAAGAGGTGGCATCGAGCAATCGGCATTGGGAAGTTCTAGAGAGAAATCGAAGGTTCGCCGAGAATTGAAAGATTCGAAGCTGAAGAGATGGTAGGAAGAAGCAGTCCACTGTAAATATCGAAGAGGATAGACCGGTTTTTTCACTGGGCGGGAAGGGCAGACGGAAGGGAGAAAACCAACAGATGACGAGTCTGTCGGGTCTCTCAGCAATCATCGGAAATGCCAGCAGGTCGTCATCCCACTAACATCCCTCCTGCAACTTTCGTCTTGCCCTTGTCGCTTTCCAAGTCTCGTCAATAGATTGCTGATTGTCAGAGACATTTCGAAGGACGTCCAAGTTGGAATTGGGAGCGCCGGAGACCTGAATATTGGAAGGACCGCGAACCACTAGATTGTTCGCGAGGTGATTCAGGGCTCTGGTGGGTTCGACATTAATGCGAGACACAGGCCTCTTCTCTCGCCGCTTTCTAGAATGAACAAAAGGTTTCGCTGGGGGCGGTCTGGAAGGAATAAAAGCGGCAGCCTCGGGATTCAGCGATGTCGAAGACGTCTGTAGCAATGATTAGAAGCAATAAACAAGGGTGATTGCACGAAGCTTGCCTCAGGTCGGCTCAACTCAGAAGTCGGAGCAGTTGCAGAGGGTACAGGATCCAGCTTGTTCTGCAAACAAAGTTAGACCTGGAACAATACAAGGAAGAATGACCTCTACCTCATCCACGACGCTGTCCAGAGAGATCTCGCCATTGTCGAGAACAACATCCTGAGGAAAAACATAAGAGACAGAAGCAGATGAAGTGAAACTAGCTCACAACTACAGTAATGTCACTATCGCTGTCGACAGACGCTGCACCAACATCACCGTCGGTTACAGTGCTCTCGATGTTGAAGAACGATTCGGTTGCGGAAATGAGGTCGTCGCCAGATACGAAGCCGGTGGCCTGGAAAGGATCATCACGAGTGGTACTGAAAGTCGCGAGATCTTCAATCATCAGAGGAGTGCTGAAGACTGAGGGACTGGAAGAAGGGGCCAAGGAGAACTGTACGGGAGTCAAAAATCGAATCAACCGCAGGAAAACGAACTGGCCTTTGTCGAATGTCCCAAGGTATGGTCACTGCCGAAGACCAAGAAGATACCTACGTTGAAAGCCTGCGCCAGAAAGCCTTCGAAGGTGGATAGCGAGGTCGAGATAGGAAGGACCGAAGGAACATCAGGGACGAGCTGAAGAAACAATGAGCAATGGAAAAAAGACTGGAGATGTAATAGACTTACTGAAATAAGAACCTCATCCAAGTTCCAAAGACCAGTTACCATAAAGAATACCGTGTTGAAGACCAGTGCCAGCGAGTCGACGAACAGGAGATCCAGAGATGAACTGGCTAGCTTGGTGTCGGAATGCTAAAAGGCGAGGTCAGCTATTGAACTAGAAAATCTATTAAAAAAAACTCGCCTCTAGATATCTATCAAAGGGCGGCAACCTGAAGCCCAGCCAATCGCCCATTGTCAAGATAAATATGTTCATAGGCCGCGCCCAGCCAGCGAACATAAGAATCAGAGACAACGAAGCTGCTGGAATCCGAGCCAGACGAATGCGAAGAGTTTTGACGATATCGAGGACCAGGTTCGAAACCACAATGACGGATAAATAGACCGAGGAAAGAATAAGACCAAAGACGACCAACACGACCTGGACGATGACCGAAGCCAGCGGGGTGATAGGAGACTCTTGCACCATGTTCGTTTTCGGTTTTGGTTTTGGAGGAGGAGAAGGAAGACGCGTCATCTTGATAAATAGGCAAGAGACGGTGAAGACAGAGAGAAGAGCGAAGAGAACCCAAGGGAAAATGCTGGGGCTGGGGCTGCCGATATCGACGACCGAAGAAGGCTGGATGAACGAGGCTCTGACGGCAGAAGGGATTGGTTGAATTGGCGGTCCATACTGAACAGTAAGGTGAAGAGGGTCATCAGCAGGACAGATCCGACTCTTCCAATATTCGAGAGCAAAGTCGGCGTTCCGTTTATCGTTCAATGCTCTCTGATGAGCAAACGTATGTATACTGTCGTCGATTGTAGCTGCAGCGAAGTAAATGAGAATATCGCGGAGGAGATTTTCGAAGCCAGATGTGAAGGACATGGTGGTTCGAGTTGAAGAGAGGTTTAGAGGGGAAACATGTTTTTATACCTGGCTGAGACCTGACCAAGCGTCTGAGACATTCAATCAACGAAACGCGTACTCGTGACTTGACGCGTCGGCGTCGTCATCCACAGCGAGTAGAGACAATTTGTCGATAAACATGGTGGTCGACAGCAATTGATTCGCGCTCTCTGAAAATGGTGCGTCAAAGTGACCCTGTTTGTCCCACGGCTCGGTTCGTACTTGAACTCCGTTTGTTCTGTCTGAGACCAATAGACAAACATTGCGAGACTTGCTCGTCTAGGTCTATTGCAATAACAACAACAATGGTCAATGCAAACTACATATGAATATATGCGAGAATGTGATGAGGTCTAGCTCGGATATGCAAGATGAAGGCGAACAGGAATAAATCCTACACATGGTTAATATTTTTCATACGGCTCGCGTATGAATAGAGGTTTCTTCAAGAAACCGATGTCGATCCAGGACATACATAGTAATTGTGGCAGTACATGTTTACCACCCGAAAACCCTGCAGGGACAATCAGTAAAGACACTCAAAGCTACAAAGAGACTTACTCTTCCACGAGGTCCACTCCACCGACCTTTTCCCTTCTTCCTTCGTCGAGTTTGCCCACTTCAGCAGACACTTCGTCTGCCATTTCGACAGGCCCACAGACTCCGACGATCACACCGGTGTTTCGCTCATCATCCTTGACGCCAGCACCGAGCCTGACGATTTTGCCCATGACACCTTCCAGAATCCTTCCGGTCTTTGGTCTTCCAGGGCTCAGAGTCAATCTCGGGTACTTGAAATTGAATCCCTCTTCAAAGGGGAATTTTCCAATCGGAGCTCGGGTGTAAAACACCGAGACTTTGAGGGTCGCATAGCTAGCATCATTGGAGGAAGATGATTGTCGAATGAGCGACGTCAGAACTGGGAGCAAAGGCACCAGGCTCGCAGGATCTTGGACTATCCAAACGAGTTCGATGACCTTGACGCGGCTCTTCCTCAGCATATCTTTCTCGATAAGGTCTTCGAGAACAGAAAGACCAAAGGTGATGCCACTTCCGCCGCACACTAGGACCGCAGCTGAGTAACTGGCGAACATTGTGTTTCCAGGGCCGCCTATTGAATAAAGTAAAATGAAAGAAATGACAGCTCAGAAAAAGCGGCTTACCGTAAGGACCTTCGATTGCGACTCGTACAGTTCGACCGGAATCTGCGCCCTTCTCGGAGTTCCCATAGGATCCCAATTTTGCAAATTCGTAGAGCTTATTGGTCCATCCAGCAGGATTCGGGGTTTTCTTGCACATGAGAACAAGACCTTCACCCTCGGTTCCTCCTTTACGGGCGCTGAGACTAGAAATAGTGAAAGGGTGGATACCCATCCAGCCGAACCAACCGATCCCGGAGCTCAGGACTCGTACACGAACATGCTGACCTGCTCTCCAGCCAGCATTGATATCTCGACATTCGATACGAGTCGCACCAAGTTCTGGAATGGATCGCAATGTCGCTGTCGTGATCCGGGTCTTGAAAGAGCGGAACATGTGGTCAAACGCCATGATCGAAAGACAGGCGATGATATAGGGAAGGGTAGCCTTGTAGTGAAAATAGAGCTGATCGAAAATCAGCAAGGTCATTTATAGAGCTGAAAGACTTACAGCGGGAAATAAAACAATGTAACTGAGAATGTGGGTCGTTAAAAAAACATGATATGCCTTTTTTCTCCACCAAGCGGTAGAAAAGAAGAAAAGGCAGTCTATGCATACCAGGGCAATGATGGCCCAGTAGTAGCGAGGAAGAGCGACCTTGGCCTGGAAGGTTCCAGCCAAAATCCACACGTATACTATGCCGCAATCAGTTTCAGCTAGACCCCAAGACTTGAACAAACACTTGCCATAATGTATCGCGTGAAGGTTGAGAGTTATAATCGTAAGACGTGCGACAAAGCGGTGCATAAAGTTAAGCTAGAGGCCCTAGTTCAGCCAAAAAGTTGATGACGAATTGAAATTGACAAGCCTTCTCATACCCCATACCCAAGAGCATGCCCAGGACATTGTTCTTTGCAGAGAATGCAAAAACGAATGGGAGCTGAGATACACCAATCCAGGCTGTCCGTTGAGCATCCAACAAAGGCCCTGTAGACTGGTAAAAGGCCTCAAAGATGAGCACACTGAACCAGATAAGCTGGACGAAGAGCTGAGCCAGCGAATAATTGGAATCAACACGCTTTCGAAGGGGAAGTAGTAGAGGTTGAAAGAAGGTGGGACATGGCGAAACATGCGGCGGATACGATGTCTGAATGGTTTGTCTTCGAGTCGGAGCTGTTATGGTGTCTGGACTGTAGAGAGAATAGATATCATCATTGGTGTCCGCGATAGTACTGGCTCCGACAGTATTGATTGAAACGTTGCGCTGAAGACCTCTTGGACGAGGAAAAGTGCTGACATTTCTGAGGAAAATACCACTGGTCAACTCAGAGAAAGAGTGGAACCGAGCAATAGCCCGACGAGAGCAAATGAGGACCAGGAGCGCGATGAGGGATATGATGAAAAGATTGACATAGTATACGAGCGCGATGGACGGGTCCGCCATGAAGAGAGAGAGAGAGAGGGACAGAGAAAGGAAGGACAACGAGTCGGATGTGGCAAGGAGAAAAGAACAAACTACCATGAGGTAAACGCCGGCAAGCCGGAAATGGAAACCGAGGAAACTGCTGATGTCACGTCATTCTTGTCAGTTCTTCTGCTCGAATAGGCCGGATTGCCGCTTATTGCCGCACAAAGTTCGTTTCAATCCGTCTTGTTCTGTCAAAAGATTCCAAGTTCATGGTTATTCCTCTGGATTCACAGGGCAACGAGGTAGAGTCGCGTACGATTCTGTTTCCATTTTCGGTCTCCCAGCACTCCATTCGATCGCCGGATCTTGCCGAGATCGCTGCATCACCGTCAAGACCGTCGCCGCGGGGGCTGACAGTGGCAAGAGGTACATATGTACCTGATATCTGCAATTATGTTATCAATGACAGATTCCTGAAAGCTCGAATGAAGGCAGATGGAGACCACCAAAGTCCCTCTGAATTTGATGACTGTTATGGAAAATATCCCAAGTTACAAATATCTGAAACAGTGACGCCACACTGTATCGGCTGAATTATCGAGCGATTATTGCTGACAAAGTGAGAATGACTCCAGGAACGTTACTTGCATTAATTGGCCACTTGAACGTGGCCTACCTCAAGAACTCAGCAGTCCAAGCTGCCCGGGGTTATTGAAAGTAGACATTCAGCATCGTGAGATTTGCCGTCAGCGAAGGAAATGGACCAGTTCCAGACCGTCCATCGACAGTGAACCTTGAAGAATATCAGGGAATCAGCCGTTTATAGTAAACCGTCGTTATCTACGTCGAATCGAGCCCCTCCTTCCCCAAGGTGTTACGAGAGATTCTATGATGACAGCCTCTATTAATCCCTCAAAGCCCAGCTATGGGACACTGTGAGAGCCGGTGGGTGGTAAGCGGTATCGCGCCACAGTACGCTTTTGCCATCAAATGAAACTGATCGTCACTCGGTGAGTCTGGAGATGTGAAGAACAATCTTCTTGAATTTCTTTCCCTCGGCGTACGATGATGAGAAATTTTCGAATCCGACGACTGGAAAGTTGGATGAAGAGATCGACTATTTGTGGCGCAAGAGACGCCGAGATGAAGGAATAATAGAAGGCCCCGTCGATCATTTACTCCTAGTCACAAGAGAGGTCAGTCTGGACCAGCCTGGAACTCTGGCCAGGTGACAATGGATGATGGTTTCACGGGAAATAAACTCACCCGAGATCTTTTAGTGGGGAGAGCATTCAGATTGTGAAGGAGGTGTGCGAGGTGTGCGGAAGAGAGGGTGGAGATGAAATGTTACGGGTTTGCCTATGTGAATATTTTTATCTCTGTCTGTGGTATACAGTATTTGTGATACATTTCCTTCTACTCTCATAAATTTAGCTTGATCGCAAATCAATGAGAAGCTTGTATTAGCAAAAAGAAGCCTCATGCAGTGCTAGCTTCACGCAGCACTACGCAGTGGGCCTCGTGGTGCGCGTAAGGGGAGTCCGCGGAGGTCTCCCCTGCAAATCTTGAGGTGTTTCACTTTTAATAACAGCAAGATACCAACAGGTAGCTTCAATCTTTGTACAATAATAATCATTTTGCTTTCCAATCGATGCGTTGGAAGGGCTGTATACCTCTCGGCACAGTGCCGTTGGATGTCGACACGTATGCGCGGAGATGTTGGGCGATGATGCGAAGATGTTGAGTGCCGGGTGTGTTTACACTCTGGTTTCACGAGCTGAGAAAGGAATCCAAAGAACTCTGGTGGACGAAAGAAGAATAAGAATCGATACGCTCCATCGACGGACAAAGAATCTTGGGCGACAAATACTAATAATAAACATTTGGGCGTGTCTGTATCTCCATCGGAAAGAAACGTTCTGAGGAGCAGCGCCGGAATGAACTAGTCAAGCGGCCCGGACTGTGACAACGATGGCGTGACCGCTGTCACGGTGATAACTGCTCTGCAAGCTCCACGGACCACAATGGCAGCTTGTTTGAGGTTTACACGACGTGTGAGCATCTTCTTCACGCCTGGTGCTCATTCGAATGTTCATTTTACAGGTCTGGCAATCTTTTGTGACTAACAAAGGTGAAAATGGCATCGTCACTCCACCAGCGAATGGCTGACTTGCATTCGCGTTAGCCAGGACATGATGCACAATGCTTTCCCAATGTCGGTTCCGTATCGTTGTCCCCGACATTGTCTGACAAAAACTGCAGCTCGTGGTAGAAAAGGCGACTCCTGGTGTCGTGCACGCTTCACTGAAGATTGAACCCTACAATGGTAAGAGCAATTCGCAAAGTCATCGAGGTTGATGATTGATTATCATGGAATTCCAGTGAACCGTGTCGGAGTGAGTGCTTCTTTTTGCTCCAGCTGCGATATCTGACATCGTCTAGACAGGTAAGCTACCATCGATATCTCTTCTATCGGCTTACAACTGGTTATCTAGTTCACGGTGGTCTCATTCTATCGCTCACCGATACTCTTGGCTCCCTTGCCGTTGCCACCAAAGGCCATTACATGACGGGGGTCTCCACTGATATCGGCACGTCCTTTGTTCTTCCTGCTGGGCGACCAGGAGATATCCTGCATGCCAAATCCTTCCTGACTGGGATGGGTGAGTCTGTCGTTCTCTTCCTCGCTTCCATCTTTTCACCTCGTTTGAAGGAAAATCGCTGGCATACTCGCGGACCGAATTCACGAATCCCGCCGGCGATTTGGTTGCCTATGGCTGTATGTTTCCAGGTTTCATTTTGGATGCTCGCTGCTAAAAGTTGACGCTAGATCATACCAAGTATGTTGGTAAATCATCGAGTCATCCCGTGGGTCCTTGTGTACTTTCTCAAGCCGACGCTAACCGACTTTTAGAAAAATGTGGTCCTATCTGAGGATGGAGAGAAAGTTCTTGAAGGAGAAGACTTGGAGGTCGATTAGAACTGACAGCCCTTTGTTCGTGTATACAAATACATGGGCTTCAACCTGCAATCTTTCATGCTACAACCTTTCCTCCAACGACCTCGCAGCTTTCCAACGCTCGAATCGCCTCCTTGGCAGCCTTGATTCCGCTGGCAATCATGGCCCCAAAGGTCGGACCCATTCTGTTAGAACCATCATGCTCGGAGAGCTCCATCCCTGTTTCATGTTTCAACGACAATGCTGAACTTTGCAGAATAGACATTTACCAGCCATGATAAGACCAGGTACCACCTGCCTTGTTTGGTTCACGATCGCTGGCTCCGCGCGATTCATGTCCAGTCCTCTCATGTTTCCCAGCTCCTTGAGCAATCCAGCACTAACAAGCCGTTTCGCCGAGAAAGCTCCCAGACTTCCGTCATGACCGCAGGCAGAGACAATTATAGGTGCTGTTATCGTGTTGGGATCCATACAAGACTGGGTGTCATGGTTCAAAGCAACCAGAGTCCAGTTGGTCACGACCCCAGCGACTCGCTGTTGTCCCCGAAAATCTTCATGAATCACCAGATCTTCGACCGCGGTGGCATTGAACAATACGACGTTTTCAAACGCCAGGACTCGAGACAAGAGGGTCGATGTGAACAAGGCAGCATGCTTGACCACGACAAAGGAGCCTTCATCTTCAAAGGGTACCCCAATTTCTTGCAAGAACAGGTGAGCCGGCTTTCGAATGACCTGTAGATGAGTCAGCTAAAGATTATGATGAGCCAGGACAGGTTTTACCATCGGAGTCATGAGTTGGCCACCGAGCCAGGCCCCACCTCCGGGAGCGACATTGGCTTCAATGATGGTTATTTTAAGGTCAGGCCGGGTCGAGGCCAAGTGATAAGCACAAGATAGACCAGCACTGCCGGCGCCGACCACAACGACGTCGGAAATGGCACGCTCGTACATGTTTTCAAAGTATCTGCAAGACCAAGACTTGATTAATCTGAAAGCAATTATACCGATATAAAAGACAAACCTCTTTATCATAGCTCTGGAAACTTGAGCTTCCTCGATTGGTGCGAATCGATACTTTCCATCATAGTCCTCGAAGGTCTCATAGGAAACAGATCCGTTGGTGGTCTTTGACGATCCATTGGTGATCTTTGACTTTGGAGGGAAAAGGGTTGTAGGAATGCTGTCGGGCAAAACCTGTGTGATTGTGGAAGACATGGGAGCAGCGACTCGATGGGACACGTTCCACGAGATATATAAATGGCCGTAGAGGGCTGAAGAAGCTCATCGGTGACCCAAAAGTGATGTCAAGCTCGCACAAAGCTGATTCATGGTGGCGCCGGAATTCTCATTGGCTGGAGAAGAGCTGAGAAGCTTGCCTGGAGGGAAAACCACAGCACAGCTATGGATTTGACAGGAGAGTCTGGATACCACAAACTCTCGGACGGCCAGCGCGATCGTTAGGTCCCGCTGAGTGGGTTCTCTTGCCATGGGAATTTTTGGCCTCTTTCTTCCTCTTTCTTTTCCTCTTTTTCTCCGTTCGGCTCTCTCCTTCTGCTCAGCCAGCCTCTCATTGATGTCTGTGTGCATGCAATCTTCACAAACATCAGTCATAACTTGGGAGCGGAAGCTTGATAAGAATCATCGAGCAGATAACCTGCAAGTTTGCGAATAACCGCACTCATACTCATACATGCTGACTTGGTGCAAATCCAAAGTTTGCCAAGGCCTCGGCTGGCATATTGCGTTGCCAGAGAAGGACTTGAGAATCCAAACACCAAACAGTCGAAGCAAAAATGCACCATCCTTGGAGTTTTAGATATCGGTGTCAACTCGGCTTGTTAGAATCTCCACCGGTACCAAAGAAGAAGAAAGAAGATCAGGAGTTTTCACGTCAAAGGTAATCGGCAATTGATTTCAAATGCGTCGGAACAAAAACCAGTTGATCCGACAGGTCACCCCCGTTTGGCCACTTGCTGAAATATCTATGCGGCGTTTCAACTGCGATTATACACTTCAAATTGGTTTCTTGAGCCAGTTTGCGTGGATAGTTCGCTAGAGTGCGAAGAATGAAGCTATGAGATCATATAAGTACCTTGAAATGATTCGTCGGAGATTCAATTTCATCGGTCCTCCTCCGAGTCGCTCATCATGGCATCTTTCGCATCCCTGTCGCTCTACCAGGCCACTCGAGATCAGGTTCTTGAATCTCGACGCATTAATTGAGTTCAATGGGCCAGAGGAGCCACGCTGGAAGAGTATCTGAAGGTGAATCAACGGATAGACGAACATACAATATCTCAGAATGGAAGATGTATCACTTGGTGAGTGGGATATGATTGACTCAATGGCTTCTGTCGAATATCCTACCAGGGTATTAGCGCCTCGAGACAACCCAGAAACCCTAGTTTTCATGTTTTCATGCAAAACGTGAGCTTATCTGGTCGATTCTGGTCAGTGGAAGAAATGGCATCGCGTCAGTTTACACCCCAGAACAATATCGAGGAAAAAAGCTACGCCAGACATATGATGAATGAATGAATGAATGAATGAATTACGCGGCTCTCCGTGACTGTCACGAAGGGTCCTAAACAGAACAACCGGTGCCAGATGCTTCGCCCAGCGACGACTCGACCCACAAAGGGGAAGGTAGATCGCATAGGTTACTACGTCGGCCGGATTCTCTAAACTGATACCGTGTAGAGACTATATAAGTACCGTAAGAGAAGATGAAAAACCAAACCACAAGACCCTTATTTGACTGCTATATTGGGTCTTGGCTCATGAAGATCTTCTTCCGGTCTTTCCAGAGAAATGGGGCACTGCTCCGAAACGGCTCAAACATGCGGGCGATGGACTGGTTTCAGCTCTCTGGAGCGACGTCGGACTAAAGATTTATGCCATGTCTGGCATGGATTCTACTGCCAACGGAGATGGCTGGGTGGTGCGATCTCCACTTTCGACTGTCTGGCGTGTTTCGGATCTTGCTGCCACCGAATCGACCCAGCAAAATTGGAACTGGCTGTCCATCGACCAGGTCGACGAGCTCTGGCTTAAGGAAAGTCCTAGAATGGTCCCCAGGATGAAGAATGCCGCTTCTCAGGTCTCGTTCGCATACTTGCCAGATGGCGGCGTCGACTCATATCAAAAATGCGAATTCTTCACCAGACACAGTATATTGAGCCACCGATAGAGACCTGGGGAGTTGGTTCAACTGGAGACAAACTGGAGAACCTATGGCTTACGCCGGGTGGACGTTCGATATCACTCCCGGCCCGAGTCCCCGGACTTTGATTGTGACTCGACTTGAAGCTAGTGTCGACCAATTTGGAGAGATAGCTGCACGTCACGGTATGGAACAGATAGAGATCTGGAACCTACCAACGGAATTGGGAGTATTAGCCGAGCGACTTGGTGGAAAAGAGGTTGAACGAGAATTACATTTGCCATCGTTCAAATGGTACGGACAGGAGGCACCAGAGAATGTTGATTGGATTTACAACGAAAGGTGGTTCTGGATTTTTACCTTACGCGTTAACTGACGCCTTTGCAGATTCTGCTGGTGCTGAATGAGTGCGCCACATATCATACGGTTTATGCGCTGATTAGTCCGTTGGTTATGACATTCTGTTGAAACGTTCGATGATGAGTTTCCTGTATTGATGCGGTATTCTTACTTGACCCACTTCAGGCGTGTATAGTATCACTGAATGAACATATTCGTTGCCGGCATAAGTAATCGGAAATGAGTCATCGGAGGTTTAATCCTTACCTCCTCCTCTCCCATCATGGCTTTTTTTGGAGCTCTGTCGCTCTATCAGGCCAGCCGAGATCAGGTTCTTGAATCTCGACGCCGAGGTTGGGTACAATGGGCCAGAGGAACCACGCTGGAGCAGTATCTGAAGTTGTATCAACGGATAGAGGAACATGATGTCTCTCAGAATGGAAAGTTTATCACTTGGTGAGATCCCATCGATTTTATAGATCTGTCTGTTGAATGTCCTATCAGGGTATTGGCACCTCGAGATGACCCAACAACCCTGGATTTCCTGTCTTCATGCGAAACGTGAGCTTCTCGGGTCGATCCTCATCGATCCTCTGAATATATCTGTTCAAGGTTTCGACGGACCGGAGCCACAGTTTATGACGGCGTAGTGGAAAAAATGACCTGTTATGCGATCACGGCAATTTACACGTCAAACGAAAATCGAGGAAAAGGCTACGCCACACATATGATGCAACTACTACATTGGGTCTTGGCTCGTGAAGATCTTCTTCCGGTCTTTCCAGAGAAGTGGGGCAATCCTCCGAAACGGGTCAAACACTCAGGCGATGGACTAGTCTCAGTTCTCTGGAGCGATGTCGGACCAAAGATTTATGCCATGGCTGGTATCGATTCTACTGTCAACGGAGATGGCTGGATGGTGCGATCTCCACTTTCGACTGTCTGGCGCGTTTTTAATCTTGCTGCCGCCGAATCGACCAAGGAAAATTGGAGCTGGCTGTCCATCGGCCAGGTCGACGAGCTCTGGCTCAAGGAGAGTCCTAGAATGGTCTCCAAGATGAAGGACTCCGGTGCTCAGGTCTCGTTCGCATACTTGCCAGATGGCGGTGTCGACTCATATCAAAGGATGCGAGTCCTTGACCAGGTCCAGGACATTCGCCCACCGATAGAGACCTGGGGAGTCAGGTCAACTGGAGAACCTGTGGCCTACGCCAGCTGGACGTTCGATATCACTCTACAGACTCGGAGTTTACTGGTAACTCGACTTGAAGCCAGTGTCAACCAATTCGAGGAGATACTGGGAAAAATAAGAGAGATCTCTACACGTCATAATATAGAACAGATAGAGATTTGGAACCTACCAAAGGAATTGGGAGACCTGGCGGCGCGACTTGGTGGAAAAGAGGTTGAACGAGAATCCTATTTGCCATCGTTCAAATGGTACGGAAAGGAGGCAGCAGAGAATGTCGAATGGATCTACAACGAAAGGTGGGTCAACTGGCTTTGCACGTTACGTGCGGAGCTAATGCTTTTTTTAGATTCTGCTGGTGCTAATGATAGGGACTCTTTGGATCTCGTCAGAAAGTCAGAGGACAACAGAATACTACGGAGCGACTGCATTGTATTGGGGTACCAGTGCAGGAGCGGCAGCGAATGAATCGCCAATGTAGCAGACCAGTCGAGAAATTAGAGCTTTTTTGGGTCAATCGCGTTGCAAGCCCGAAGATGTCGCAGAATACAGTACATCCAGCCAAAAATACTGACAAAGGACTGGAGTACGGCAGTTTTCACCCCGTGAGAAGAAAGCGGTGATCGCAAGTCGTACCGGTACCCGGTAACTCGTGCCCGACAGGGCCGACACCTTGCATTGGTTGCATTTTTTTTTCATCTGGACCCCACACTATGGTGAGCTGTTATTTCTGGGATTCCCTCGTCGAGCCTCAGAATGTAAAGGATTCAGGCCAACTTGATGATAGGAAATCCGCTTTCCTTGGAGCGTATTAGATCCGTCCTTGTCAGATTGGAAGAAACCATCATCTTCTCGCTCATTGAACGAGCCCAGTTTGCTCATAACCCAAGGATATACCAAAAGGGCGTCTTCTCAGAACTCACCAAACTCGGGTTCACCGGAAGCTGGCTAGAGTGGTTCTTGAAAGAGATAGAAACCTTTCACGGCAAGCTTTGTTGTGACTCATGGTATAATTCTTGCTCATAAATCCACAGCCAGAGCTCGACGTTATACCAGGTATTCACCACTCCTCCATTACAGATCATTCTAGCTGAGATCGCACAGTCCCGACGAGTATCCATTCACCACAGACCTTCCAGAGCCCATCATCCCTGGATTATCCTTTCCTGAAATTCTCTATCCAAACAAGATCAACGTCAATCCCTCGATCCTGTCCTTCTATGTTCTCTCCATTGTGCCCAGGATATCTCGTCGCGCAACTCTGGACCTTGCTACCCAAAAGCGGGCTCAAGGAATCACTGGAGACAGCGAGTACGACGACGATGGAAACTACGGAAGTGCCGCGACTATAGACGTAGAGGTCTTGCAGGCCATCAGCAAACGTGTCCATTATGGTCAGTCATCCATCCATTTTCATTATCATTGGTAACCGACCATGTCACAGGCAAATTCGTTTCCGAATCCAAATTCATAGAGAACCCAGCTGCTTTCATACCCCACATCAAGAGCCGAAATACCAAGGCTCTAGAGGGTTTGATTACAAAGCCCGAAGTCGAACTCAAACTGCTTCAGCGTCTGAAGAGCAAAGCGTCTACCTATGCTCAAGAATTCACTCCTGATGGACAAACTCAGATAGGCGTTGGGAAGATTGATGTTGATGGTGTCGTTGAGCTGTACGAAAGCTTCATCATTCCGTTAACGAAGGAAGTCGAGGTGAGTACCATAACCCTTAGTTTGCGACCAACTGACTCTGTCCAGGTGAATTATCTACTACAACGTTTAGATGGCCTATCCGAGCAGGAAATCCACAAGCTCGCTAATCCGTCATAGTCTGTTATGAAATTCCAACTATCTAACGAGCGTGAACTACCTGAAAACCGATATGTACTTGCGTAAGAGGAAAAGGAAATCCGCCGGTCTTGAAAACGAGAAAAATAGTAGAACAAAACATAACACAAGGTGGTATGGTGTGATAGATAGGCATTGTAATGCAATAAATCAAGCGACGGTTACTCAAAGCCCTAAATCTGCAAGTCATTGAGCAACACAGAGCTTGGGCAAAAGAACCAGCTCACCTTCCAAAAGGCGTTGCCTTTCTTCATCCGAAATCAAACTTGTAGCACGACGAGCAAGGAGCTTCTCTGTTCTGTACTTCTCGTACAAAACTTCTTTGGTATGGTTTTTGAGGACCTGGTCAGACGTCAGCGGAATTCCAAACCTCAAGGAAGATTGCCGCACTTTCAAATGAGTAGACAAAACAGCAGTCCTCAAAGCTGAAAAGTCGCAATGCTGAGGATCCAAAACATCAACAGTACCCCATCGGAATTTGCGAGTGAATACTCCTTTCAAATCTTCAGGTGGCCCCTCGAGATAGGCTAGACGTGAAGAGGTAAATAATGGAGTTTCCAGGGGCCGGTCCATAGAAGGCGGTGCGTGACCATCTTCCGACTGTTGAAGAGGCGAAGAAGGCGCTGTGCTGAGAATAGCGCTGTCCGAAGACCGATGCCGATGCTTGGAACTCCGTTTCTCTGGCGCTATCAAGGCGAAGGGCATAATGTTCGTCAAGTCCACCTTTGCCACGATATGTGCCGAAAACCTGACATTTGCGACACTTTCTCTGTCTGTCTGATCTGGTGACACTGGTCGGCGATCGTCGTCGGCTGCTTGAGACAGATCTCGCCTTGAACGTGAACGAGATAGCGCTCGATGCCGTGAAGGGCGTAGTTTTATCACAGGTCTTGATTGTCGCTCTTCATCTGGCTCGGCATCAGATTCGTCGTCTCCAGCACCGTTGACTTCGTTGGCATCTGTCTCGCTGGAATCATCTGCTACAAATCGGGTTTGACGCTTCGGTGTCTGAATAGATGCCGCGCGCTCTCTCTTGGTCTTGGGCAGCTCTGGTGCAAAGACACCGAAACCAAGACCAGCGTCCGAAAGGCCCTTTCGGACAGCTTCCTTCACTGCCGCCAATTTTTCGTCCGTTAAAGAGTCCGCTCGGGCAATGACTGGCAACACGTTTGAACGAGCCGAGATTCGACGAAGAACTCGAATTTCTGCAGGCGACATTGTGAGGGGTTCGTCAGTCTCGTCGTCGGAGTCATCGCCAGAAGAAGTGTCTGGGACGAGATCTGGAGGGTTTCGGTATGAAACAGTGGTGTCCGAGCGAGTTTTAGCCGGTAAGGAAGACTGGGCGCGTCGGGCAGAGACAGTCATGATTGAAGCCGGGTCGATGAGATATATGCAACTTGAGGAATATCAAGAGCCATCCAAGGACAAGGTCGGGAGAACTCACAGATGAATGTGCTGGTCGCCTTTGCTCTTCCGAACGACTTTAGATTCCTTTTGCCACGAATTAGCTCAAGGTTTAATGTGAAGAATAAGCTACGCACCTCGCTCATTGTATCTGCATATTGAGCATCCACATACTTGATAATGGTGCTGACCTGGCGTTCCAACTTGAGCTCCCTTCCCTCAATATAATCCAAACCGGGTGTATCAATGACAGAAAAAAGCACTCGGTCGAATCGAGATTCGCAAATTTCGACGCAAGCAGTGCTGATTGTCTGGGTTGTCTTGGGAGGACCACGAAGGAATCTATCGAGAGCTGCCCGCTGGTCTGCCGTGGCAGTTGGTGAGACGTCGGCAGTCTCTAACAAAAGACGCAATAAAGAAGTTTTGCCTGTGCCTTGGCTTCCCACAACCTAGTGGATCGTTAATACGTAAATAATGAATGGATAAAGTCGAGAAATACCATGAGATTGAAGGTCGGAGGTGCTCTGGCTCTCCGTTGACTATAACGACCGGCTGACTTTGGTGGGGTTGTCTTCCAGCTATCGAGCATTGCATTGGGGTCGGACATGTACAAAGACGAAATAGGTCCATCTCCATGTTTGCCTGCCCGGAATGGTTTATGGAACGGAATGGAGGCAATATCGGGGCCCTGGAATGAGGTTTTGGCCGCACCTTGTACGGGATGTCCCAAGTCTGACTCTGGACGAATACTTGAGACGTCTACGAGACTCTCTGGCCATGGAATTCCACCGGTATTGAGCTGCGGAAGTGAGGGTGAACTCCGGAGGGGAGCTTCTGCTTGGGATTTGGATTTACGACGAAAGCTGAACATGGCGGAGGAGAAAGGATGGGAAATAAAGAAAGGAAGTGTTCAGGAGAAAACCGAAGAGCAGTGGAGATAGCAATGTCGAGTGGCCTGCGCTGAGCTGAAAGGGGCCTCGGACCAGGCTGAGCGCTGAAGAAAAATCTGCCGCGTTGAACCACATGATCTCTGCCTCAATCAGGCTTACAAATTTCAAATTATTTAATCCAGAGGGTACTATTACAGCTTGGTACCGACAAAGCCCGATAATTAACAAACAGATCCAAGGGGAAAAGCATGGCGAAAAAGTAGTCTACAAAGAAGAACTGAGAACATCACAGCCTCAAGCTGCGCTCAGGGTATAAGGCCAGAAACAATTTGGGGCGTCTCCATTCGCATTTTCTTTATGGGTCGCATATCAGAATAGCCCAATGGCCGCTTCAAGTCCTGCTCCGTCTCGATTTTGATATTATCATCCCTCGGATCATAACCTCCAGTGGCGCTGACAGGAGTAGGAATCATTCGAGACGAAGGCGGTGAATCGGGCGGTGGTTTCGAAGTTGAAGAGCGACGCGACAGCTTTCTCGCCGACGAACCATTTGTTGAAGCATCATGCACATAATTGCATGAGAGCGACCGTCTAGTGCAGCTTGAGCAAGCTGGCTGAGCCCCGTCGCATTTTGTCTTGCGAGCTGAAAGAATTTCAGTAATCGTCTTTGAACATGAACAAAGCAACAAACCACGACAAAAATTACATGCAACGACTTTGGGACCTGAAGTCGACAGTTGACGGGTGCTCTTCCCAGGTACAGTTGAAGCTCGCTTTCGTTGAGCAGCTTGCTGTTCTGAAGCTGGTCTGATGGGCGGTAATGAGGGAGCTGACATTGGGACTGGTGTCGAAGGCGAACGATCAGGCAATGAAAGCGTAGCGATGTGAGGCAGCTCATTGTCCATGAAATAACTTCCTCTTTCTCCCAAGGAGATTTTACGAGATGATGAAGGCTCTTCGCCAGAGATCAATGAAGGTGTCCAGCTGTCGAGACTAGGCTTGTGTGATGATGGAATGTCGGGTGAATAAGACGGCTCGTGCTCTAAAGACCGCTCTTCACTGTCGCTATCACTCTCATGCTTGCTCCTAATGGTGCCTCGTCGTTTATTTTGTACCTGGTAATCGCAAGGATTCGACCGTTTCACGCATTGACTGCAAGCTGGTCTTCCTCCATCACATTTCAATTTTCTTGCTGAAGAGATGTCTATCAATGTTCGAAGCAATGATAAGGCAATACTCACACCGGCAAAAGTTGCATGCGACAGTGATCTTTTTGGTACGCAGTCTACCTTGGTCAAGGGACAAAAGGTAAGTCGACCAGGTAAAAAAATAACAAAAGGACTCACTAGAAGCAGATGTTTTCATTGAAAGGTGGCTCTCGGGTATATGTCGAGATGAGGTGTTAGGAGAGCGGAAATCCCCTTGAGGTCCGATCTCTCGGGAAATTTGAAGAGAAGAAGGATGTCGAGCGACGGGAGAAGCAGCTGTATCTATCGCTAGGATAGGTCGGGATCCATGGCCCAGATGTTGCAAACTTTGGGCATGATGGTGCTGTTGTAATGAATGACGAGAAGTAGGACGCTGCGGTAGATACATCTCTTTGAATTTGTCGAATAGATATTCCCGGGTGTACTTCTGAAGAGTCTGATAAGATCCACGACGTCAGTACACGTAAAACAACAAGATTTTCCGGAATCTCACCTCCATGTGATGAAATATGGCGTTACGGAAGGGTAAGAAGTCACTATGAGTTGAATCTAAAACATCCAGAGAGCACCAGCGGTATTTCCGTGTAAATCGACCGCGAACTATCTTTGAAGGAGGTGGCTGTTGGTATGAAGGAGAGTATTGTAGCACCAGCTCATGTCGAGAAAGAGATGGCCGAAGGACACCGTCGCTGTGTGAATACATGTCGGGAGAAATCAGAGCATAAGGTAGTCGCATGAGAGAAGGAGAAGCAGGCGACGCCGGTGGCGATTTCGAAGAGCCATTGGAATGACCAGCGTAACCATTTGAAGATTCTCCGTTTCTGGCTGGCGGTAATTCTTCACCGACGTAGGTAGAATCCATGTCGAATATTCCGAAGCCGATGCCTGCTTCTGCTAGGTCTCTGCGAACCGCCAGCTTAATCGCAGAGAGTCGCTCATTGGACAAGACATCAGCGCGCGCTATAACTGGAAGCACATTGACTCGCGACGATAACTTCCGAATTGTGTTAATGTCAGCGGTAGGGAGGGTCGGTCGACAAAGAAGGGGATTGGTTGTCACAGGAGGCTCGAGAATCACAGGTTCTTCGGTCTGCGAAAAACTGTTGGTACGAGTTCGTGGTAGGTATGGGGCTGGTGGCGCTGGCACTGGTGGTGGGACAATCTTATCAGGATCCAGAAAATAAACGCATCTGTTCGTTACTGTTGGCAACCAAGTTTAAGGAATCAGTGACTCTATGAACTCACAAATGAATGAATCGGTCCCCATGTTGGGCTTTCCACTCCTAGAACAAGAGTCCTTCAATTAAGACGGAACCGAGAGAGATATAAGCGCTCACATCTTCAAGTCCTTCGCTGAACCGCGAGTCGATATGCCTTAGAATGTCCTGAACGACGTGGTCCGTGACATTCTCGTCGTTCAAGTCCAAGGAAGGGGTATCGATCAGAGTCAGACCTAAAGGGCGATGCGAGCCAGAGCCGTCAAGGTCCACGTCGACGTCGATGGAAGCCGCCCTAATGTGGGACGTGTGCCCGCTGGACCCCTGGACGAACTTTGCGACGGAATTGAGCTGCTCCTTTGAGGACTTTGATGAAATATTGCAGGTATCGAGGAGGAGGCGAAGGAATGATGTTTTACCTGATCCGAGTCGGACAGAGTTAGATACTGGATGGATCCTATTGAAGGCTTGGACTGGCTCACCTCCTCTGCAACCAGCTACAAGAAGGGTGAACTCTGGACGAGACTTGTCTGGTGAAACAAGAATGAAATTAGAATGAAAATATGGAGGAAATATGAAGGAAAAGGTGAATACCCGAAGTCTCGAAAGCGGTCCCGACATAGCTGTTGCCGCTGGAATAACCACCAGCGCCGGGGAGACTGACTCGTTCGTCGTCTTCATAGTGTCTCCGGTGGTCAGAGCTCATGGGGAACTGACCTGGACGGAAGCCAGAACGGAGAGAAAAATGACCCGCACTGAGGCGAGCGCGGTGATTTTGAAAACTCTGATGGAGAGAACCGACACTCTATTTTCCCACCAGGTCAACCGGAGAAATAATTTCGGAGTTACAGACCCGTGAATAATGAATAGAGTGAAGTTATATGGTTGGCTATATGCGACTATAAAGAAAAAATAACACTGCCCAGTATCCGATTCTGTTCAAAGTTTCCTTCAACGCTCTAGCAGCCCGTGGGATCGTAGTAATGCCGCTAAGAATAAGTAAAAGCGGATGGCAACCAGTACGTAACAGGAACCTCGGAGACAGGAGAGGATTAATATGGAGATTACCGATTATAACTGAAGGTGGTCCTCGAGTCCTTGCTGAATTTTCTACTTTTTCGAGCCCGAGGCCTCTGGTGAAGATGATGAAGCCTTTCTTTTCCGACGGCGAGATTGTCGCTGTGGCGTAGAGGAACTTTCACTGGTTGTCCCAGGCTGCGATGATGACCGAGAGGGTCCCTGAGTTCGAAATTCCGGTGGGAATCTCTCATACTCAAACTCGGGCTGGTACATGGTCTCTGGTTGGGATGACGCCCTGCCCGACTGGTGTCGTTGGCGTCTCGGGGTGGTGCTTCCCATTCCCTTGGGCTCTTTCGGTGCTTTTCCAGGTCCACGTCGTCTTGCATGAGTCTGATAAACACAATCCTGCTCGTCTCGTCCTTTACAATTGTAACATTTCGGTTTTTTACCATCACAGCGGAGCTTACGACCTTGTTTGCAGATCAGTATATATACTGGGATCCTCAGATCGTCACTGACCTCGACAAAAATCACAAGCGATAAGCGTCTTCTTGCTTGCTGGCTTCGGTGGCGGTTCATCTGATTCCTCTTCAGTATTCGTGCGCCTTATACGTTTGGTAGGAGCGTAATCATCATCCTTGTCATCGAATTCTCCAGAACCGAATGGTCTCGAGGAAGGCATCGGTGAATATCTTGAAAAATCCCCGGTTCCGCTGCTTCTCCCGCTGCTTGACTCTCTCCCTGTCCGTTCGCCTCGGCTGGGGACAGTGAGAGGTGGCAAAGTGAGATGACTCGAAAATTCGTCCATCCGGCCCTGTCCTCCGGAAATTTCTCGATAATGTTGCTGACTGGAAATATCGACTGTCGCCTCGAATTAAACGACTTGTAGAATGGAAATAATGACAACGACATACCTTGAGGGGATATCTCCCTGAAATCTTCCCGGTCTTCTCTCGGATACGCGTCTGTGGTCCCATGTCTCCGACGGATACCATATCGAGGAACTGGTTCTGGGTGAATAGCATAACTTTGACCAGTTTCACGTCCACTGGCGCTGCTCTGGGGAGGCATTGAAGGACCAGCATCTCCTTCACGCCAATATGGAGACGGTGGCTGATAAACAGAATACGAAACATAGTGTCGACCGGCTGGAGAGCTGTTATAAAATGGCTCATCTCGTATAGGAGCAATATGAATAGGTGAAACGGGTGTTGAATGTGTCATTGAAGTCGTCAGGATTGAACGACGCTCTGGATACTGAGGTTCCAGTTCAAATGACTCTTCTCGACGTCGAGGAATTGCACTTTGTAAATATCCAGTACTGGAACTGGTGATTGGAGATGGTGCCCTGATTGGTCGAAAATGAAAAGCGGTAGTAGGGGTGTCGTCTGGGATTGGCTCTTCTTCTTCTGAACCTGGCGGTAAAGTGGTCCTAGTCGAGCTGTCCCTCGGGGGTTGTGGACCACTGTAGAGAAGTGGGATCAAACTGCTGGGGAGAGAACTTTGTCGCTCTGACTTGTTGTTTCTGCTCATTCTAGGGCAAGAGCCGGCAAGGTATTGTTTTAAATGAATAGGAGGACTTTCGAGTCGTGAAAAAAGCTCATCCAGTCAGGAATAATAGGCAAAGAGTGCAGGATGGACGCGGTGTTTACTTCCGTACTCTTGACGGGTCCAAATCATGGAGACGGAAAAGTGTTTGACGCAGTTGAAATAAATAATCGAATAATCGAGCGAGATTTGTAGGAAATTCGAGAAATTTCGTTTCGTAATAATTTAGAGTTGTTTCTGATGATCGGCCGGAGCTCCTTTCGGCCTCGTTGTTCTCGACCGTATTTTACCCAAATCTGGATCTTCATTTTCCAGTACACAGCGGCGAGCGCTAAGTAGAGTCTGCCGGTCCCTGAAAAGGGAATGCAAAGATGAGGTCGTAATCATTCCCACGAACCCTTTTTTTAAATTTTAGGAAATGGTCATGCGACTAACGTGACTCGGAAACTCGAGATGAAGGCGGCCAAAAGGACCATATGCTCTTCGTCCAGAGCCTTCTCAACGTCCTCAAAATGCTGCACAAAACCTGTTATGAACAGGTATAGCAGAGCTGTTACCAAACCTAAAGACCAAGGCGCTAGTCAGGTTTGCTGTTTCACTTTTTCACCTCCAAAATGTTGCTCAGTCGCGTCTCAAGGCCATGCTGTACGCGACAGACGGTATACAGACGGACAGTGATTTTGACAAGGCTATGGTCGGTGTTGCCAGCGTCTGGTAAGCCCATGGCCTGCTCTTCCAATTACATCTCACTGATTTCTTCAGGTATGAAGGAAATCCGTATGACCTGGCTTTCTGCTCGTGTTCAACTGCTCACTCTATTCAGATGCAATAAACATCTCCTTGGACTTGGTCAGGATATCAAGGCTTCGCTCACCAAAGCCGACCTTATTGGCTACCAGTTCGGTACAGTAGGGGTCAGCGATGGTATCAGCATGGGGACGCAAGGAATGCTCTATTCTCTCCAATCGCGCGACCTTATTGCAGACCAAGTCGAGACAGGTGGTGGTGGAAACAATCTCGACGGAATGGTCGTTGTTCCAGGCTGTGACAAGAATATGCCTGGTGTCTTGATGGCCTGTAAGCGCTACTTTAACTTTTATAGCGCTAATCAAACCGGCTCGAACAGTAGGACGTCTCAATCGACCTAGTCTCATGGTTTATGGAGGAACTATTCGTGCAGGTTCATGTGAAGGACTTCCCCAACTGGATGTTGTCTCGGCATTTCAGTCCTATGGGAAATATCTTCAGGATGGAAAGACCCCAGAGGCAGAACGCGAGCGGTATAACACCGTAAGATACGCTTGTCCGGGTCCAGGAGCTTGCGGTGGCGTACATAAGTTTATCTTCCTGCTTCAGTCATCTGACCTTCCATATAGATGTATACCGCAAACACGATGGCCAGCGCGAGCGAGGCATTGGGTATGACACTGCCAGGATCTTCCTCATTTCCGGCCGAGTCGCAAGAAAAACTCGAGGAATGCGCGTCCATTGGAGCTGTAATGCATAATTTGCTGGTCAAAAATCTGCTTCCCAGAGATATCATGACTCGTTCGGCCTTTGAAAATGCAATGGTCAGTTGCCGCTATGGTCGTCTCATATAATTCTCATTCTATTCAGGTCCTGACCATGATTCTCGGCGGCTCGACCAACGCTGTCCTTCATCTCATAGCCATTGCTCATTCCGTCGGCATAACTCTGACAATCGACGATGTTCAGAGTGTCTCTGATCGTATTCCGTTTTTGGCGGACATCAAACCAAGCGGAAAATATGTTATGGAAGACGTCTACAAGATCGGTGGCATTCCAAGTGAGACTCGGCTGCATTCCATTCTTCTCATTCACATGACTGACTTGAAATTTCTGCCCTTTTTTTCTGTTGACGTTTCCTCATTTCACCATCAACGCATTTTCTCGCCCTCCACCGATCAGAAATCCTCGCCTTTCTTCTCAAAAACAATCTCATTGACGGGAACAACAAGACTGTGACTGGTTTGACACTGGGCGAAAATCTTGACCGCTGGACTAGCAAATATGGCGAATTGGATTTCAACGCCCAAGATGTTATCAGACCCTTGAGCAACCCACTTAAAGATACCGGACACATTAGGTACGGCTCTTTTACGGCGCTTGCGCCCCGATTATTTTTTCTTCCATCTTTTTTTTTTCCAATTATTTTATATTGTCCTGACACGTTTCATCCAGGATCTTAAGAGGAAACCTAGCGCCCGGTGGCGCCGTGGCCAAGATCTCAGGGAAGGAGGGTCTACGCTTCACAGGAAAAGCCAGAGTATTTGACGTCCAAGACGACTTTGTCAAGGCTGTTGAGAGTGGCTCAATCAAGAAGGGAGAGAAGACAGTCGTGATTTTACGATATCTCGGTCCCAAGGGCGGCCCTGGCAAGTCGATAGCGCTCGTGCCACATTTTTTTCTCACCTCTTTATATAGGTATGCCTGAAATGCTAAAACCTACCAGTTTAATCATGGGCGCTGGACTCGGATACGACGTTGCATGCTTAACCGATGGCCGATTCAGTGGAGGGTAATTTTTTGCCCTTTATTTCTCGAGATATATTTATCGCGCTCTAGATCCCATGGATTCTGCATCGGTCACGTCGTTCCAGAGGCTCAAGTCGGTGGACCGATCGCGCTTGTTCATGATGGAGATGTTATCTCTGTCGACGCTGTAAAAAACACTATCGAGCTGGAAGTCTCGCCAGAGGAGCTCGAAAAGCGCAGAAAAGCCTGGACGGCACCACCTTTGAAGGTCACCCAAGGGACTCTGTTCAAGTACGTGAAAACCGTCACTGACGCCAGCCATGGTTGTGTCACAGATGCTTAGAAATTAGAACACCTAACTATTATCTGCTGAAAATGATTAATACGTTACATCCGTTCGAACATCAGATCGGCATCCAACCAGTTTCACTTATTGGTCCTTTCCACAAAACTCCTCGAATGAATCCGTGTCGATTGCGGAATTAAACCATAGAAAGGTTGGCAGATTTTATCCTCGACTCTTCTTGATAATCCGTTTCTTCTCTGCTTTGGGGATTTTATTCTTTCTCTTCTCCTTTGCCTCTGCCTTGACTGCTTTTTTTCTTTCCTGAAACAAAGTAAACTCAACCGGATCCAAAACACATGCACCGAGGTACCTTTTTTGCATCCTTATCCTCATGACGATGGCCCCTAGGCTTCCGATCCTCAAATTCGTCGTCATCTTCTTCATTAGACCCCTCAGATTCACTTTCGTCCGAATCTTCTTCGGCCCCTGTCGATCTTTTCTCCTCTATGTCGCTGTCGTTAGGTGGCGGCGGCTCGACCAGGCCGATAGTGTCTGCATAGATCAGCTTGCGACCATCTCCACGATTTAGAGCCGCTACATCTCGCTCTGGGTCATAAACGTCGTTCAATGAACGAGGAATATAGGACCTCATGAAAACAGATTCCTCGTGTGCCGCCGCGGATGATATCCCGGAAGGATCGACTGTTGAATCGATATCTTCAGGAGATTCCGGGAGTGGTTCTTGCAACCAGGCCCGAAGGACTTGCTCGGTCCGCTCAGGGTTCATCTCGTCCCCCTCTATGTGCAACTTGTCCTTTGTTACAAACTCGAAAGACCGTCGAAGTCCCAGACATTGGACCCCGAGCCGACCGAAAAATTCGTCGACATTTTTTAGATCCTTCCGAAGGAAATCGTAAGCCGATGGATGGTCATGTTCGACGCTCTGAGAGACATCGATGATGTAGAGATGGTCGTTGTGGTAGAGAATGTTGTACTCGGAGAGATCAGCATGGACCAATTTACATTGGTGGTACATCATTCGAACGGCCAGGATAAGTTCGACATACAAGTCGGCACATTTCGAGACTTCGAGTTCAGCATCCTTCAGTCTCGGTGATGCCCTACTCATGATATCAGCAAACAATCAAGGTTAGCAGTAGAAATAACTTGCCATCCCTCACCATCACCGAGAAATTCCATCGCAAGGACATTCTCTCTGACCTCAAGAACCTCAGGACACCGAATGCCAACAGTTGACAACCTTTTAAGATTCCGCATTTCCTTTTCAGCCCATAGCCGAACCATCTTTCGAGGATTCTTGCGACTGTAGCCTCTACGGAAACGGTGCTCTCCAGTGACATATTTATCGCGATCCTTGAATATCAGAATAGATGTTTTGTAGATTTTGAGCGCAAGATGTCTAGATTCTGGGGTCACGGCGTGATATACGTTGGCCTAGGACGAATCAGAAACAATTAAGAAAGAAGATATATGCTTACCTCTTTGCCTGTACTTACACAACCATTGATTTCATGGACGAGGCCTCGGCCTATCATCTTGAACAAGATCAATCTTGTTCGAGGATCCAGGACCTGCTCGTTAGTTGCTCGATCCGACTTGTCTTTTATGTTCGCATGAGCACTAGGACCTTTCCTGTTGACGCCGACACCCATCGCAGCATAAGGCTGGTCGATTTTGGCCAGTCGAGAGGAATATTTGGCCAGAGATTCAAGTTGATCTGTGGTCCTGGTTTTGGGACGCTCGACTGTGGCTGCAGTGCCGGATGTTCGAGGATGATTCACAGCAGGTAGAGAAGCCACAGCATTTGTATGGTTGATCGCAGACGCGGTGCCCTGTGCATTTCCTGTTCGAACAGCGACATGCTGCCGTAGACGATTGTATTGCTTGGTAAAGTCTGGAGGAAGCTCAAGCATGAGCGTGGAAGATGAAGAGATGAAGAATACCCTTTTCAGCAACTTCCCAATCCTCGTCTTCGACTCTGTTATCATCGTATTCGTCGTCGATTTCATCATCAGATTCGCTGGAGAGTAATGAATCGTCAGAATCGGGGGGATCGAGATGAGAATATCCAGGATGTAGCTTTGGATGAGCAGCGTCTTCTATCGCGTCGTCGAACTGACCATCGTCGATTCTGTTCATGACGGCGAGAAAATAAATCAGCGGCACGTGCTGAAACCGACTTGTGCATGGACGCTGTTCGGCGACGGAACCCATTCAGATACCAAGAAGACGAACAGGCCCAGGCTGGCCAAATTCTAGACGAACAAGGTGGGTCGTCCAGTGCCTGCGTTTCTCCTCCTGACAGCTTTCAGAACAAGAAGAGCTCATTCAGCGACTGCGAAGTGAAAATGCTAGCTATGACCAACAGTACAAGCTATTTCTTCAAGCCATAGTCATTATCTCTGGTCTATTGTGCGTGCAAGGTTTATTCTTTTCCGCGTCTGACAGTGCTATAGTCAGCTTGTTTATTTCTTCAATCCTTCGCCAGAGACCCCGCTGCACGCCCTCTTTCCAGACGACTCCGAGGAAACAATCCCTGTTCCAAGGGTCTTTACCGTCATCTGCATAATGCTCCATCTGAACTTGAGCATTTTGTTGCGTCCATCAGAACTGCGACAGTTTCTCGACCGGCTCGAGGTCGATGTAGACCTTCATCCGATTTCATACTCGCTTTCCTATGCCTTGGCTGCAGTGGCTCCGACACTATGCCTATTTGTTGGTCACTCTTGGCCGACAGTAGCATGGTGGAGCCTTACTGGAGGCGTGATATTTACTGTTCAGACAGCGCAAACCGCGATTGACAGCGGCAACGAGAGCATTTCCTCACTGGAAGCAATGAAATATGTTGCACCGTCGGCATAGGTGCCTTTTCAAGCGCGTACTGTAGCCTCAGACACTGTATTCGTAGTTGTATTATAATTCTATTTCGAGACCTCGATCAAATCATGGTGATATCGTGCATGCTCCTCCTGACACCGTTTCTCTCTCAACCATCATCTTCATTTCTTTGGCCTCTGCAATATGATGCGCGGACCCACGGAAGACCTCTCGACTGGCTCAGATTCTGATTATTCTAGGTATCTCCAAGCCATCTCAACCCTGTAGCTGGAAAACTGAAATTCTCTGCAAGCTCGGTATGCGGAGTGGTCAAGCGAATATATCCGATAATTGACCATATCGTAGTGGATATCATGGTTCCTGTCCTCCAAGGGCAACGAGTACTTCTGCGAAGTCGACGAAGACTTTATTCTCGACCGCTTCAATCTGACAGGGCTCAACACTGAGGTCGCCAATTACCCTCAAGCACTGGATCTCATTACTGATAACCTCGGTGCGTCTTTATTCCAACCAATCACTTGCTGCCACTGATGATCAGAAGACGACGACATTCAGGACGAACTGCGAGGTTCACTAGACGTCCAGGCTCGGCTCCTTTATGGCCTCATTCATGCTCGATGGATCGTGACTGCACGAGGCTTGGCCAAAATGGTCCATTCCCAATCCTTCAACACCTGTTCAGCACTCATATCCTTTGCAGCTCGAAAAATACAAGCGGGCAGAATTCGGTCGATGCCCACGCGTGTTATGCAGCTCCCAGCCTCTTCTTCCCGTCGGATTGACCGATATCCCATACGAGAAATCCGTCAAACTGTACTGTGGACGCTGTGAAGACATTTACTCTCCAAAATCTTCCCGCCATGGATCAATCGACGGCGCTTATTTTGCCACAACATTTCCACATCTTCTATTCCTTGTCTACCCAAGCCTTATTCCAGCCAAGAGCGGTCCAACCGACGTCGAGAGTAAAGATCAAGCTACCGATGGTCGTAGTAGGAGGAAACTCAAAGAGGAGCCAGAGATGTCTGCTGGGGCTGAAGGAGTTGGAGAATCTATCAGCACGGCTACAGCGGCTTTGAAAGCCGAGAGATATCGGCCCAGGATTTATGGATTCCAGCTAAATGAGACGGCAAAGCTCCAGAGATGGCAGGAAGCTGTACGCGACCGGTATGTCTTTACCTCATGACTATCAGGGTCTCCATTGACTCTTTTATTCAGTCAGATCGCCAAATTGGAGGAGCTGGAGACGTGAGACATCCTTATGGACACGTAGACCTGGTACAACTTGTGATTTTCTGCAATACACTGGTATTACACGAGACAAATGAATGTGAATGTTACAGTGCAAATATGTCTATCGGTCTCAGTCCTTGGGTGGAGGGGCAGGTGGAACCAACGAAATAACGAAGTATGCTTTCTCTGGAGTACAGGGGAGAGGAGCTTCGATGTCAAAGGCGTGAGCTGGACTGCCGATGATCTTCGTCGGTGGAGGTTTGCGCCAGAAACACCACACTCGAAGAATATTCTGTAACAGCGTCAGCAAAGGAGCTAAAAGCGGGTCTAAAACGAACCGCTTGACTGCCAAAGACGAAGAAGATCGCTGTTCCAACTGCATCCATGATAAGTATCCCAATTATCCGGGACAAAAGGAACCTTACTCGTAGCAGCACACATATCTGGGGCAAGGGTGTGTTTATTGAATATGGTCAGAACGTTGACTCTGATGAAAAAAAACGGTCAGCGGTGAAAAGACAATAGAATGATAGCTTACATCATGCCAAAGAAGACGTAGATTCCGAACACCAGCACACGAATGACCAATTGAGTGTCGATGATGTTTTTCGTTCGTCCAACTGACTTCAACCCTTTCCAATAGCGGTAAAAAATGACCGCTAATTGAACTGGCAATGTCGTAAGAAGGCGGGATTTGGGTATATGTACAACTTACTCTCCAAGGCGACGATGCCTAAACAGACCACGAATGTAAAAACTTCCATCGTATCCGAGCTAAGAGAAACGTAAGTTGAGAGCAAGGCTCGTTGGTAAGACACGTACAGTGGTCTGTTTTTCAATGCGCAATAGAAAAACCTTCGATGTCGATTCACTTTATTTGGATTTCGGAGTGCGACCTTGAAGGCGATGAGAATGGTTTCCAAGGTCCAAGCTTGAAGGATACACACAACAAGGGTAGCAATGCTGAAAGCAAACTGGACGATATAGGGAGCGCTCAACATCTGCCAGACAATTGGTCAGTCGGCATGCAAAATGATTGGTTGACCAAGATATACCAGGATCATCTTCAGCCGACTTGCGACATTTCCGCGGATGGAAGATATGATGTGATAGAGCATTACCAGGATGGCAACTGACCACCTATATCCGTTTAGTCTTTGGACTATACTCTGCTAGTCGAGACATACATTGGTGTTATTCCAAATAACAATGAGGTTTGCGCGATACATAGCGCCCTGGGAGGTTCGGGTGTGTTGGGTTTATGCTTTCCTGCATAGAAACTTGAAAACGAAAATGGGCGATGCAGAGGAAAAGGTATTATTACTCACAGCAGCAGACCAAAGATACCACCCAAGATCCATGTAATGATTACATTGAGTAGTGTTGGATGTCGATGCCGACGAACTCGTTTTGAAAGAAGTATCGTCGCCACCAAGATGGGCAAAGCTATGGTGTTGCCGAGAAGATTAAAGTATATCCAGACATCCAAAAGTGCAGGCGCAGCTTTGCCCATGTCGTGTTGGTTTGGCATTTTGACGCGTCAAACTGTCCCTTGGCCTGCCAGGAATGAGAACAGGCTGCAAAAGAATCCGCTCAGCAGTCAAGAAGAGAAAGCCCGAAAGAACAAAAAGCGCAGAAAACTCCGGCCAGCAGTCAGAGAAAAGAGAAATGGCAAAGAAGATGGGCAGCCAAGGAAGCGATAATTCATGTTGGGTTGTTATATAAAGCACGCCAATCTTGGGTCGCTAAAATGATGAACGCCGCAGGATGGTTGTGAAGGTCGCAAATTGATTCGGACTTTGAATTTTTTGACTGGTTCGCTCATGAGCCAGATTTGCGAGATTCTCTCCATCAAAGGTGATGAGCTGGAACGAGACGATGCTCTTATGCACTGAGGGAATCAAGTCATTCAAAGTACCGGCATCCAAACGTAGACTGTTTGCGACAGATCTTGCATTGGTCGCGCTTTCCGTGAGGTCAGTTCTTAGTTCATATGGCTTCGTATCCAACCTAACCATTTCAGGACTGCTTATCTTGTTGACGCCGTCGCTTTTTCACGACCTTTGGAGATATTTGGATCACTTCTCAGTCGACTGCGTGAGGTATTGCGACCAGCATTCACTGCTATCAAACTCTGATGCTCGTTGTGGTCAGAAATCTGCGCTGTTCCACAATGTATTATATCTCTGGGACCCCTCCTCCGAACAATCATTCTTCATCAATATCCGGTTGTTATTGCACTGTTGGTTTGGTGAAGGGCTGTCGCTATCGGATCGACTCCGGGCCAGGATCCGCTTTGTTCTTCTCTCAGCTAACGATGACCCAAAGCTTGTACGTGGAATCGGCCATTCACGTCGATAGACTAATACGACTCAGCTAACAGATCCCCCGACCTCGGTCCTCGTTACGCTCCGGAATATCGGAAATCATGCGACACCATTCCCGCTGACAATCACTCTAGCACCAGATTTGGGTCCCGAGGTCCTGATTCCATTGGCTGCGGTTCTTCTTGAGTACCCGGTCGCCCTGTGCATACCTGATACCGTCGATGACATGTCTTTCTTCTTGGCCAGACAGCCTTTGAACGTCTATCAAGCAACATTGCGTTGGCCAGATACTGACGAAGAGCACACTCTATTGAAGTTTTCATGTCCGGTCGCTGTCGCAGTCGATTCTGATGCCTTGATCGCAGCCTTGGCCGCTCATTTCGATGGTCGCTTGAAGCACTTGGGCCCACATCTAGATATCGAGCACAAAGTAGAAACTTTTGACAGAGTAGCACTGTGATGAGCGTTTTATTCTACATCGACGTTCACTATTTTGATGTCTTCGTACGGTTTATCACCTTTGTTCGTCTTGACATTTTCAATAGCGTGAACCACTTCGAGACCAGACAGTACGCGTCCGAAAATCGTGTGTTTTTTGTCCAACCAAGGTGTGGCAGTCGTGGTGATGAAAAATTGCGATCCATTGGTCCCGGGACCAGCATTCGCCATGCTGACCGTGTATGGTCTACGAGCAATATAAGCTGAATTATCAGATCAGTGGCGAAAGTCTTGCCTGTCATGTTTGAGATCGTCCGAAAACTCATCCTCGAATTCTCTTCCCCAGATCGAGGTTCCTCCAGTACCGTCACCAAGAGGATCTCCAGTTTGAATCATGAATTTCGGAATGACTCTATGGAAAATAATGCCTTCAAAGAAACCACTGCGGGCATGGCCGACAAAGTTTTCCACTGCTTTGGGTGCCTGTCCAGGGAATAAACGGAGATGCATGTCGCCAAGTGTGGTATGAATTGTTGCAGAATTGGCCAATGGCGAAGGACCGGTTTTGACAACCGCAGTAGCGGTCGCGACGTTCTGTTCCTCTCTTGTGGGTCTTTCGTTAAAGACATCTCGGTCACCGGATTTGGTATCCCTGAACCAATCAACGATCAGGAAATTAATTGGCAGAGCAAGGGTGCTGAAAAACTCACTCTGGTTCTGAGCGGGTAAACATGTAGAAACGAGACCTTTTATAGCCTGTACAGAACAAGGTCGGGTCTCTTTGGCCTTTGCCAGCAAGAATGGGGTTCGCCGAGGCGGCCATTGCCTGTTGACAACTATCAGCAAATGCAGATGGTACAAAATGGTGGCATCACTGACCATGGTCGTAACAGCTCTCTTCGAGGGAGCTCCTTGATAGACCCCGAGATTAAGGAAACGAACAGCCTCGTCTTTGCCTAGAAGTCTCACGACGCGATTGGTTACTATGTTGACCACTGGAAAACTTGAGACTAGTCCAGGCGGGAATGAATCATAATGAGTACCTTTGATGCCTAGAAGGGAAGGATATATGATGAAGGCGCCGCTCTCGTCCCAAATAGCATTACTCCAGCGCCCCGGGACACGTCCATCGGGACCAGGAAGCTCCAACTCTCTCTCCATCGCCAAACGTCGACCGAATTCCATGTCATCAACTTTATAAACCGCCGTACCAGCCTGCTGCATCTCCTGAATCGCTACCAGTGACTCGTCGTATTTCCGGGAGAGCTTGCCCGTCAAAAAAGAAAAGACTCTTATTTGTCGGTCAGGCAGCGAAAAGGTGACAAAACTGGAGGAATCTGGAGACAAAGTGATACAGGTCGGTGTTGATTTAGACTGAAGGTTCGCGTTAACCGAGGATAGGTATGACTTTGCGACCATGCTTACTTTTTTGAAGTCGTACAGGTCAGTGTCACTCTTGTAAGACCAGAATCCAGGAACATTTTTGGGCAAGCCGAAAGGCTCGATCGGCTGCCAGCATTCAACGAAACCATTTTCGTCTGCAGATAACACGGTGTCGTATCTGTCGCTGTACTAAACGACTATAAGTAAGAGCTTGAACAAAAAATGAAACTTTACTACTGACCGCCATGATATGAACAGGAGCACGATGAAGATTTTCGATGGTCTCGAGAGGTGTGTCGCCGCCTCGACCGTCATAAAGACGTATTGTACCACAGGTTGAATCTGCACTACAGAAAAAGATCAGGTCGAGAATTGACGAACAGTAGAATGACGCACACCGCAAGCAGACCTTGCGCAAGACCTCTCCGATGAACCCAACAGCATGAATGAGGCACGTAACCCAGCTTGATAATGTTGATCATATCTGGAAGCAAATATGAGCAAGGAAAAATTGGGCGCCACAGTCCAGCTCACCGAAATTGACAACGTCAAAAACCTTTGCGTTTCCGTCTTCAGAGACGCTGGCGAACAGCTGTCCATCTGAGCTAGCAGAAACACCGACCACCGGCTGCAAATGGGCGCGATAATGTTTAACAAATTCGATACCAGTCTCCTGTTTCCTCCATAGCTTGAGGTGACCGTCAACGGAGGTAGTTATGAGGAAGTCAGTCCTTGAATAATCCGATGAGCTAGTGTTTGATCTAGAAACAAATAAAACGAACTTTGTGACCACGCAGAAATTAATGGTGTCTCTATGCATGAATGATTTCCAATATTGGTCTGTATCTGGAAGATGCTCGAGATAGAGGCGTTCATGAGGAAGGACTAGAGAGGAGGTTCTGGGTTCCTTGAGGTCCTTGAATGCCGGTTGAGAAATCGGACTGACCTTTGCGCTTCTTCTTTACTTTTCCTTCAGGGACATCTGGCATCGGCATAGGTCCAACATCGTCGTCGCTGTCGTCTTCAGCGTCAGCTGGTCTTTTACCCAGCACAGAAGGGTCGCGTTCGGAATCGGACATGGTTGAAGCGGCGTAGGGCCGTGGGAACAAACGCGAACGAATGCTCCCTTCCTCATCAAGAAAATGCAACGTCTCGCCATTATTTGGGACAACTCCGGCCTCGACGTCGTTGTGTTCCTGAAACGCCTGGTTCAAAGATGGCTCTCCTCATTCAAGGCTCATTCAAGGTCCCTCATTCAGGTCCCTTCCCTTTCATCATGATTCCCTTTGTCTTGCGGGTATAAGTACTGGCAAATCCTGATCCCGTTCAGCTTTATCTTTTCTCTCTTCCCTTCTTCACCACTTGCCACTGGTTGGCAGTCCTTCTCTTGCAACGTTCGTCTCTCTTTCGATCTTTTGATTTTTGATTCAAGCCTTTCTAGAATGTCCCAAATCCTCGCTACTCGCTTCCAGCAAATATTCGTGTCACACATGCAGTATCACAACATGCAGAACATGGTGGCTAACATTTTGCGCGCCCTCTCTCGATCCTCCAACACTTCAGCTGTCGACGCGCTGAAACGTCGCATGAGGGACGCGGACAAGACTGACCCGACGTCATTCGCTATGGGTCTCATCACCTGCTGGAACGAGTGGCAGTTGCCGTCTTCGATCTGGACCATTTTCTCGCAAATATTTTCCCTGCAGATATTCTTCTCGGAGAGCCTCATTACTGTCTTCGAAAGAATATTCTCATCGCATCTGCAGTGGATCAACATCGATTCCATCCCAGATGAGCTTCTACGAGCTCTCCCTCCAAGATCCTCCACGCCAAGTCCCCAGAATGAGCTTTACAATGCGGTTGCACGTATTATCGTAGACTGGGCCGAGGGTGACGGGAAAGACCCGACCTCATTAGCTTTAAGCCTTTTCGACTGCTTCAAGGCCAGGGGTCTGGCTTCCGACTTTTTGCCATCTGACACGACGTCAGATAGGATCTTATTCCTTCTCATGGTTTCTCATTCGACCACGTCGGGGAAGCGTTCAAAGGAAGCTGATGAAGATGATGAAGCCGATGAAGCTGAGGCGTCGAGGAAAAGCAAAAAGGCCAGGGTAGATGCTGCAACCTTGGGCTCGGATGGCGAACAGAGTCAGATACACAAACCGCCAGGTTTCCTTGGAAGTGACCTTGAAGAGGCCCTAAACTGGACCCCCCAAAAGTTCGCGCTATTCGAGGTGAGCCTTCTCAAATCGACGCTGTTTCTTCTCGTTGAATCGTGATGCCCAGAACAAAGTTCACGAATACGCTGATGAACACCTTCGCAAGGATCGCTGCTTCAACAGGCAGGATCCCGAGGCAAAAGTGAAATTTTTGGAAGAGGTATGCCATGAGTTTGCAAGTTCCGAGTCTACTCTTCTGATTCCTACCTCTATAGGTTCGAGACAACCTCGCGGCGCATGATCTGGATTTATACAGCCGTGACTGGCCAATCGTCGAATGTTTCAATCTCTATCGCGATGATCCCAGCTACAGTGATTCAAAGCCTCGCAGTCCTCTGCGAAAGAGTCCACGCAAGAGCTCTTAAAGACATTGTCATCTTTCTATTTTATTTAGCCTTTAATCTCTCTCAATTCTGTATTTATGGACTACGAATATTTCAATTCCGATGACCTGGCTGCTAGAACAGTCGTGGATGAGCCGTCTTAGTCTTCTGGGACTGAAACAAGGCTCATGATCAAATTTTTCCAATAATTATCTGATGTTGCAAGTATCTAATATAACTGATGACATCGATGAACTCCTAGTTAGCTTTCAATTCACCCGATTTCAAATCGCAGGGGGGCGCGCAGCCCAAAAATCTGTGGCGTCATGACACCAGTTCGTTGTAGATCCTTTATTGACATGGTTTGTGCAAATGACAAAATACTGTATGGTAGCACTAAAACTCTTCAGTTCCAGTTTCGGATCGCAATCTCGCAAAGACGTGTGGTAAATGGGTCTCCAGCACCGAAAATATGATAGCATCTAGGGACGACCTTCTGTTCAGTTCCCGGTCCTCCCGGCCTTTGTATTTGCCAAACCTCCACGAAATTCCCCATGAGAAGAAAGCCAAAGAGGCCTTCTTCTTTGTTGCCCAATCAGTTGGTTCAGATATCCATGCAGCGCCTAGATCAACGGTAGAAGGCAGGTGTGAATGCACGTGACCTCTTACTATAAAGGTTGGACTCTGACCACGAACATCATATCTCACTATGCCAGTAAGTGGTCCTCACTTCGGTTGACCGCAACCTGACCAGGAGCTTGCAGGTCATAGAACCCGTAGAACGTAAATGGCGCTTGGGAGGCTTCTATATCCCGACAGATGTCGCTGCTGGCTGGGCCGGTCGTTTGAAAGGAGGAAGATCAGTGGCGTATCAGGCAGAACCAGTCAAATATGCTCCTACCATTCACATTGCCATTCAAGACGAAGTCCAGAAACACGGGCCTGGGGTCGACTTCTATCCTGTAGGAGAACTATGGCATGATCTTACTTTCATGCTCGTTACGAGGAAGGCGCCGTTTAAAGGTCACAAGGACATGACACCTGACAAGATACCTCAATTTGAGGAAGGAGAGAAAGAGGCTAGAATTCGGGAGCTGTTGGACCAGGAAGGCGAATATTTACCGAATTGCTGCCTCTCGAAATGTTAATGATCCTGCAGGTATAAAGGGATACACCTTTGGCACGATTCTAGATTAATTCCCGCTCTTTATCCCGCTCTTGTTTTCTCACACGGCCCTCAAAAGTTGCTAAAACTAGCAACTGTAACGGATAACGGCCTAATTTTTTGCCGGGCGGACGATGACTCAGCCCGCACCTTCCTTATTTGTTCGCCGCCTGACCCAATTTGGGTGCGGTTGCTATCATGGCCATCAAACTTTTTCGTAACGTACGTGTAACGTCGTACCTCAGCTAGTTGTTACCGTACAGATCGCTACAGTATAAAGGTTGGACTCTGACCACCAATTTCATCATAAAATCTTTCACGAACATCATATCTCACTATGCCAGCAGAGGGCAAGTTGACATTCAAACGACGAGTGAAAGGCGCGAAATGTGACATGTCCGAAAAATAAAAATAGCCTTACGAGGCCTCTTGAGGCACCAAGAGTTTTCAGCCTGTCTCATTAGGCATTATGAGGTATGGGATACTCTAGTTGAATCCAAATATTATCTTTTTGAAGCTTCATGAGACACCTTGAGACACTTCGTGAGGCTGATGAGACAGAAACTCTCATGAGGCTGATCAGATTTGACAAATTATTTGCCACAGAAGACATTCAGGAAGAATTCGAAGCAGAAGAAGAATGGAGAATCGAACCGCCTCAGCCTCTTTGCGGCAGGGTCTGGGCCGTGGATGAAGCCTTACCGTATGGACTGTCCTGTCTCTATCAGATGGTCGAGCTGCCCGACATAAGTAGTCAAGGTGCGGTCAGAAGTCTTCCGAGACATGGACTGCGACTGGTTCAGATTATTGCAAGACTCTGTCGATGTGGGCACTCCGTTAACACCCAATCCTGAATGTTCTAATTCCTGCTAGAATACTGTAACAGGCACCCATGAACTCACTTCCTACCGGTGTTCGTAACGCGTAACAAGGCTGGCTGAACTGACATTTTTCGAGCTCCGTAACGTTTCCGGGCTACCGGAGCGGCCGGCTACGCCGGCACAGGCCAAAAAATGAACTGAACTTCAAGCCGTAACACCAGTTTTTGACGGCTGAACTGACTTTCGGCCAAGTTGAGCCGTAACGCGTAACAATGGGTGAACTTACGGTCATGTTTTTACAGTAGTTGTGGATAGCTCCGGGACTTGGAAACGATGTTCAAACAGACACGTGATTCGTGAACTTGAGCCACTTGAGCCACTTCGTGAACAGTTTTTCAATAATGGCGACCATCGAAAGCCTTCCTGCAGATGTCGTTCTATATACTGCCGAGTTTCTGCCTCGAGATCTCTCAGCATTCGCTGCTGTAAGTGTCTCAAATACATTTTTACCATGCAGAAATAACAGGTCCTGCAGGCTTTGGCACCACTCGGCTATACTTCCAGGGACTTCCAAGGTCTCTTTGTCAGAGCCCTCAAAGAGCTTCGAGCAGACCGTCCGTTGCCTCTTCTCCCAGGTGAAGATATTGTCTCTGGTCCCAATGTTATGCAGACATATGAACACTTTATGCGTCTCGACGAAAACTGGACTCGCCACGAACCCATCGCAGTTGGACCGGCTCAACTGTATTCCCCTGGTCGCCACTTGAAGACCCTCTTTATCATCCCGGGCGCCGACCTCCTTGTTGTCTTTGTCGATGGCGCTGGTCTGGAGCCTCCCGAGATTCGAGGCTGGCACATCGGGACGGACGAAATCACGACCAAGATCTCGTTCAGCCTCGACACCAGGCTTTCTTACACTCACGCATATCATCTGAATGATCTCGAATGCGTCTTTGTCGTCACTATGTATGATTCTCAAAATGGTCATCATTTGAGGTCAGTGCTCTCCCGACTCATAATTTTCAACTTCTAATTTCATCCTCAGGGTCCTCTCTATTCGATATGGAAGGGAATCGCCTGATATCAGGACTCTCTTTATTCACCCCGGTGGAGGAGGCCTTGCTGCAATTAATCTCAAGTACTGTGCCTTCATCCCCAATGGCGAGGTCCTCTCCATTCTCGAGCTCGATAGTGGGACCATCACCACTATGCCGCTCCCGACTGGATTGCGAGTGAGTCGTGATACCTTGTCTTGTGAAAGATCGCTGACCGTCTTGACAGGAAAAGTCTCTTGCTGGATTATATTGCGCTCAGCATGGTGACCATACCAATTTCTACCTTCTGCGGTATACATCGACTGAGATCTTGATGTATGAGTATCGGGATCCAGTATCAAATCCACCTGCGACCCTTCCAGTTCCACAGACAGTTCAGGGCCCTTGGATGGTTCTCAATGGGACGCCCATAGACAGGATCATCTCTATGGCGGCCTCGATTGCTCAGCCTTGGAACCGTGAAAAATCCACTTTCTCAATTGCTACATACGCCCGCTCTGGGCTTAGAAATCTTGGGATGACTTATAGTTTCTGGGAGCTCGACGCTTCGGAAAGCCCTGCAAAGCTCAATCCACTGGGCAGCTATATGGATACTGGTACTATTTCAGTGGTTGCAATGTCAGCTTCAGGCACCACCATTTTAATTTCAACCCGCAGTAGGAGGTCATCCAACCTCAGGTTGATCCTCCAAACGCCCAAGGATGGCACAGGGAGCCGTGGGGCGCATCAAATAGATTTGAACGGAATCAAGACAGAAGAGATCATCCAATTGGCGGTGGACGATGCCCTCGGATTAGTCGTCTTTAACACCAAAGACAACGGCGGCGATGGAACCACTGTCCATGTTCTACGATATGCTTGATGATTTTGGACCAAAAAGTTCCAGTTCTCTCCATGTATTTCCAATGTATTTCATAATGTCGATGACCTTTGAAGAGATTGAAACCTTTCAAAACTTGACTTGCTGTGGTTTGGAAAACATGCCACGTGATCGTGTTGCCTCTCAAACGTGTTCAGTATCTTGGAAAAAACTGCCATATCACTATGCAATGTCCACATCGCCGGCGAATATGCGGCTTCTGTATTCTCCTGAAATCAGTGCCGACTGGGCCTCACGCTTTACAAGACGACCTAGCGCCGCCAAAGTTGGAAGAACGCTGGCCAGTCAGATATATAAAAGAGTCAAGGGTTACGGGTTCAATTTAAATCTTCTCGGAGAAGGAGCAATCCACGAAAGCCACAAGTATGTACATGCTTGTGACGAGAGAGGCGCGGTTCAACGGTCATACGAATATGGTCCCTTCCGAAATACCCCAGTTTGAAGAACAATATAGGGATATTATGGCTCGGAAACTGCTGGACGAATAAGGTGCGTCTACTTACTTTGTTTTTTCCGCTGCATCAAGATTGACCTCAGTCGCACAGGCGTAATCGGATACGAATTTGCAACGGTTCTGGTGAAAGAGCTACAAGTATTTTTGGCCTAGCACCATGCAAAGTCTTCTGATGAACCGGTACCGCGACCTGACCACCGTCTTTCTTAACCATCTTTATCTCAGTGAGTTGCGCTGTACTATCTCGGATATACTCATATTTAGATAAACCACGTCTAATGAAAATCAAGCTTGGGTCCGGACTCTTATGCCGCTGCTGTATGGCCAGTCGTCGTTTGCACATTTGTTCACTGCCAGTGTAAGTCCAGTCGATTCAGTGGTTAAACGCTCTGATTGTTCTCCTTTCATTCGGATCATGATCATCATAATGATAAACGACAACTCGAGAAGCATTAGCTTTCTACCTTGAGGGACGACATGGTCCTACAATCATCAATTTCCTGTACTGCGAAGCTTCACAATTGAAGCTGAGGCACGTCCATCCGTTTTGTCTTTGTTGAAATTGATTCACCATACAGGTCTCTCGAGGAATGCGACATCACGTTGTGACTCGGTCGCGCCGAGGCGGCTTCTAGTATAGATCCCTCTCCGACTGTGCCTCACGTTTGACAGAACGGACAGACTTCGATCTGAAACTTGAAAGGATGCTGAACTGAAATCTGCGACGCGATAGATGGCGAAGTCAAGCAATATGGGTTTACTTTCTATAACGTTGGAGAAAGGGTGCGTCTGTCTAATTCTTGTTGAATCATGGTTGATCATTGGACAGGCATCATTGGCTACGACTTTGCTGTCCTTGACTGCATGACTAGTTCCAGGCAAATCAATAATATGCATTTTTCCGTGGCAGCAAGATTCTTCACGCCCACTCTTTTACAACCTCTAGGGATTCTGAACCTTCGGGCGTTGAGTCAGTGCAACGCTGGACTTCTACACGCCTGGAATGCCATATTTTATTCCAGCGTCTGATTCGAGAGTTTCGGTCCCAAGCAAGCATGTGGCGAGCCCTTTCTGCCGTTTGGCTATGTGCAAATCGGATGATTATCTCGGTCAACGACTTGGCCGGAGCGACCCGAATCCTCCCGAATCATCATCATCGCTCTTGTCAATTGAACTCGGCTAAAGCCGAAGCCCCATTCAACGAAAAGTTAGCACTGTTGGAGGAAGTACCATCGTCAATTTCTGTCTACTTGGAATCAGCTGTCTTTCTTCTATGTACGTCTGTCTCCTCAGTTCCAGTTGGCGATGGCAATATCACAAAGCCCGTTGGTAAATTCGTCTGCTGCATCAAACATTCTGATGGTTCGCAAGTAAAACGGCACGTCACCCTCGCCAAAGCCTTCGTCTTGAATCCGATAAACCTCCACAACGGCTCCTAAGACAAGAAAACCATACAGGTTTGGTTCTCGGTTGGGATGTCCCCATATATCCCCACATCTGATCCCTTGCTTTGTAAATAGAGTCTCCATCCTTTTTGACCTCGATGAGACACACCACTCTATGATTTCGAGCGAGTCCTGCGAGCGGGGTAACTTTGACAGTCACAAAGTCAGGAAACATTGTGCCATGTTCGGCACCGGCTGAAAAAAGGCAATGAGATGAGAGGAAACCGATAGAATGACCGGGATAGCTTACGGAGGTTCCTCGATTCATGCAATCCACCAGTCGATCCAGTGGACACATTGGCGCGATCGACACGGATCTCATGCGGTTGCATGGTCCTACGAAGGATGAATTGAGGTATGGTCATGAAACGGCGACGGTGGGGAAGAATGGATGCAAGGTAAGATATTAATTGACCATAAACCATATGTTCAAATCGTGGTATCGATTGTATGGTCTGCTTGAGGTGATAGGGAATCCAAGGATCAATACTCGCAAGTAATTGAGCCCGAGTAGGAGGGTTTTCATGCAGAAGGGCGTTGGGTAGAACCGCATTGGCGAGAGACATCGTTCACGATGATGATTGTTACAGACATGGCGGTTTTTATACAAATTTCGCGTCACACTGTCACGAACGGAAACAAAAGAACTGCCATATCCGGAGAACAATGTAAGAACAATGGACAATGGAAAATCGCCGCATGTGAATGGAGGACAAGAATCAAGATCGAGAACAAGTCTCGGGCACGTGACCATAGCTATATAATGCAATCAATGCGAAAACATTTCGTCATTCGCCCTATCTTCGCGCGCGCTCGCCACGAACCATAGTAAGTTGGTTGTCCCGGTCGACTATGGCCTGACCGACGCTTCACAGATGGAACAATATCCAGAATATCCAGAACCGCGTCACTTTCGTGTGGGCGGCTTCTTTATACCTCCAGATGTCAGCGCCGACTGGGCATCGCGCTTGACCGGACGACCCAGGTCCGACCCAACACGATGCCAGCCCGGGATTACCAGGCAGATTGACAAGAGAGTCAAGGAATATGGTGTCGCTTTCTATCCTGTGGGAGATGCACCGATCGGCCAGAATTATATGCTAGTGACGAGACATGCCCCCTTTGAAGGTCATACGAATATGACGCCGGCTGAAATTCCTCAATTCGAGGAGGGCGAGCTCGAAGAGAAGGCTCGCAAGATGCTGGACGAACAAGGTGCGTCCCGAGTTTTCTGTTTGTTTTACAGTCATTGACGACAATGTCTTGCAGGTGTAACTGGATACAAATTTGCAACAGTTTTGCATTGAAAAGGATAATAATATGAACATTTTGAATTCTAAATCAAATCTCGCGAACCGCAATCCTGGGAGTGACTGAAACTGAAACTCGGCCCTCGATTGGAAAAAGGCACATCCAAGTTCAACCACGGTCCACAACCACCTAGTCTCGTCACCAGCCTCTCTACGGGGAGCTTTTTGTGACGGGAGGAAGCTTTCGGTAGAGCCTTGCCTCCCTTAGAGAGTCGGTTACCGGACTAAATCACACCGAAGTCTCCCATTCATCGATATTCATCCTTCGTCCTTGATTCCAGCTCAAATAATCACATACAACCTTTTCGCATCCTGTTTCACTCCAACTTCAACGAGGCTCTACAAATGCAAAATGAATATCCACATCCACGTCGTTCTCGTGTCGGTGGCTTCCTTATTCCTGGCAAAGTCAGTGCCGAGTGGGCAATTCGTTTGACCAGACAACCAATTTTTGACCCAAAACGATCTTGGCTTATCATTTGCGACCAGATAGATAACAAAATTAAGGAATATGGGGTCTCGGTTATCCTGTGGGAGACGTCGGACAGGCTTAACAGGCTACAGATTTGCGACTCACTTTCGCAAGTAAAATCTCGAACTTTAAGGAGGAACATGTCCGTACTCTTTCAAATTGCAACCACGACCACATTCTCGCCCAATTCTCTCATGTATTCTTCGTCCTTGATTTCAGCCTCAAATGATAGATCCACCAGAACGTAAATGGCGGTTTGGAGCTTCTATATTCCGACAGATGTGGCTGCCGACTGGGCTGGTCGTTTGCAAGGCGAAGGATCAGCAGCATAACAGGCAGCGCCAGTCAAATATGTTCCTACCATTCACTTTCCCATCCAAGAGGAAGTGAAGAAACGTGGACTCGGGGTCGACCTCCATCCTGTAGAAGTCTGGCTTGATCTCCTTTTCATGCTTCTTACGAGGAAGGCGTGGTTTAATAGACACAAGGACATGACGCCTGACAAGATACCTCAATTTGAGGAAGGAGAGAAAGAGGCTAGAATTCGGGAGCTGTTGGACCAGGAAGGTGAATGTTTACTGAATTGCTGCCTCTCGATATTTTAATGATCCTGCAGGTATAAAGGGATACACCTTTGGCACGATTCTGGATTAATTCCCGCTTTTTTATCCCGCTCTTGTTTTCACTTGTAAACAACTTGTAAAATATCATACGTATTCACCCAAGTACTTACACGACCTGACCTGTCGTCGCCGACCTCCTGGAAGTGATGATCTCCGTCGAACATTGAGAGATCACAGTTTGACGCGAATGGATAAGGAATGGGTACCAAGTAAGCAGTTCCATAGCAATTTGCCTCAATTGCAGAGCTCCTTGTCACATGATCGTTTTACCTCGAGCCGGACCCTCTAGCACGACCGCAAGTAAGTGCCTAAAATCGTCAGCCAGCCGCCATGCTGTCTGACTTCGGGAGCAAATCATGAAATTTGTTGCTAACGACTGATTTAGATTCTTTTTTTCAGACCCGCAGTTTGGCAGGACAAGATGGACGCCGGACGAATGCCATGTTTTCGAGGCTCTGACGATGAGCCAACACTGCACCAGGTCATTAATATGCTCAGATCCTGTGGATTAGGCTAGGGCTCTGTGCTAGTCAACCTGGCTAGGTTTTCATATCCAAAGATTACCAGGAGAGAACCGGGACTCGGAGAGAAATGATTGGCCCAGTGGAATTGGCTCAATTTTGGATGAGGATGGTGAGTAAAACCCGGTTTTTTTCTGCAATTCTAGTAACAAAACTCAGCTCTACAGCATTTGCTGTCAACTGAGCTGTTCGGCGCCAATGACCATTTAAAAATATCATTGACGCCGTAGCACCAAAGTCAGCAGATGCTTACGTTTCTCAGGCTGTCCTCTGTCCGTCATCGTCGAGAATGAGCCTCGCGAAAGAGCCTCATATTCCGAGTGCAAATACTTGCGAACATTGCGACAAGCATCTTCGAATTGTTCATAGTTCTACTCCCCGCTGTCCACGATGTCTACCCGACGAGATCAAAGCGCTAAAAACCTGCGCTCGCTGTCGAGTAGCGAGATATTGCGCAAGTTACCTCTTTTGGATATCCTTTTCGATGTCTGACCTGTTTACAGACTGTAGAATGTCAAGTAGAGCACTGGCCTCAGCACGAGGATCATTGTAGGGGATTAAGAGCCAACGCGATGCTGTCCCAGGCGGTTGGCTGTGGGGAGCGTCATGCCAGCTTTGTTAGATGGTGCAAACATTCAAAAAACCAATTTGTCTTTCCTGCCGTATGGATCCTTGGCGCGGGGACCGAGAACGATATAACTGGTACGGCGCTTCTTGACGCTGGTCTCATATATAGACTGAGAACTTCCCTTAGCGACCCATGTCTTGATGATATACCTCGATGTCGAGGAAAATGTTTCCCCAGAGGGCAAATTGACATTCAAACGACGAGTCAAAGGCGCGAAATGTGCCACAGAAGAAGACATTCGGGAAGAATTCGAAGCGGAAGAAGAATGGAGAATCGAACCGCCCCAGCCTCTTTGCGGCAGGGTCTGGGCCGTGGATGAAGCCTTACCGTATGGGCTGTCCTGTCTCTATCAGATGGTCGAGCTGCCCGACATAGTCAAGGTGCGGTCAGAAGTCTTCCGAGACATGGACTGCGACTGGTTCAGATTATTGCAAGACTCTGTTGATGTGGGCACTCCGTTAACACCCGATCCATACATCTTCCGAAAAGGTATGTCGGTCTCTGGCTATTTTTGTATCGTCTATTGAAGGCTACTTATCCAGGATCTAATCAGATTTTGGACGAGTTGCGACATAGTTACAACTCCAAATGGAGTGAATTACATGGTCAGGCTCTTGTAAAGGCCGCCTGGAGCGCTCTGGACTTGGGTCATCATCCCAAGAGAGTCGGTAGGTCAAATTCATTCTGGCGCTCGACGGAAACTGATAGCGCCACAGTTTCCAATTGTTTCCTTGTTCACATTGATGTTAAAGACATCGGTCCCAAAGTCTATAAGCATACCGTCCGCGGTGCCAAGGCGGTGACATTGGCAGAGCTCCGGCCTATCTTTCATTGTGATGTATATGGGGACTGCTCATCCTACATGAAAACAACACTTTTCTTTCACCCGAATGTCTTGCGAATACTTGTCGTCGACGATGCTCTTCCCTTTCAACAGAGAATCACGGTAGTCGCATACGACATGAGCAAAGTTCCAAATTACAGGACTTTGCACCATTATCGTCCAAACAGCTGGCTTAGAGAACTGAAGAGAGCGGCCGACGACAAGTGATTCGATGGTTTGTATTTCGTCTTGGAGAAAGAAATTCGATACATATATTCCACCTACTGACATTGCTCCTTGGTCTTCTTGTTAGCTGTTGTAATCAAAGACTGCCAAACCAATCTCGGTTCTTCGAGAATAGCTTGAATTGTCCCTTCAAACAGCTTTGCCTCGGCTGCCTTCTTCTGTTCGTCAGTCCAATCTGCGATGAAGAATCCGAAGATCCGTTCTAGCGGAGACATGGCTTCCCTGACCGCTTCTTCTCCATCCCAAAATGTCTCGAAAGAGTAGGTTTGAACATTGATGGTGGCCGCATCGATATCCGGAACAGCTTGAAGTTGCTCGAGAATCCAGGACTGCTCATGCCATAGAGCGCCTGGCTTGACCATTGCACGAAGAGTACCAGACAACACTGGAGCACCAGAAATTCGCGAAGCTGCTATTCTGAATGCAGGTACCCATCCTGGCTCGATCCAGGTCGTCGAGCCGATCAGACCCCCATGTTTAGTGACACGAACGGCTTCTGCAGAGGTTGAGTGATTCGGACATACATCGATGATAGAAACTTACCTCTCAAGGCAACAAGGGACTGAGAAAAGGCTTGAAATCCAAATTTGGTCTAAAGGTGTCGGAATCAATGTCTATGGCCTGTGCAGCTGGTCAGTTATAGTCGTTGAAATGTTAATCGTTTGAGTTTCATACCTGAGCATCGAGTTTCTGAACTTCGACGTTCAAGTCTGCCAATTCTGTAATTGCAGCAGCGAGCATTTGGGGAGATGTGTCGCCACAAATAATCTTTAGCGTGTCATGTTTGCCTTCGAAAACTTCGTAGAGTGCTTTGGCGACGACGGCTGTACCACATGCATTGTCGAGAACCTCGATTACAGTGTCTCCGGGGACAATTCCAGCCTGACGGATCATGGCCAGAGCCGGTGGACCCGTTACCTTTTGGAGGGCACTGGAGGGTTTCGTAGCCATTTAGCTGGAATCAAAATGAAAGAGAATGAGGGCGAGGTTCTAGGACTTGTAGGAAACACCAGTCTTCAAGAGGCGCAACGTAGACGGCGATTTGTGGGGCCGACGCCAGAAAGAGTTCTGTCAGGGGTATTCGACTTGGCGATGCTTATCGCAGATGTGATACCAAGCTACTGCTAAAAGGCTTAGCTTGGTCGTTTAGACTCTAGAGGTGACATACCGTCACATTTGGGGTACTTACCGCAAATTATCACTGCCTTTGGATAATTCCAAACCGTTGTAGGGCGACCGGTCCAGGTTCTGAACTGCTGAACCCGACAAATTCGCTCTGGGTAGCCTTCATGGTGCTGCAGCAATGCTGCAGTATGTCGGAGAATCGCTCGAGTCACAGTGTCATGTGACCAAAGCTCTTGCCTCCAGTCCTCGCATCGTTGGCGCAGTGTCCGATTCTGAACACCAGATTTCGTGACCTTTATCTCAACCGATATTTCTCTACATATATACATTTATTTGACGCGTCCTGGACATGAAATCAGCTCCAGAGAACCGCGGTTTGGATCTGCCGACGCCAGAGGAATTCCCTGCCTTTCCATTCAACCCGCCCTATGGAATCCAAACGGAACTGATGCGACACCTTTATTCGTCCATCGAGAAGAAGCATGTCACTATTGTAGAGAGCCCGACTGGTACAGTGAGCCTTTTTGTTTCACTCCTCTGTTACAGAATCTCATTCAGAACCATAAAGGGAAAAACGCTCAGTCTACTTTGTGCCAGTCTAACTTGGCTGACGGATCACAAACAACGCGCTATAAAAGGCATTCTGGAGGCTGTTGCTGGCAGTTCGACCGTCGACGGTGATTCTGCTGGATTTTCTGGATTTTCATTTCTCATATTCAATAATCAGAAAAGGACTGGGTCACTCTGCAGACAATACAACGATACAGAGAAGAGCTAGAGGCTGATGAACGCGAAAGCGCAGAGCGGCTGGTCCAGGCTAGAAAAAGAGAGCTCGCGATGAGGAAGAAGGCCAAGGCCAGAGTCAACAAGAAACTAGTAAGTCGGTAGACCCAATATCTTGACTACTTCTCAAAATTTCATCAGAAACCAACTGCGGAACCCAAGCCCGAAGTCGAAGATAACGACGACGCGTTTCTGCCTGAATGCTCTGACGACGAAGATGACAACATTTCGAAAGAGGTCCGGGCTTTAATGGCGCAGTGAGTTGGCATTTGTTTCATACTTGTTCGCTTGCTTATGAACCTAAGAGTAGAAAAAAAGTCCAGGCGACGCGAAGAAGAACAGCCAACGTGCACCAAGATATATTACGCGTCCAGAACCCATTCTCAGCTTTCGCAAGTGTTACCCGAGCTACGCAGATTGAAACTATCCCTGGTTCAGACCCCTCAACCGACGAATCCCCCAACGTCTACGAAAAAGCGACCAGCCGACGACATGGAGGAAAATCTTGATCCAGACGCGATGATTTCGTTTTCGCGGACTGTCTCGCTGGGTTCAAGGAAACAGCTTTGTATTAACGATGATCTCAGGGCGAAAAGCAAGGATCTAGATGAAGGATGTCGTGAACTTTTGGATAGTGGTGCGTTAGTCGTGTCCCTTCAATAACTCACTCTCAATGTCGACAGGCAAAGAGAAAAGATGTCCTCATCTTCCCACTCTGGATGATGATTCCCAAATGTTGGATCTGAGAGACCAAATTCTGGTATGAACTCGTCAAGCTGGCTAGACCTCACTTGACCATTATCCCAGGCGTCTCCCAAGGATATCGAGGATCTCGCGGAAACAGGAAGGCTTTCCGACACTTGTCCATATTTTGGCTCGCGACGAGCCATTCCCCAGGCCGAAGTAAGACTTTGAATCTGCAGCTGAAAGAAAACTTATCCAGCCATCAGCTAGTGACCTTACCTTACAATCTTCTGCTCCAAAAGACTGCTCGGGAAGCCCTCGGTATCGATCTCACGGACCAGATAGTCATCATTGACGAAGCGCACAGTTCGTATTTCAAGAATACCCTTCATCTGAGCTCACCATGTATACAGATCTCATTCCTACTTTGCTCTCATTACAAACAAGTCGATTACCATACTCGACTCTGGCGATATCCTTACACCAAGTCTCTGTATATCTCGACAAATTTCGGACGCGACTCTCTCCTACCAACAAGTTACATTTGAAGCGTCTCGTAGCCTGGCTGGAGGCGCTAAACAAATGTGCATCTGAATGGAAGGAGAATCGGACCAGCGGCAAGAAGAAAGACAAGGTTGAGGTCATAACCATTTTGGAATTGATCAATCGACTTGGGACACGAGTAGCAGGGATCAACTTGCTCGAAATCGAGACTTATCTGCGGAAGAGCAAGGTCTACTTCGTTCAACCTCTTGTAGTCATAGCTGACGCTCTCTCAGGTGGCGAGGAAAATTGCTGGATATTCAGACAAACAAACTGAAAAGGAAAAGGGTTCGTGCTCTTCTAGGCAAGATGATTTCGGCTGAAGGCGGCTCCCAGATCCTGCCAAGAAACGCCAAGTGAGACGTGGTGCTGTTCCTCCTTTACATGCCGTCGAAAACTTTCTAGTTTCTTTAGCTGGAGCCAACGACGGTGAGTGGTGTCGATTTGTCGATTCCTTGACTAAACCAGGTAGATGGCCGTGTTATTTTCTCATTAGTTGGGCAAGAGCTCGAGCTCAAATACCAACTTCTCAATCCGGCACCGCATTTCCAAGAGGTCGTCGATGTTGCTCGCTCAGTCATTCTGGCAGGCGGCACAATGTCTCCCGTACGTGTTTCAAGCTGATACTAGAATGTTGAAAACCAAGTTTGAACAGATATCGGATGTTATCGACCAACTCTTCAACGGAATATCGCGGGACAGAGTTACGAGCTTTTCTTGCAGTCATATCATTCCTGCGTCCAACCTTCTTCCTTTGTCCTTGTCAAAAGGACCCCGGGGCGGTGACCTGGACTATCGGGCGCTTCGGCAAAGTGATCCTGTCGCTGTATGTTTTCTTGTTTTCTCTCCGTATTCGGTTCTCATGTTGTTTAGATCTCAGAGCTGGGTCAAATTATCACCAACTTTATCAATATTGTTCCTGGAGGCATGATTGTCTTCTTCCCGTCATACAACTTTTTGAACAAGGTGAAGGAGCTGTGGGATAAGGCTGGTGTTTTGACCAAATTTGGGTTGAAGAAAAAGGTCTGAAGATTGGTTGATTTGCGCTCTTTATTGACGCGAATGCCCTTAGGTTTTCTTTGAGCCACAGGAGACGACAGATGTTGAACGAGTGCTACAGGATTATGCGGTTGCTGTGAATAACAAGGTGCGACCGCTGCTCGTTCATCCAGTATCATGCTGAGTTCGTCAGAGTCACCAAGGACCCAAGGGAGCGCTACTCTTCGCCGTCATTGGAGCCAAACTTTCTGAAGGACTGAACTTTGCAGACGATCTTGCTCGGTCTGTCCTCATCGTCGGGCTTCCTTTTCCAAATAAGGGATCACCCGAACTGCAAGAGAGAATGAATTATGTTCGTCGGCTTCAGCTTCAGAATGGACCTTTGGCTCCGAATACGAAGAATGCTGACCATGAGTTGTATGAAAACTTGTGCATGAATGCGGTTAACCAGAGTATTGGTATGCCAGCGCTGCTTTCGGTCGACAAGAACTAACAGTCTTTTGCAGGTCGTGCTATCCGACATCGCGGGGATTGGGCATCGTTGGTTCTGCTTGATGGTCGATACTCCAATGCTTCTATCAAGAGCAAGCTACCTGGATGGATTGGGCGAGAGATGAAAGTCGCAAATACTTTTGGTGAGGCTATTCGAAGTATGGCTGTATTCTATAACACGAAGAAGAAAGTTGTATGAGCTTGAAATCTTTGAAATGAGCGAGCATGGCCAGTGCGGTCACATGTGACCAGTGGCGACTCAGCTTTTTCTTGCATGATTTCATTTCATTCCTTTCCCGTTCAGCCCGATTTCATTACCAGGGACAATGTAGGCGAATCCCATGAATTCGACATGGACCTCGACGATGAAGACAACGGTGGATTAAAGCTGGCATGTCCTGGAGAGAGCATAACCTCTGCACAGGATTTCATGCGGTAGGGTCTTCTATAGGTTTCTTGATTCTCTCATTAATATTTATCAGTGGTCATGGAACGTATGTCGATTCGGAACAGGTCATTGCATCGGTGGCTGGTACGGTTGAGCGCGTAAATAAGCTGGTCACTGTACGGCCTGTTCGCACAAGGTACAATCCCGAGGTTGGAGATCTCGTCGTTGGAAGGATTACAGAGGTACGAGTTATTCAACATCATCGATCTTTTCTCAAACCTTACCTCAGGTGCAACCACGTCGATGGAAGGTAGAAGCCAACTCGAGACAGGATGCTGTTCTCATGTTGTCTTCAGTTAATTTGCCTGGAGGTGTTCAGGTTTGTCGTTTACTCTTCAGTTTCGTCAAATTTCTCACTGTCTTGCAGCGACGCAAGCTAGAAAGCGATGAGCTTCAGATGCGCAATTTTTTTGAAGAAGGCGACCTGCTTGTTGCTGAGGTTCAGGCTTTCTTCTCAGATGGAACAATGTCCCTGCACACGAGGTCTCTTAGCTATGGCAAGGTAAGTTTTCGACTTGGTTTGTGAGACCTGTTTGACCCCCGTCAGCTTCGAAATGGTCAACTGGTGATCGTCTCGCCGATCCTGGTCCGTCGACTCAAGTCACACTTTGTCACTTTGCCTTGTGGAGTGGACCTTATCTTGGGTCTCAATGGATTCATCTGGGTCAGCAAGCACACTGAGACGCGTAATCGAGAAGGAGAAGATGGGTTTGATGCTGAAGCTGTATATTCCAACCAAAATGATGTGCGTAATTTTCTTATTCGCTGTGAACAAAACTGATGTTTCAAAACCAGGTCATTGATGATTCTACCCGTCTGGCAGTCAGCCGAGTAGCGAACATTATTCGGATCCTGGCCGCTCATTTTGTGCCTCTGACCGACCTTGCCTTGTTGGAAGCCTACGAATGGTCCGTGGAATATCACAGCGATGTGAAGGACTTGCTCAATGAAGATGTTGGAGATGCCTTGGTCTCGATGATAAAGAAATGAATTCCAAAAGTTCAATCATCATCATCATCCGAATCTTCATCCTCGTCGTCATCGTCATCGTCGTTGTCATTCTCATCATTCTCGTCCGACGTTTCTTCGTCTTCGTCTTCGTCATCCTCGTCCTGTGTTACGGGCGCTTGTTGGTGACCCTGTTGCGCTTGATTCGACGTGGCTCCGCTAGCCATTTTTCTTGCCTGCATTGCCTTTTTGGCTTCCTCCTTCTCTTCGTCGACTGGGAGCAGCTCGTCGAGCGCAAGGTCACGCCATCGCAAGGCGCCATTGATTCCACCGCCATCGTAGCCCATGTCTTCGAACAAGGCCCTGGAAGAAGGATCATATGCAGGACGGGGCTTTGAAGCGGGATGTTTTATTGTTGTGGGATTCCCATAAGGATAAGATGGATGAACTTGTGAAGGAAGAACTAGATGGCGTTAATGTCAGTTGAATACAATTTTGGAAATCGAGCCACAAACTATCGGAATCGTCGGGATTTGGAGGTACCATGTGCGGAGGGATATCGAGATCTAACAAGTTGATAAATATCGTCATTTAGGTCTGACACCAAGCACAAACCGTCGTCAGAAAGGTCCCCTTTAATGTAATCTGGCGTTTCAAGGGTGTCGAGGACTTGCAGGTCATGCCTTGTCATATGCAGGTAACAGTAGGTGAGGTCCTGGCAAAAAATATGTCTTAATACAAGAGAATGTAGCGACCAGGGTCGTACTGTCATAGTGAACTGAGTGGGCAAAGTCAAGACGCGTTTTAGCACGTGATAGATGAGGGCGTGGGAAGTGGAGTGACGAGGCGTGACGCGTGCTATGGCCCATGGCCGCCAACCTCTTCAAGCCTCCGAGTCGGCCTTGAGTGGCCATTCTGCTTTTCCGGCCCAGATCTTCTGCTAATTCTTCTAACAAAGTCTACGATGGCTGCCAATGAAAATGCATCGTGAGTAACAATATCCGAGCCATTTATAGGATGTAAATTTGTCGCCACAGCTGCTTGTTTTGCGGTATCTTGAAAGGTATTCAGGCTCGAGGATTACATCTCAAGGCAGATGCTAAAGCCTCTCGATAGGAGCAGTGCCTTGCCACAAGATTTATGAAACTGAACACAGGTGGGCGCTAATGATGATGCACTCGTTCTATTCACTCATGTCTCGCAAAAGTTTTGCGTTTCTCGACATCAGGCCGACCACTGAGGGTCACACTCTAGTCATTCCAAAGTGTAAATGGACCATCTCTGCGCTGCGAGTTGGCTGATACCTTCAAGATCATGCCGAGACACTTGCTGATGTTCCAGACGAGTATCTCCGCGACCTGCTACCAGTCGCCAAGAAGATTGCTTTAGCCACAGGTGTCGAGCAGTACAACCTTGTCCAGGTATGTATCCTCAGGAATGTCCGCCACAATTTCCTGATCAGAGGACCAGAACAACGGGAAGATGGCATTCCAGGTGATGATTACCGATTTGCCGCTCATTGCTTTGTGATTCTTAACCTTTTCAAAGCACATCCCGCATGTCCATGTCCATGCGAGTTTTCTATTCCCTCAGTTGAGATACGACTAAAGGAACACAATAGGTCATTCCCAAGCCCAACGAAACCGAAGGTCTTATCTTGACCGTCGGGCAGAATTGGCCTGAGGGCCTGACTCGAAACGATGCTCTTGCGGCCACATGCGCAAAGATGAAGGGCCGTCTGTGAACATTTCCCCGGATTCATTCTTGAAAGCTCCGAAGGTCTGGACTAATATGAATCTGTCCAACAATTCAAGATCGCATCTTTCAAACTTCTGTTCAGAGGCTATTGACGTTATCAAATACATGGAGAAAAACTAAACCTTTTTGGTCCAAAATTGTCAAGCATACCGTAGAACATGGACAGCGGTTCTGTTACCACCGTTGTCTTCGGTGGTGAAGGGCATCGTCCGTCCACCGCTAATTCCACAATCTTTCCCGTCTTGATCCCGTTCAGATCTATCTGGTGTTTGCTGTCATCGCTGGGGTCTGAGTGGATCATCTCCGAGCTGGTCGATGACCATGAGTCTGGTGCGATTAACATAGTTTCGGCCGCTGTCATTGAGACCGCTGAAATAGTCCCAACATCGATGTAGCTGTATCGGCGAATGAGTTTCGGAAGGGTTTTCGAAGTGTCGAGGTCGGGTCAAGCCGGCTCTTGATGTCGCTGAACAAGAAGCTGGTTGTAATTTTACTTGTCCCGCTGCGCCAGCATCGGATCTCGGGAACAAGGGTTGGATCAAGACGATTGACAAAGAGAACGAGCAGATCTGTACCGGAGATGATGAAGAGAAGATCCAGCGGACATCCAGGCGAATGCATCTGAGCTGGCCCGGTTGGGATAGGTTCATGAGGAGCCCAATTTTCGTCGAGATGCAGAAAGTGCTCATATGTCCGCAGAATATCGGGACCAGAGACGACATCTTGACCCGCGGGAAGAAGTAATGGATGATACTGTCTACGAAACTCTTTGGAGGCTTTGAGAATAGGACCTCGAAAGTGTCTTGGAGTGTAGCCGAGTGGTTTCAATGCGTTCAGAACACGTTATTTCCAAATGGTAAAAGAAATATCTAAGATACTCACAGCAGCGAATGTCGAGGTAGAAACTCTGCAGTGTATAGGTCGACATCTGCAGGAAGGCTCTAGAGTGTGCCATTAAAAATTGCACTTTATGTGTCCAACCAAGTAATTTAAAGTAGTTGCAAAACAGTTTTTGAAAAAGCCTTCAAAGATGCTTCGGACAAGTTTCAGTGGGACAAGGATCCATATCCAGCAACAAGAATGGCAGCTCTCCGACCAGCAAGTCTCTGCCAGTTTGCAATTTTCTTCTCGTCATTCCCGCACAGTAGTTTACTAGCTCTCGTAGAATGAAGCAGATATATGATCCCCAAATTGTTGTACATGTTCTGAAGACAACAACTTGAACGATCAAACCTTGTGAACCTCCTCCATCCATTCACTGAACGACAAATACATCAATTCAGGCTTGAGGATTCTGTGACGAGTCCTAGGAAAGCATTCCAACTTGTCATGAAGCTGCTGCTTCCGACTCTCAGAAAGCGGCGTCACGCGGACCACAATCTCTTCCAGACAACCCTGCGGTGGAGATCGAACACGCACGAGACTGATCAAGGCATCGCGTGCCTCCACCGTATGTTCAAGAGACATATCGAGGAATTGGAGTCGAGGAAGTAGAAGACCGTTGCTAAGCCGTTGTAGCATTTGTGCGCTAATCACGGACTTTAATCTGACGGTTAAGCGTGTCAAAGCAGGAATCGAGCCAAGTAGACTTTCGAGTTCCTTGTTGCCTAATCCCGACATGCCGAAAAGCGAGAGACAGGTGAGATTCCTTGAACGGTCAAGAAATTTGGGAAAGTGGCCAAGTTGCGACCAACAAGCAGCTTCGATCTGCAGACTTTTCAAGCCAGGAAGGGTGAGATCGGAAAGAACATCGGCCAAGCAGGCGCACGCCTCCCAGCAGCCGCATTCCACATTTAGCCTGAGATGGTGAAAGCTTAGTGGAGCTTCCCAGGCATATTTTCCATCAACACCACACATCATGCCCGAGGACACGATATTTGGAAATCTGGCGAGCTTTGAAATTCCAGTCGTGATATGGTACCGTTCGAAGAAGAGGTACTGGATGCTCTGCACTGGAACATGAGTCCAGAAATCTTCTTCAGAGTCGGAACTCTCAAGCATGAGGGTTCGAACATTGGGCGCAGTTGACAACCACGGCAGTGGGTCCATGCCTATCCAGTTGCCGTTGTGATATGGAAATACCTGGACAACAGAGAGTTGATCAAACACAACGTTTGGAGAATCTTTGTGCCTAAATGGATCGGAACCGCCAGCAAGATGCATCTCTTTGAATCGAGGAGATACTTGACGCAGCATTCTCGTAAAGGCCGATGGCCAATAAAACTGATCCATGTCCAAGTGCATTGTCCAGAGCGTCAGTGAATGTTGAGCTGAGCGTTCGAGAGCGACTTCGAGGACCTCGTCGGGGAAGATGCATGGTTCCTCGGAGTCGTCTTCTTCGGGTCTGTAATCCTCCCTCGAATAGTGAATCTTTTCCTCACTCCGGTCTTTATCTTCCAGATCGTCGCCCGCTAACATGAACGTCGACCAGAGCGAGGGCGTCGAGAGAGCAATGTTACGCCAACGACGGCATACCGTTGCAATCACAAACGGTTCTCGGAAGAAAGACCCACGCATGGGACTCTTCATTTTTGCCTCGAATGGCCCCCAGTCCCAGAAATCGACGGTACAGAAAAAGGAGAATATGAGCGATAAAAGCTCAGATGGAAGACGATTGATGAGGCAGATGAATGATTGGTGAACGGATATTTTATGTGCGAGCTCGGTCTGGTATTCCTTGACCTTGGCTGTCATGGCCTGCAGGCGCGCGACCTCGTCGGTGCAACGCGTCACCTCTGCTTCAGCGTCAGACATGAATGACTGGACAGCTTCAATCTCAGATGGAGTGAGGTTTCGACGCGGTGAATTCGAATGTACGGGACTGGGCCATGATTTGAAAATCAATGAGCCGTCTGTTGGAAATTTTTTTACCATGAGCACAGCCGCTTTCGAAGAGAGACTTAAACTGACCAGATAGATTCTCTTCTCCAGTGCTAGAAGCCATAGAGCAAGCTGTGGTCGCCCAAGGTGATGGGAACAAGCTGCCTAAAGATTCGCAATGCCGACATCGTTTGGTCATTGTCCTTCATGGCCCAGAAAGGCTAGCACTATACTACAGCCTTCAAGGCCCCAGTCACCGTCTCATTGCCAGCTCGGACCTCTCAACCATCATTAAAGATTGGATTCTGTGAACCCATTTTTCGCCGGCTTTCAAGGTGTTGTCTTTCATCGCGTGGATCGATGGGCTTCCGAGTCAACGAACCAGAAGCTTGGTATATTCCTCTTGACTACCTCAGATCCTTCTCGGTGTCGTGAATACTATTCAAGGTTCGCTTGTAACCCTTCTGTCCGATTTCGTCAACTCACCTTCCTTGAATGTTGCATTTAGATGAATTTTCCTTCGAGCTTTTATCACCCAAGAACTACGGAGATCCAACAATAGAAATGTTGAACTCCTTGTTGGGTATATCAGGCAGTCTGCTATTGATGAGCTCATAACCAGACTCAGGTGCACGATCCACGAGTGGGACGGGGATGATCCTTCCGAGCTCGGTGAAAGACTATACGCCTGTCTGGACTCAAAAAACCTTGACCAATTCATTGTCTCTTGTATCATGGGGCCTTTCGGTTTGAATCCAGCCATTCGGACCTTGTTGTCGCATCAGGGGGGTCGACTGTCGCATACCCGAGCCTTCTCGCGACGCTTTCGGCTGTTCGGGAATAGATTTGAATGGTCGACAGCAGTTTTTGCTTAGTTCAAGGTACATTCGTCCGCTAATTTGCTCTCTTGTTCTGACTATCAAACCAGATACTAATCCAATACGTGGACATTGATCTCCCTATTCCCTGCCAGTCTCAAGGAAACCATATCGGAGATGTCCAAGTCTATAAATTGCTTTCATTTTTTCTGTGGTACCAGCCTGAAATGTTGTCTAGATTGATGGTATCTTCACCGAAGAGAACCGGGATCGGTACCAAAACCACTGGCCAATCCACAAACGTATCAACGCTCGCCTGGAGTATCGCAGATCGCAGGCTCGAGTACCTGCTGCTCGGTGACTGCCGTACTTTGGTTTTTGCTGTCAGATACCGGCGACTTGTTGGGTTCACAGAATCTTCTTGATCTTTGGTAAGTAGATACTACGCCTAACACAGCCCAAACAAAACTTTCTCTTCTTGCAAGGCGATGAGTACTCGACGCCATATTCCCTCTTTGATACTTGCGAAAATTGCGACAAGCATATTTATCCGAGTTGTCCGCAATGTAATATTGCCCGGTTCCATCGAGTACCATCGAGGCGGGGGCCGGGAAATACTTTTTCCGGATCGGACGAGTCTCAGTTTGGACGCGATCAGTGCTCTGGAAATCCATCGCCATCCGAAACGAAAAGGTATGTGGAGCTCGGGAATGTATTGAGAATTTGACAGCATCGCATGTTCTGTGGTCCATGCAATCAACGTCACCAAAAAATAACACAGGTGTCTTCGGGAATGTATTTTACGGCGTCGCGAGGATTCCTTGGCTGAACTTCGACATTTTCATCTTTCAGATGGTCTTGAACGTCGAAGAAGTTCTTCCAAAAGCTGGGAAATCCATTTTGGCGCTGTTACTGGACATGGAAAAAAGTACAAGTACCGGTCAGTCTGGTTCTCAGAGCTTAAAAAGGGGTCGGTGATTGAAAAATAACTTGAAAAGTACCACAAGATTCGGAGAACAACTCCGAATATTTTGCGCAGTAGTCTTGAATTTTGACGCGCGAGATTTTTGACTCTCAGTAGTTATTGAGAAACACCAAACATGACCCTGTCGATGACTTTCTGACTATGAAATCTGACATACATTTCGAACTGAGACGGAGAGAATCGATAGAGTGTACCGCGGACTCCGGACACACTTGATCCGATTGGTTGGTGATCTCGGTTAGGATTGATCAAAGTGTCGACAAAAATAGTAACTTTGGAAACTTGTCTCGGACTTGTCGGGTGGATGTTATGGTTGTCTGAATTTGGCATGAAAGTCTTTCTCTGCCCGCCGTCATGTCCATATTATTCGTCTTGCTTCTTGTTCTGCTCTACTGTATCTATCCTTTCCTCCGTCTTCTATACCGCCAAAGCCGTTCGCCTCTACGCTTCATTCATGGTCCACCTTTACCAGCAAAACCCTTTCCCCGATTTACCCTCTCGCGGCAATATTTAAATGCTTTAATCGGCTATATAGCATCACAAGCCATGTCCTTCTTTATGGGCAACCTCGCCGAAATGCACGACCAGGAGAACAACAATCTTATCTCAAACTGGGAAGCAATGTATGGCACGACCTTTGTCTACAGGGGCTTCGTCGGTGGATGCAGGCTAATGACCACGGACCCGGTCGCAGTAGGCTATATCTTGAGACGAGCCTATGATTATCCTAAAGTCAGTTTTGTCCGCCTCTGTCTCTGTCCCTTCTCACCTTGGTTACCAGCCCGACTTTGTACGAGACAGCTTGGCGCAGATGGCTGGAGTGGTCAAAGGACATGATGGTATGTCTAGCATGCTAAATATCGCTCGAGAAACCTCATCTATTCCCTAGGACTCTTGACGGCTGAAGGCCAGACTCATCGTCGACAGAGAGCCATCCTGCAGCCAGCTTTCACGACGCGACATATAAAGTCCCTTGCTCCAGTATTCTGGGATTCTGCCGAAGCTCTGTCGCGTGTTCTGGGCTCGGTTTCCGACGCTGGTCGCTTGGAAGCTGCTGAGACTGGACGAGACGAACTCGAGATCGACGTGATGGTTTGGTTGGCAAGGGCAACATTGGATGTCATTGGTACAGCTGGATTCGGTTACCAATTCAACTCATTAAAGGTGTGTGGTGCCTTGATCCATCTCATTTTTCCAGTTAACATATCTGCTAGTCGGCCGTTGAGGGTACTCAGGAAGACCCGCTTTCCACATGTTTTGGCGTCATTTTTAGTACTGCGAGAAAGTTTCGTGTCCTCACGATCCTCCAGGTCAGTGTTTCAGTCGACTGATTATCTCTTTCTGACGCTTTCTGCCAGGTCTGGTTCCCTTTCTTGCGTCGCTTCCGTCGCAACTCTGGTGCTATGATCCAGGCAAGGGATACGATGAAAGGTATCGCTGTCCGCTTGATTGAAAAGCGCAAAACCGAGTTTCTGGCTGAGAAGGCCGCGACCACCGAGACCGAGAAGGCCACCGAACAGGAGGTTGACGAGACAAACCTGGGACGCGACATTCTCAGCGTCCTTGTTCGGTCTTCTTTGACCAATCAAAGCGAGGAGATGCCAACCAATGAGCTTGTCTCGCAAATCTCGACTTTTATTGCTGCTGGCCACGAAACAACTGCTAGTGCTCTGACCTGGGCATTGTATGCGCTCGTCAGGGAAACAGAGGTTCAACAGCGCTTGCGCGACGAGATTCGACAAGCCGAGATCGATGCTGATGTTCGTGAATCAGCTAGACTCGACACCGACATACTTTCGAAACTGCCTTACCTCGATGCTGTCGTCAAGGAAGTCTTACGGGTGCATGCACCTGTTACAAACACCATGAGGGTTTGTTTAAAGGATGAAGACTGGGTCCCAACCAGTGCAGCTGTTAATGCTTCGGTCGACTCTGATGTCCCTTTACATTTGGCTGCTTCGGGCCAAGGGCACATTCATCTTAAAAAGCACGACATCATTTCAATACCGATACAAGCGATCAACAAGAGTCCTGCAATATGGGGAGAAGATGCTCGCATCTTTCGGTGAGTTTGCTTTCTCTTTTTCTTTCTTCCTCCGTACTAATGAACCCTGTTGTAGACCTGAAAGACATCTCGTTGAGATTGAACCGTCAGCACAAGGTCGTCTACCGGCTCTCTATGCCAACACTCTCACTTTCCTCAATGGAAACGGTAACAACATTGATGGAAACAGAGCCTGCATTGGTTGGAGGTTCTCCTTGTTAGAGTAAGTCGTCTTGTCGAACCCACATCTCAATTCTGACATCGTTTAGGATCAAAATCTTCCTCTATGTCCTCATTCGAGACCTCGAATTCACCATTGATTCTGCTATAGTCATCGAGAAGAAGCTCAAGTGAGTTGGTCCTCTGTGGCTGGCTCCCAAGCTTACCTAATTTCTAGCGTCGTAACCCGTCCCATCGTCAAGAGTGAACCTGAGAAAGGCAATCAAATGCCTTTGAGGATTCGCCGGACGTCACCTCTGCCAGTGCGAGACGCTACCCCAATGCGAGAAACTACCCCAGCGCGAGAAACTATCCCAATGCGAGAAACTACTCCGACGCGGTCTCTATCTCCACCTCCGATTTCCCCCATATCCAAGCGACCGATTGCTCGAGATCGCGTCGTTTTTTAGAATCCCAGTGATATTTATACTATCTATCAGCACATTTGTAACTTTCCATCTAACTCAAATGTAAACATGTAACTGTTCTTCCAGCAGCCATCTCTACAATCGGACGAAAAGTCAAACTTGAAGTCACGTCGCCTTTGACGTGATTTTTCGCTACAGCAAGTACCTGTCGACTTAGCTAGAGAATTTGGCACGTCTAGGGTACCGCATATCCGACCATGGGTCCTTCATCGAGCGATTACAAAACGTGGAAGCGTCGCGGGATCCCAAAGGCGTCTAGTCTTTGTGCTGATGTGATTTTTCTTTCATCATCTTGCATCGAAGCCTCTATTCGAACGCTCTAGCCAGGGTGACACTGCTGAAGGGGCATCTTGCAGCGAATAAGTACAGACGTACCAGCGCGTCAGAAGATGTGGCTTTCCACTCAAAGTACTCCTATAGGTAATATCTTCAGTCTGTATTACTATATATAAGGCTAATGTCTCATTCGGCTAATGAAGAGAAAATCGAAAGCCATGTCTACATTGCCACGAACGAAAATCGACTATCTAGCGGTGCAAGAGCGCGGTGGTAAAAGGAAGCTCCAAAATCATTTCTTGGAAACGGCAAACTACTTTTTACTTGGGGTGGCCATGGTTCTATAAAGCACCAGACCGCCCAGGGCAATGGAATACCCTGAGAGCCAATTAGAATCCAGTCAATGCAAAAACTTGGCGTCTACTTACCGAAAACCTGCAAAGGGGTCACTAGCGCGCTGGCAAAAATGACTGAGGCAGTGATGAGAAGGATATCCTGACATGGAAGAAGGAGGTCAGATAACATTTGAGGTGATCAAGAAATACTGACCTTGAATACTCCAGCCAATGTTAAGACAAGCCCCCCGCCCACCCCAACTAGGAAGACAGCAGCGACATTGAGGAAGAATGCAACGAATGCATTGCTGAAGAGAATCAGCGGGCCGACCTTGGCGAGGTCGTAGAACGGCTGGAGTCCTTCGGTGAAAGGAAGGAAAATCAGGTTGATCACAGCGCAAACTGGCGCGTAGTAGTGCAATGACACCAACGGGTCCATCTTGAGCCCTTGAAGAAGGACCTCTATCATGACAAGACGCGATGCCTCAAACTAGATGCGAAGTCAGTTGCTGGAAAAGATGAAATTGTCAGGCACATACTCCAACAGCTGCCGCTTGGATGATGAAACCCAGGAGGTTGAACTTTAGTTCACCATGAGAGGCCAGCGCGACGCCACATGATATCATGAACACGATCAAGGCTAGCTTCCTGTTCGGTTCTGAGATGCGGAAGGTCCATGATATAAGCAGGATGCAGACTGGATTGAATGCCTGGAGGCGTATCAGAAACAAGCTGCTGCTAGAGCAGAAAAGATACATACCTTGAGCATTTGAATGTACGAGACACTGAGATAGAGATAGGCGGTGTTGCTCAGGATGAGACTGCCGCTGAAGAGAACCCCGATGGGCAAAATGGATTTGATGAACATGTCTTTTGTCATCTTGACATCGTTGGTACCGTCCAGAAGATTTGTAGTACGCTGGAGAATACGAGTCCCAATAGCCTACAAAAGAATGAGCATCGAATTGGTAAAGAACAGGGCGACGGACAGCAAAAATCAAGTGCCATGTCACCAGAAAGACAGGATACTTAAAGTTGAGCGTATTATACATATAATTGTTGTAGATGATGACAGAGGTGCTGAATGCTATCCAGATAGGAATTATGATTGCACTCGATAGCTTTGACTTTGGTTTCGAAGGAGCGGCGGCTACTGCAGGAGACGGCAGAGGTGTGGATGATTGGTCGTTGGACTTGGGAAGCTCCATGAGAGGAACAACCTCTTCGGCGTCGTTTTCTTTTGGTCCAGCCATTGTCGCAGGAGAAGAGCTGTAATCAGGGAGAGGGAGAGAGAGATGGTTGACAGGGAAAGACACGGCCTCAACGCCGCATCATCCGCAGAAACGAATTGGGATATTACGAGACTGCTGCGCTACAAAGAGGCCTAAAGTCAAACTGGGTCCCTTGAAAAATGATGCGAAGAGAAACAGCTTAAGCCACAGATGAACAACTTTTTGGCCTGGTTATCAAGGTACCCGAAGGAGTTCAAATTTAGAGGACGAATACTTAAAGTTCATCCAATTATTGCATGGCCCGCGTGATGTGCTCGATAATCCGCTTCCTCTACCACAATCCATCCTGACCTCCAAAATGACGCAGACTCCTAGAGAACATGCAGAATCTCTCATCAAAAAGAAGGAGGCGATAGAAGCCCAGCTTCAATCACAGTTGGCGATTCTCGAGGCCCATTCTTGCACAATGGACACGCCACTGGTGGACAGCGAAGGATTTCCTCGCGACGATATCGATATATATGCGGTTCGTGGTCCTAGGCAGCGAATTATAGGTGAGTCGAATCAAGGAAACAGAACAAGACAGAGGTCGAGGAATCTTATAGAGCTCAGGAATGATTATTCGGCTGTGATGAAAGACATCGGAGAGGCATTACAAGTGGCCCTACCTCCATCCTCCGATTCAACTGAGCAATCGATTCCTTCGCCCGTAAAGCCTTTTGCCAGAGTAGATGGTGTCGCGCCGAATAGGTATGAGATCGCATTGTTTGTGGAACAGCACTGACTCAAATGTTTTTCTTCAGCCCTGCTGCAGAAGCTGTACGTTCCGAGTGTTCAAGTCATCAACGAGGCTGATTCGATGTTGTAGGGATTGCTGCGAGAGGACCTGCTCGTCAGATTCGGTCAATTGACGTCCCAGTCTTTCAAGACTTCGTCATTTCAGCCGCTGGCTGACGTTGTCGCAGATCACGAAAATGTACGTCTTCTTCTCGAGCTCATTGTCAAGGCTCATACTGGCTCTCAGAAAAGCATAGGTATCAAGGTCCTCCGAGCAGGAGAGCCAATATTTCTCAGTCTGACGCCACGAAAGGGCTGGGGTGGTCGTGGAATGCTTGGGTAAGATTATTAGCTTGTCGTCGGAAACACCAGCTCACCAGCCATAGTTGTCACATTGTTCCATATTCTCCGTCCTCCTAGTGTCCCGAATTCAATGACAGAATGTATTTGTAGGTTCATGAAAGATGTTCATTCAAGCATATGGATGAATCGCAAGGTAAATTATGAAATGGATTAGAGGATACCCCAGAGCTCCCATGGCTTCTTCGTGAAATCCACTGTTAGGACAAGGCACACGAGGTCCTCATCGTTGACAGTGTATCCGTCAACGTTCACATTGAACTTGGCTGTATTCAAGGGTTAACCGTAGCTCCGGCCATATGAGGCGACTTTACCTTTGGGGATTTCTTTCGGAAGGTCCACTGTACTCGAAACAGTATATTCGCCACGCTCCACTGGACACTGGACGGTCGTGTTGGCGTTGCGCCTAAAAAATGATGAATATTATGGCAATAATGATAGAAATGACTGGCCCTTCTTCGCAGAGGTCAAACGTCTTGGACAGCAGTTTTATACGTCCAAGCTTAACCACAACGTTGGCATATGCGCCTTCTTCGACGAGTTCATTGGCTACAGCGTTGACGGTGACGGTCATCTCTTGGCCTGGCACTGGAGGGTCCGGCGAGACGTCGATAGACTTGATTTTTACCGGATTTGTTGCCTCTCCACAGTCAACCCAAGACCATTTGTCTGATACAGTCGTAAGGTCCGAAGCCCCTAGAGTGACCTGGGATTGTATGAATAACATATACATGTTATTTGAGAAATAGCACCTGTTGTCCGACCACATTTGAAGAGACCAGTCCTACAAGAGCAAAGAGCGATACGGCAGGGAGCAACATGGCGGCGTCACATGTCTGGCCGATTCGGCTTCTCTTCGGGTCCGCCTCTCTTCTCCGCTGTAGTCATTATGGACATTGAAATAATCTCCTCCGAGAGCGTCAAGCTAGCTCAGAATGAAGCTCATCGCTTGCTAGAGAAGACCGACAAATTCAATACCAATAGTCACACACGGGAGCAAATATCTGCTCGGATTCCCGAAGTTGGAGGACTTGTACATGTCAAGCCAGACAGGCATCCCACTGAATTTATTCACTGGGTTCATTTAATCACACAATCTCGTCAGATCCCTCCAAACGCCTGGCATATATTCGAACTGTCTCCTGCCATAATTTCCGTCATCAGAGATGCCACAAGAATCTGGGCTATAAAGGGAGGAATCTCTAAATCCAGCAGTGAAGAGGTTATCGACAGATTTCCAAGAGCAACAAAAGCTGGGGTCCCAATAGAGACAGTCCTTTCACCCGAGAACCGCTGGTTTCTGCGTCTCGAGTACTGCAGTGCCAAGGACAGCGACTATGTCGAACCAGAGTCCGGTATTCGGGGCTGCGTAACATCAAAGGAGAGCATCGCCAACATACTGTGCTCGTCTTCCAGAGCCCTTGGTGCCAGTGAGCTGTTCAAACGAAATCCAGACTCGCCTGAACAAATCTACCTCTTGCCATGGGACGATTCCATGGACCCACGTCGCGAATACCGCGTCTTCTGTCCTCCATTACAGAACAGGGTCACAGCAGTATCTCAGTATTCCTGGTTCCAACCTTTTGAGCTTGACACTTCAGAGGACATCGCTATTCGCGCTGACCGTGTCGTCCGTGGTATCACCGAAATCCACCAGCAGATCTTGAAGCATGCAGAAGAGACGATGGAGAGCTCTATCAGGGAGAAATTGAATACAGAGGGATTTGTCTTCGATGTTCTCGAAACCCAGGATGGCAAGGTGCAACTCATCGAACTCAACCCCTTTGGCGCCATGAGCGGCTGTGGAAGTTGTCTCTATCATTGGATAGAGGATGCAGAAGTGATTTATGGACAGAGAGACCGAATAGAGTTTCGTATAACGAGACATACGGAGGCAAAAGAGGAAGCAAAGGAGGAGGCAAAGTAAGCTGGTTTGTAAACTGTTTCTTACAGCTGTTACAGTATGTAAACGAGCGACAACGAGCTCCCTTTTGGAATTTACTTTCCTTCCAGTTGAATGGCTGTGCGAACGAATCATTCGCATCAAGGACTTGCGGTACCGAATTCTTGCTTCTACTCCTGGGAGACTGGACCCAGGCACGCAAGCAGGGACAAAGTTGGAAGATCAGCGGAGATTTGGGTTTGGAGATTACAGCACATTTTGGCCTTGGCTCCCAGTAAGGAAGGAATCGAGATGAGGGTTAATCATTTGGGTGCGTCTACACGACAAAGCGCCGACATCTCTGACCTCTTCTGTTGAGACCATACATATAGCGAGTTTCGTAGAGGCGCGATTTTGATTGCACAGATAACACAGAATAACATGTTTCTTTCCGTTCAATTGATTCTGCGAACAATCATGGGAACTCGAGCATCGACTTGCCCTTCAACATTCGGACGGACAAGCAATCCTCTCCATTCACCTATCTTCGTATTGGGGCCATTTGGCAGCTCGAGTTTGTAACTCCGGATGATGAGGGACAATATCCTCTTGAATTCTGTCCACAGTGATTAGTTAGTTGAGTCACGATGTTGGTAGAGACTCACCGGTCAAAGCAAAAGTCTTTCCCAAACACTCCCGGGGCCCACTGACGAAGGTAAGGATATGGGGATGAGCCTGGATATCTTTAGCAAGACCAGACTCGGGTTCCAGCCACCGCTCAGGCCTGAATTCCTTGGCTTCTGGTCCCCAGAATGTCTCAGAAGTGTTGACAGCACGAATCGGAACGACTACAGCGGCTCCTTTGGGAATTGCGACACTCGAAACGACCTGACCGTGACTAGTGGTGACCGGCGACGAAAGCGGTACAATGTCATTCTCATTGCACTGGCGAAATTTAGCGGCGTGAATGGATATTGGAAGAATTTCTTACCTGTCTGGGTGTCTCAGTAATTGCAGGGTAAAGTCTCAGGATCTCATGAACGACGGCGTCGAGGTAAGGTAAAGCAGTCGCTGAGGAGAGCTGATCATAGGTCGGATCGTTTGGCCCTAGAGTCGACAGTTCCTCTCGAAGCTTTTGCTGCTTGTCGGGGGCTCTGGCCAGCTCGATCAGAGACCACTGTAAGAGCTACATCAGAGTGATACGTTTGTAGCCAGGACCCAGCTCACCGTCATGCTGACTAGGTCATCTGCGTGAACTGGAGATTTACTAGCGGTGGTTACATAGCCTAGAGAGCGAACATCAGAGAAAGGCAGATAAAAGTAGAACGTGCACCAACCTGCAAGAAGCAGCGTGTTCTAAAGACAGGAAATAAATAAATAAGCAAGCCGCGAACCAATTTCCATACCATCTAGCATGGACATTCAGAACTGACGTCAAACTGAATGCACGAGATCATACCTGTCTTGAATTTCCTCTCGACTCATATACATATCTGCGTCGATGCTGGATGATTTGACTATCCGAGAGTCTGTAGAGCCACAAAATGAACAGAAATGGTAACATACTCAATGTCCCAATGTCCGATTTGTCACTCGATTGCCCTTCGATATTCTGCACCGTCCGAACACGTTCGACCAACTCGTTTCCAACAGCATTCAAGTTCTCCGTGAGTTTGAAAAGCAACTTTGCGCATCCAATAGGCAGGTTGAGCAAAACTGGGAATAGGAAACCCGCTAGGATCGACATAGGTGTGAATGCAGGACGGTTTCCGATCTTTTTCCCAAAGCTGTCGATCGTCGTCGCGATGAGAGGCTGCTTGCCGTCCAAGGTACCAAAGTCATGAGAGAAACTGCCCATTCCGATGCTATCCAATCTCAAAACGGGTTGTCAGCATGCAGTAAGAGTTCAGTTGTTGCTTGACTCACGCGACTGCAGTCATCCTGATGAGCCAAAATAAGTTCAGTGTCGCGTCGACAATAATTTTATCCGTATCATTTCTGTACCTCGATGGTCGCGAAATCATCGGGACTAGCGTCCAGTTCGGCATCCCAGGCAGTTTTGAGCTTTGAAATCGTAAATATTGATCTTTGACCCGAATGGACTGAATATACTTTGTGGCCAATGTCAAAGAATCAAGATGTGATGCCGCGAATGGTAGCAGAACTGAACGAAGGGTTCAATGCCTTCCTCTGTCTGTCAATATCGAATAAGTCAGCATGAACATGTCATTTGGACTATACACACCTGTGATGGACAGGGCCTTCAGCCGTTAAGATACTATTGCCCAGCTGAATTGGGTAAGAGATGGTGATACGAAAAGAGCTGTTGCACGTACCAGCCTGGCGATCCCATTATATGGGGCTCGGGTATACTTATCCTGCTTCTCCTCGAGCGTAAAAGTGGGCTATCGCTTTCGGATCCATGAGGACAATCCTGTGGGAACCCAAGACCCATGGCATCAAAAACAGAACCATACTCCGTAGCCCGTTTTTGGTAAAGAGCCACCGTCTTCTCCTGGTTTTCGAAGATCTTGAGTTGGTAACCGTACAAAAAGCTGGGGTTGCTGGTTGGTCCGCGAAGAGGCGTCGTATGCGATCTCAGACTCAGAATGAGCCTTTGAATGAGTCTGGAAAGGATCCAGGTGAAAATGCCTAGTACAAGGAGATTGAAAGCGCTGAGATGGTCAACGAGGGCCATGATGGGTGGGGAAAAACTAATGGCAACCGCGCGGTGTTCCAGAAATTAAAAGGTATAGGCGCTTTCGAGCAGATAGGGCTTGCAAAAGAGCGACAGATGAATCATGAGTGTTATGGTAGTTTCAGAATCAGATACTGCACGTTTGTTGAGCCATGCTCAAGAATTTTCGTAGGACGATGGGCGTAGGTGGGCGTCTGAAAACCGTCAAAGCCGAGTCTGGCGGATAAGTAAGTTCAGCGGCTGGAAGCCGGTAATCAAAAAACGACAGTAAGAATGTCCGTGAGGCGGCAGGAATTCTAGGAGCGAGCTGCATGAGGCCTTGAACAATGAAGTGCATTGAAGACAACTTTGACAAGGCGGATCACGTGAAAGCATCCTCGGATAGGGTTGCGCGAAAAACCTATAGTTTTTGACCGGTCACGTTTTTGACCGGTTATTTACCGTTAGCCAAAAGTGCGCGCTAATCTCAGTGTGCCCTCTCTGACTGCTACCGCAATAATCAACCAACATTATGCAGAGAAGCGAAAGGTACGGACTCATAGACTGTCAGAATATTCTACTGATTCAACTTTTAGGCGGCAAGTCGCCCAGCATTGCGGTTTCACAACCTCAAGAAGAAGTTTTATCGCATTGGGACTGGCAATGAGCCAGCCGAACTCAATGACGTCGAAGGCGACAGCTGGCTCGATGAGGCCGAAACCGCCGATCCAATTCCGCCGCGGCCCTTCAGTGCTTCCACCTTTCGAATAGACTCTCCACTAAATCTGAAGTCCTCGCGCATCACCGAGCTACTGGCCGATACTGTTGCCATGGACAGTGAAGAGCAATCAGCAAAGCTTGATGTGTCGAGCATTATTGGAAGGGATACCGGAGAAAATAATGATTTTAGTCTGTCTTTCTTGTAGGAAGTAGCAAAATATGTAACTCCCCTTTCATCCCGCAAAAGTAGACAGCACTCGGTCATTGTTATTGTCATCAAGCGCTGCGACGGCTCTGGCCGCTGAGGCAAAGCCGCGTGGGAAAGATTTTTGAATCACGTGTATTTCGATCGGTAAAAAACCTAGTAAATAACACCCCTTCTGTGACCCCTCGGCGTAAAGAACCGGTCAGATACCCTCAGGAGGTTTTTCGCGCAACCCTATCCTCGGACCTCGGATTGAGCACTGGCCCAAGCCTTCATGTCGACGCGCTTCAGTGCTGTATTTTCCGAAGAGCGAACAGAAGAGATGAATGGTGGTAAGCTAGAGCTTGATCTTCCTGGCTGTTGATCTCAAATTCATCATAGTTTTTCAGCCACCTTTTTTGGCCAGGGCCAGGGAGTCTGCTCATATCACACATGATTGATTCGATGGACGTCCGAACTCGAGTACGAGGTTGCACAGCCTGGTAAGCCTTCTGAGTATTGATTCCAGGACAAACTGAACCTTGAACTGCAGTGAATTACTCTCCAAGTATGACCGCAAGATCCTCCAGTTTCCCAGATAATCTCTGTCTGGTATTCGTCTCTACATGGTCAAACGAGCAGAGCCAACCTTTCAACCACCAGCCTCGTCAGCAGCCTCAGCGAGACAGAAACGACCAACAATCCCATCTGGCTCACGATTGCACCTGCGCAAACGCCAGGTCATTGCTACAAGTCGATGATTAGCAGAAAAAGAAATTAGAAAGAACGAGCTGGAGAACAAGGGCGCGAGTCAGCAGAGGTGACGAGGACCGACTCCGGCTGACCACAAGTCCTCCATCGAATGAGTCCATTTGCTCAAATCAGTATGTCTTTCCTACATGCCCAGCATCGTATTCACATACCGCAGATGTACAACATCATACATGAATTAGTGGCGTCATGGGCAGCTGTGGAGGATATACAAGTGATTTATGGACAGAGACGCTAAGGGAGAGACGCAAAGGGAGGAGGCAAGTATCCTTCACTTGTCATGGCAAACTTTCTCTTACAACATTTATATAGACGAGCAACAGTGAGCTCCGGACTGCACCGGATTTACTGACCGTAAATCATTCGTCATCAAAGACTTTCGGTACCGAATTCCTGCTTCTACCTCCTCGATGGATGTCAGGATCATCCCTTTCTCTGATGTTGAGCAAGCCAACGACGAGGCTCACGCTCAGATGAAAAGGACCGACAAATTTAACACTCATAACCTTCTTCGCCACCAAATCAGCGCCCGCATTCCCGAAACTCTGGCGCTTAAGCATGTCAAACCGGACAGCTATCCCACCGAGTTCATTCACTGGGTTTCCCTCATTACTTCGTCTCGCGGAATATCACCTGGCGCATGGCATATATTCGAGCTTTCACCTTCTCTCGTCGCTCTCATCGGCGAGGCGATGAAACTCTGGACTACAGTTGGAGGGATCAACAAATCTCTCAGCGAAGAAGTGGTCGACAGATTTCCCAGAACAACCAAGGGTGGTGTTCCAACCGACACCGTCTTTGCACCAGGAAATCGCTGGTTTCTTCGCCTCGAGTATTGCAGCGTCAAGGACAGCGAATGGGTTTCGGAACCTGGTGGTTTACGGGGCTGCGTAACATCAAAGGAGAGCATGGTCAACATGCTATGTTCCTCACCCAGAGCCCTCAGTGCCGTTGAACGGTATAAACGAAATCCAGACTCGCTCGAACGAATCTATCTCTTGCCATGGGACGATTCCATGGATCCTCGTCGTGAATACAGAGTCTTCTGTCCGCCATTGAAGCAAACAGTCTCAGCAGTTTCTCAGTATTCATGGTCTACTCGTTTCCGAGTCAACCAAGCTTCTGACGTGCCAGCTCGTGCCGAACGAATTCTCCAGGGCATTTACGATCTGCACAAAGAAATATTGAAGCATGGGGAAGAGACGATGGAGAGCTCTAGCAAGGAGAAACTGAATACAGAAGGATTTGTATTCGATGTCCTCGAACACCAGGATGGCAAGGTGCAGCTCATTGAGCTCAATCCTTTTGGTGCCATGAGCGGCTGCGGAAGTTGTCTCTACAATTGGATAGAAGATGCGGAGTTGCTCTATGGGCAACAGGAGCGACTAGAATTTCGTATCACGATGTGAAGAGCCTCAGCAATTAACGACTAGACTGGTACAATAATCCCCTGTGAGAAGCACATACGGTGTTAAATTACAACCCAGGTCCTTCTTCCTCAACACGACTTCTATTTCTCCCAGACGACGACGAACTTGCTGCCGTCCAACTTTCAGACACAGCAGATAAACCAGAGGATGACGCTGGTCGGGGTCTCGCCCGAATCTTCCCGGGTGAGCCGAAAGTAAGGCTCGTAGCCCTGGAACCTCCAGACCGGTCTATCCCTCTGTACCCCAGAGGCGACGGAACCCTTGGCTGGTTCATATCGACATGACTGAGTCCCAGCAAATTCGATGCATCAAGGTCAGTAGGAAACCTTCGAGCTTGTGAAGGACTGGGAGGCTGCTGGCTGCTGGCTCGGGATGGCGGATTCGGAAGTCGAACATTAACTGGTTTTGGAGTAAACCCTTTCAATCGACTGCCACCGATACCACCCATGGCCCAGCCGACTTCGATGCAGCATTTGATGCTCCAGATCCATGTCAGCCCAAAGATGGGGGTACTTGCCAGCACATTCAAGACTGGGAAAAGATCTGGATACCGCGAAGGAGGCGTCAATACCAACTCCAGGAGGTGCAATGCTGCTGCTAGAGCATAGAAAGCCTGGGACAATGAATGAGGCTAAGACTAGATGTCCAAGAAGATAACATACCAGCGAAAGCAGCTGAATAAACGATTTCGAAGGTAACCGCAAGGGACTGTAGCCAACGAGCCGATTCCATAACAGTAGTAATGCAATGTATTGAGTTCCAAGACCGTCTCTCTTCAGTAATGGCCACATACTGTAACATTTTGGTCAGCAAAGGTCTAACAGATAGAACAGAACCGACCTGAATGCTGCTGCATTATTAGCGAGGACACCCCATCCAAATAAGGACGAGTCAGTATTGGCCCCACTCAACAGAAGGGTTATGGGAAGCAAGGGCAAAAGGATGGTTTTTTCGTGGACTTGAAATGAGAAAAGAAAGAAGGACAGCGACGACGAAAGGAGAGTGTAAGGAAGAAGTGGCAGAAGAGGTGTCGGGGTGACCGCTTCGGGGACAGTTTGAGTCGGAAGAGCTGCTGGCTGAGCCGAAGGGGATGTTTTTGAAGGAGCGGACGCGGTTTCTTGCAGTTGGAAAGCAGATCTCAAAAGGACCCCAACCGAAGGTAGAAAACCTATAGCAGTCATTGCTGTCGATATTCTCACAAGGAGAGTCGGGGTAGCCCAATGTAATGTCTTCCATTTGACGAGTAGAACATTGCTAAAGCACCAAAAGTTGGCGACTTTGTCTTCAAATAAACCCCGGGCAAAAGGGAATATACGCGTGATGGGGGCTAGAATGGCCATGGGATGAGATGGAGAGGGAAGCCATGGAAGGAAGAGCAGGGTGAAGGAAACGATAGTGACCAGGGCCAAACGCAGAAGTAAATGGAAGCTGAAAACGGAAGTTGGTTAATCTGATAACCAGAAGATGAAGATATCACGCACCCTCTCGATGGCCCAAGATATATACATTTTGCGAGAAGGTATGTCCCGATAGCAGGAGCATAGTATAGCGCCATTTGCTTGAATCCGAGACTGAGGACAAAGCAAAATGCGCCCAAGAGATCTCGGTTTGTCGCGAAAAAGTTGAGAGAAAGGAGTGTTAGTCCTGCGAGAATGAGCCGAAAACGCGTAGAAAAGACATAATGACTTGCCGAGCATGACTGAATTGTATTGAAAGTGCCCAAAGTCAATTAGCAGCAGGGATGGTTGGAGGAGGAGCACAAGCAAAGCGAGACCCTTAACGACATGAGATTCGTGTCGCGTAAGAGGAAAAGACATACCTGAGTTCGCTTAGACCTTGTTCCCTGCCATGTTCGACAGAACATGATCAGGGCCGGGACATATAGCAACGCGTCTAGCACGAGGACGGTGAGCCGCATGTATAGCTTGGATCCTGATGTTTCTATTCCTCTGGAAGCGCCCAAAGCGAACCAGGTGGGTTCTATTAGTGCGCCGCTGTGATGACCATGAACAACTGACACGAAAGAGAATGATTGACGTACATGTATCCGCAAAGCCATGATACATAGGCGGTCAAAGGAGGATAATCCAGACCCCAATATTGAAGGTCATATGTATACCACTCTCGTGTTGGCAAATGTATCGTCAATTCCATCCAATGTCGTTGAGCTTCGTAGTCGCCATACATCGGGGATGTTCCGCGACCTGAATGGATATTCAGCAGAAATAAGACGAGGTTCCGCGAAATTACCTGAATATGAACCGAGACCGACACAGAACTTGACCAGGGTGGCAGCCACGACTGAGCCCGGTAAAATGTTATCCTTGAGCCCTCGTTTGTGCAGCCAACGAATCCATCTTCTTCCCATACCAGTATCTACTGGTTCTGCCACCGTAACTTTGGGATCAGACAGTGCTTTCTGCAAGCTCATCCTTCGAAATGAAAGTGTCGGTGAACGATTGACTGCTGATATTGGAGTTCCGGCACGAGAGGAGACGGGAGACCACTGGCTGCCTTGAATCCATTGTTGACTCGTGGATCCGTCGATGAGGTGCCGCCGAGGAGTCGGGGAGAGGATTGAGGTCATGATGGACGGACTACTTACTGGTTTTACACGTGCTTCGGTTCTCTTGCTTTTACTTCCGTTCGCTTCCATTCTTGAAATTGGCAAACTGGCAATCCTGATGTGAGCCTAATGGACGAAACTCTATTCAATCTTCGAGCCGTCCTTCCTGTATTCAATGGAATGTGCTGGCTGGTGGACCTTTGTTGCGCTTGCGGTTAGTCAACAGATTTTCTTGTTCCGACTCGGACATGATAATATTATTTCATAGATTGAACGACAACATCCTTGCGGCCCTGGAGTAAACGAGCCTTCTGCTTCTGCTCTCCAACATCCCATAAATCACGTTGAGAGAGCCAACGTTGCGAGATCCTCGACGGACGTGAACTTGTTGAAGCAATGAAGACAACCCTATCGTCTTGGTTCTCCATCACCGCCTCTTCAAAGGGAGTCGCCCATTCCATCAAACATATCTTCATCTCGCTTCCAAAGAATCTCGGGATATTTGCTGCAACACCATGGACCGTTTTTCGGCTTGAATTGCCAAACTTGAGCGACAGGTACGTCAGATGAACCAGGCCCTTGACTTCGGGGTAATGGCGAGAGTTGGGCATGGAAAGATGCGTCAAGAGTAGAGCTCGCGCTGAGGAGGACCTTTACATCGCCCTGAACCTTCTTCTCGTCTCAGAATGCGTCGAACAGTGGCAAGTTATCGCTTTCTTGGCGGCGCTCGCTCACTGGCCGATTTGATCTGACGTGTTCCATGCGGATTGCGCCAATAATTTACCGCGTTTTGACGGTCTTCACTGCAGCCAAGGCCACAGCTCTGGCGAGATCTATCGAAGAATCCACCAAGCCACCGTCATTCTACTCCAACTATGTCAAAGCGATTCATTTGAGTCCACTACTACCTTTAGAAGACGCGCGCATGATAATAACAGCTTGCGACCGGGTCACTAGTTTACAGGGCATCGACCATTCCGACCATCTGCTCGCCGCAGCGGAAAATCCCAATCTGAGACATATCTCAATGACCCTCTATTCCGGCAGTATCGACTTTTCGGCCAAGATATTCCAGACCATAGTCCACCTCGACATCATGAACTTGGTTCGGGTCAAGCGCGACCATATGATCCAGCTGCTGCGGTCTCGAGGATTAGCCGGACAATGTCGACTGGAAGAGATTCAGGAGATGGGGAAGGCTCAGAGAGGCTCAGACATCCAAGACGAGTTCTTATTGTGGCAACGTGACGTACTGGAAAGATTGTAAGGCGGCGGCCCGGCAACCGTGTAAAAATTTCTTGCCAGCAGGGTCTTACCCAGAAGACAGAAAGAACAGGCTATTCTCACGAAATTTACGGCGCAAAGGACGAGCATTAATCTGAAATTGCATTCGAATACAGACATGAACACTTTTTTGTAGAAAATTCGATGGTGAAAATTTCTGAAGTCTATGGTCAGCAAGAGTGTCGATGTAAAACGAGCAGGAAAAGGAGAGGAAGAATCAGATAGGAGCGAAAGATATGATGAGGTTGTCAACACTATGGTTTCAGTGTGAACTATGCAATTGTGTATCATCAGGTGTAGAGGTAAAGGGAATTGGATAGAATGTTCAGAGAATTCGACTCACGTTTGTTCTCATTTCTAGAGCTGTAGACATTGATGAGGAGAGACGCGCTCGCCGTAGTTTTTTTTTTTTGGTCGAACAAATAAAAGCGGGAAAAAAATGTGGAGAAGTACCAGATCGACCCTAGGAATTCCAGAGAATTCTCGAATATCTTTAATGTGATGTATTGAGGCTGGAAATTCGAATGATTTTTTGGAGGAGAAAAAAGTTTGGGAAGAGCGTGATTGTCACCGTGTCACAATTTGCGACTCTGTCATGCTCACCGTCACTCGAAATGCCCACAGCCTACACCTTCCTTCCTTAATCGTTCGAACACTAGCGACTGAATCCTTTTCCAACACAGAGCTTCCATTACCTCCTCCAGTCAAACCGCCATCTTCAGATCCTCAGAAACCGCGAACACGACTTTACCCTCATCCTCGTCCAGCCAGCTACCGCAATCAGCAGGCTCTTCCTTCATTACCTTCTTCATTTGGTCGGAATCAGTTACTTCCAGTCTCCAATTCAACCCGAGCTTTGCTAGAGTCCATCGTATCCCAGTTCGATGCTCCAATTCGCTATGCGTTTGCCTATGGTTCTGGTGTCTTCGAGCAGGATGGATACAATCATACCAGTAATTCAGGAGATCCAAGCGCGCCAATGCTGGATTTCATGTTCGCTGTAACTCATCCAGCCCATTTCCATTCCATAAATATGCACCAAAACCCGAGCCATTACACATTGCATGCAAAGCTCTTTGGTTCAGACTACGTGTCTAGAGTTCAAGAAATGGGACCAGGGGTTTGGTTCAATGCTTTTGTGCCGATGAATGGTGTTGTAAGTCTGTCGGCCCTTCCCCTATGCCGTCTAGCTGAAATAAGACCACAGATGATAAAATATGGCGTGACGACTGTCGATACTCTTTGTTCAGATCTTTTGAACTGGCGGTCGCTATATCTTGCCGGACGAATGCATAAACCGCTTCGGATAATCAAAGACGATGCTCGAGTTCGGCTGACACAGCAGGTCAATCTCACATCTGCTATCCGCTCTGCATTGCTCCAGCTTCCTGCTACTTTCACCGAAGCCGAACTCTTCGAGACCATCTCAGCCATCAGCTATGCTGGCGATCCACGTATGTGGCTTCCTGCAGAGAATCGGAACAAGGTGAAGAATATTGTGTCGCGACAGAGCGAGCAGTTTCGAGAGGTCTACAGACGACTGGTGCTCGGTCTACCTGGGGTCCATTGGAATACGATGACGCATACTTTGGATCAGGATGCTAGCCCGCAAGCTCGAGCTGGCCTGGTGAAGAAGCTGCCTTCGAATTTGCTGACTGGGGTCAAGAGACACTATGGCACCAACCTCGAGGTCGCAGGGCTTGAAGCTGACGAGACTTCGTACTGGTTGAAGCTCGCTGCAGACGACAGACTGTCAGAGGTCTTGAGATCTGGTATGTCTTCGATCCACTGTGGTCTATCCAGCTCACTGTTTCCCAGAAATGAAGAAGATCGTAGCATACCCCGCGACAATCCAGACCTTCAAGGGTATTGTCAGCTCGGGACTAGGCAAAAGTCTTCGGTACAGTACTGCAAAGATCGGAAAATGGTGGAAAGGAACAACGACGGACTCACAGAATAAATAGGAATAATTTCCAGCATCTAGTTGTACAATAATAATTGTACAGATTCGGAATAATATTGATGCAGCGTGTAATTCACGCGCACCATCGTTGCCATGGTAGCATGTGGTCCCGAATCGAGGCAAGATTTTCGTGGTCTCAGAATCGTGGATATTGCATTCTTGGACTTGTTGAAATATTAGTCAAGGCTCTAGAGCGGTAGAGACGTTTATTTTAAGAATTAGGGAGACCCTGTCTGAGCAAGCGATCAAAAATATTTCCCAAGTCCTACTTTTACGATCAACCGTGACCATCTCCTTCTCTTCTCCGGGATTCAGGATCTCCCTTTGCTTCTACTTCTTCTTCTTCTATTCTGCTGTCCTTATAATTTCACTTCTTCATGTCGGCACACAATTCGCCGCCTCTGTCGACCAACGGCGATGCCGCTTATAACGATGCGAATACTTCTGGCTCGATGCAGTCTCCGAGGACCTCCACAACAACCAGAACCGTCGCTGTGGTGAGTAAGGAGGTTCTCCTTGGGTGGAAATGTTCTAATCCCTTTGCTTTTAGATCAAGCACCATGCTCTGGACCACAGGTAGGTTTCTGAACCAATTATCGTGCGCTCAACTAATCATCGACAGGTTCGAAATTGAGCGCAGAATACAGGAGGCCAGCTTTGAGGTTCGTCTCTTTATCATCATTCCTCGTTCAAACTCACTGTTCTCTGCAGATTGTTAAGGAGCGTCAAATGGAATTCGACACGGAGACGGATCCAGAGTTCATGTACGAGCTATTTGGGGAGGATGTACATTCACTGGCAGAGTGCGTCCCTTTGCTACTCGATCCCTTTTTCCTGCTGAATCTCTTGCTACAGAGGTGCCGTTTGGGTTTATGTCCTTGAACGAAGAAGAGCGATCGAAGTCTGGAATTCTCTTATGGGGAATCCAGATCCTGCAGTCGCCAGAAAAGAAGCTCCGACATCGCTTCGCGCCTTATACGGACGCTCTCTCGCTCAGAATGGCCTTATGGGTTCCCCGGATGTTGAAACTGCTGAACTCCAAATCCAATCCCTCTTTGCTTCATCACCACCCTTCCCGACGACTGACCTGCCTGACAGCAGGTTCAGCACAATGCAATCAGTCAACTCTTCTGTTCTCGCGGCCTTGAAGTCTGGGGAAGACCACGAGTATGCTCAATCCAACGTGACCTCTGGTGGAGGCAGTAATGGTCGCATAATATCCAATGGGAAACCCGGCTTCAAAGCTCGCGCTTTGCCAACGACACATGACAAGCCGGATATTGTGCCTCGCATGACCAAAGCGGCTGCTCTTCGTGCTGGTGTCCCAGTGGTGAAGAATGGAATTCTTCCTGTTCACAAGCCTCGCGAGGCTTTGTCAAAGGACAGACTGGCAGAAACCTTTGCCAATGTCCCAGGTCATAAACGGGCAGGTAGCATTGCAGTAGCTTCAACTGCTGCTCCTACCATCGCCCCAAGAATGACGCGTGCTGCTTCACTTCGACAAGGGAAACCAGCACCTGCGACGACTTCAGTCAGGAAGATTTTCCCGGAAGAGCAAAAGGACACGTTCGTTGGTGTACCAGGTCACAAACGGCGAGAGACGATTTCGGTTGCTTCTGTTCAAGCTCCCACAGTTGCACCGAGGCTTAACAAAAGTGCAGCTCTACGTGCCACCAAAGAATCGGCTCCCCCGACTTCCTTTATGTGTGAGTGCTTGAACCTTGCTTGTTGTTCCAGAAATAACCTTTTTGTATTCCAGTCCGAACTGCTTCTCAGCCGAAAACACCTGGTCTGTCGCGAAGCAATTCGACAACAAGCCTTAATGGCTCCAAGCCAACGCTGTCGCGACCAGCGTCTTCTGCCTCGATAGTTCGACCTGCAACTGTTTCACGTGCCGCTTCTGCAACTCCTTTGCAGGCCAATAATCGGAATGGGGCCACTAATGGGGCCGCTCTGAATGGTGATAACCAAGATCCATCTTCACCTTCGAAACCGCCCCTTAGGCCTCGACCTAGCAGCATTGGCGCTCCGATGATTGTTCCTCGTACAAATAAAAGCGCGGCGCTCCGGGCCGCCAAGAAAGCAGAAGAAGAAGCAGCGACAGCAGCCGCTGCTGCAAGAAAGTATGGTCGACCGAAACCTCGGCCTACTATGACTGTGTAACGAGCTCTCTCCCCGACGTTCGGTTATCGTCGATTCCTCGACATTTTATAAATCTTCGATGCGCCGGCGCCGGGTGTTGGTTTTGTACCCACTGTTTTATTCCTCTTGGTTTGCTTATGCGCTCACTCGTTCAGCTTATTCTATATCATGTACAAATTCATTTATCGCGTTTTTATGTGTGTTATACATCACCTATTGGATGGTTCTATTGGTCTTTACAACTTTTGTGCAGCGAAATGTGGGCGGCAAGGTGGCGCTAAGTGCGATCATGCCGAAGGCACCGACACCCTTGTGCTTCAAGCTTCTTGCGATCTTTTCGTGTTTCATCCAGCGTCCATGTATGTGCAAGCTTTCAATGTTGCACCGAAAAGCCGACAATATTCACTCTTGGCCGGATTTTAGCACAGCCATCGTCTACGATATGTTCGGGATCCGAGATGTCCGCTCAGATGACTCGAAACTTGAATGGGCTGCAGAGGTACTTAAATTGAGGCCTTTTCGACGGTCTGAGCCTCAACCTTCTGGCTAGATGTTCACTAACAACCCCTACCAGGTTTGGTCTCATCGAACTGGTAACGAACCGACGCCATCCATTCTAGGTGCATTGCCCTTTACCAGTTCATCTCCTTGGACTGGTCCCACCACGTTCATTACTTTCACTTTCACTTTCAACCTGAATATCCTCAACTGTGTAGTTTTCGGGCCCGGAAATGTCGTTCATTACGAGGTCAAGACTTCTCAGAGTCCTGGAAACACCTTGTTTGAAGCATCAGATGGTCGAAACTTTGCTGGAATTGAGTGGCGCATATCTCCTACTGTGGAAGTGCAAGACTCTGTCCAAAAACAAACCGTTTCACAATGGATCGGTGCCTCCGAGGATCGAAGGTAGGCTTATATGATTTGTGGCGCAATTTCGATGAGTTTAACCGGGTACTTATGCAGTTATAGGTCGATGTATGTTCTGGGTCAGTGGTATCGATGGGTACCCAGGGAATACTTGCTTTGCGTGAGTATTTTTTTGTAGTCCATAAATTCCCACTGGCTGAGCAACTTTCCAGCTTTACAAGAGTTCTTCTTCAGACGTGGAAGAACTTGTAGCCAGAGTTTCTCGTCAAAATGGATCGGTTTCCTTGGATATTGCTGTGACTTCAGTCCGATCTGGATTCGTTGAAGCGTGTATTGTAGCTGTAGCTCTTCTCCAGTGTGGGAGAAGGATTGACTGAAATTTCCGTGTCTGCCAATATTGTATCGATTAGTAGATTGTATTACTAGTATTCCGACCGATTTTCCTCTTATATTTCTATAGTTCACAAGTTCAAGTAGATGTAGCCCTAGATATGTTTACATAGCAATTAATCGTCCGATTCGTTCACCATTTTGTCGTACGGTAATGTAAACTTTGGCTCCGATGCTTTCTCAATTTCGAGCAGCTGATCTATATGAGACATGTATGCGTTCAGCGTTGTCATCTCAGCGTTGTAATCTGGAACAACAGACATCTTGTGCCTGAGCCATAGCGGGGAGAGGTACAGCTCGACAACCTATGCGAAAGAAATCAAGGCGGTACATGCTGTATCGGTCGTCACACCTTTTTAGCTTGTTCCCTGCAGGAACCTTTCATGCAGTCTATGACACCATCAAGTGCGCTGTCAATCTTCCCGAGTAAATGATCTCCTGCACTCTCGAACAATCTGTGCTTTTCATTCTTGACAAAGTCTTCGAGGATTGCCTATCAAACAAGTGAGCGCTGAGTTCAAAGTCAAGGTGAGAGGTAGCTTGCCACACGACGACCAAAAGCTCCCTTGCCACTGGTCTCCAACTTCATAGCACCTTCATACCCTTCAGAGAATTCCCGCGACATGTAGTCTTTGGCCAATGAAAGTGAAATATTCCGCAGCTCGTCGCTCAGGGCATATGAGGGAGCTTCCAACATCTTATCGATATCACGTCGACTCTTGTTCAAACATGATAATCCCTGGTTCGTCGCACGAATTTCAACACCCGGACCTAGGGCTTCGACAATCCGAGCCACGAGTTGTTGGACGTCGAGTATCAGCCCATCACCCAAAGACTTGAACAGGTCAACCCCTCTAAGCGAAGACCAGCCTGTCGAGATCTTCTTCTGAAAAGGCTCGACCAACTCTGTATTCAAATCGTGTACCTCTCCGTAACACCCAGAGCGGCGCAGGACTGTACACAAGGGATGAGACAACAATGTGTTCTAATACTTTTATTACTCACCAGCTATGTTAGTATTCCAAGCCCGATTTGATCCATATATGAAGTGGACCAGCCTTGTCTGAAGTTCAGCTCTTGCCTAAAGATTGTTTGAATCAGAAAGAAGCCACCAAATATATTCACATACGGCGATTTTTCCGACTTCAAAACCCTCTTCCAGTATATCACGGACGCGAGATTTCAAGACGGCCTTTTGCTTCTCCAGTTGAGTCATGAAATCCTAGAAAAGTTGTGGATGGATTGATTCCAATGACCAAAGACGTCCAAGTCGGCTTACCTCGGTCAGAATCTCAACTATGCTTGATTCGTCCGATTTACTCGAAGATCTCTGATCTTTTCGAAGCTGCTTACACAGCTGGACTAGATCGACAGGGTTCGCCGCTTCATCTTCTGTCTGTTGTAGATATTCCTTGATATCCCCAAACAGGATGTGCGCGTCCGAAAGTTTTTTCTGCCTGAAAACTCGAGCCGTGTGCTGAGCAAGATGCCGCATCCACTCCTGCATTAAAGGAATCTGAGTTCCATCTAGATCTGCGAAGGAGGTCCCGTTGCTGTCTTTCGACAATCCTGGAACTCAAATTCATATTTCCTTCTCCGAGTTCGTTTGCGCAACACACCTGTCATTCGTGCATAATCGCGACTAGACACGATAAACACCGGCAGGATGAGCGACTCAGAATCTGAACATTATCGAAGCGTCAGATTGAATATATACAGCGCAGCAATTTGAATTACGAACCAGTTATCAGTGAGGTAGATTCTTGACCGCGAGCCTCATCGAACATTTCGCGAAACTTCATCACCAGATTATCCGTCACGATCTATCTGATGAGCTGGGCCCCAATATAATGCTTGACTATTCACCTTTGCCCGTTGATCCGAACTCCAGAGAACTAGCTCAGTATTAAGGTCCTTCTGAGCTTTTTGAAGTTCTGCGCATTTTTCAATCGCATCTGACCGACTGGTGATCGCCATCTCCTGTCTTGGTAGACTTGAATGTCAGACGAGTTTCAACAAGGAAAATAGAAACTGACAGATCATTCGCGGGCTTATCGAGCTGGCCCAGTCTCCGGGTGCGCTCAGAAGAAGCAAGTTTCATTCGTTTCGGGCTGCGATCCGCTTCCAATGACTCATCGGCGCATCTTTTGGGTCGCCTCAGTACCGTGGCACCTTCGCTTCGTTCATCGAAACCTGTCAAGTCAGACCAACTGTATCAGCTAACAATCAAGCCGCCTCAAAGGAGGGAGCACCTTGAATGATCTTCTCGACCTCTGCTATGGATTCAAGCCCGACCTCGATGTCTTTCATCAACTGATTGTACTTGTCGCTCTCAGGATCGGCGTATTCTTCAGGTGAGATACCATCGGCTTTCGTGACTAGATTCACCTATCAGCAAAGAAAACACAGTCCAGAAATCATGACCTGCCGATGAATGACATCGTCTTGACGTCGAAGCTGTGGACATGATCAGCGACTACAAACTTGCAACATCCGATATCGAACAACTGACCGGCCCTGAGCTGTAAAAAAGCAATCAAGATGCGGCTTATGACAAGAATCCGAAAAAGGCTTACATGCAAGCGTTGACATCAGCCTTGTACTGAGAAGAGCTGCAATGGATTCAAGTTATGTCAGTGTTTGTTCGAAGAAGTTTATAGGTACCTTGAGCTGAAGCTTCGTCACTCGCCCTTGTGACTGGTGCGACGATAAAGACATAGTTGGCCTTGTTCAGGTATTGATCCGTCACACTTGACCGAGAGGAATTTGCGTCGGCGACGCCTAGGTAAGAAAGATCGTGAGCACAATCTCACGAAAAACGAAGTCTTACCGGGTAAATCCGCGATTACGACTCCATCTCGAAGTAGGGGAGAATTGCACTTGACGAGGACATCTATAACCAAAGGCCAGAGGGCTGCTTTGGGTGGGACATACTTTTGCGCTTTTTTTGATCTGAGGACGTTCTTCAATGGCAGCTTTGATGGTGCTGTCACATATCGAACAATTTGTTTCAGAAATTCTTCCGAGTTGGGACAAGAAAAGGTCATGGTGGTCCCGAGAAGTTGTAGTACCTCTAGACGGATGTTATTTCTGGAAGGACATTGCCGATTCAATCACGCACCGGGGTCGATATCGAGTATCTCATCCACTGTCATCTTGGCGATTTCGTCGAAGGGTTGTGAAGGGTAAACTTCGCTGAGCTGTTGAAATCAACTCGAAAGAATCTCAATAAGAGCCTTTCGACTCACTTTGCTCCAAGCCTTTCCGCCCACATCTGACAGGTCCGATGGGTACTTTCGAATGACACCATCCTCTCCTTGCAGATCACCAAGTAATAAGCTGACTTCGTTTCTCCAGTCCTCGAGTGTCAGAAAGACAATTTTGGCTTCGATGGTGTTGTTCTCGTGGTACGATATTTCGGTTGTAGTTGAAGTGCAAGCAAATTACAAGACAAGGTAAGATTAGGAGCTTTTCGGAGATTGACTGATACTCACCACTATTGCCACTCGTTGGCATGATATTTTCTGGGCATCTTCGGTCAAAACGCGTCGACTTGGAAAAAATTGTCTAGCGTACGTTCCAACATTGCATTAATAAGGGAAGATTTTCCAGCTCCCGTGGCTGTAAGTTAAATATGAGTTAGAGGATCCATGAAGAGAATCAACGCGCTAACCACCACCCACAGCGATGTGAGTTTTCGGGGGACCTCCGGATATTAGACTGACCAAGGATTAAGCTCAGAAAAGGGTTCAGAGACGCGAATTACTTCTCTGCCTCGTTTCCCCAAATTCGTCGTTGACCATACGGCAACTTCGGGAGAAGGCTGGTCTTCACCCAACCGACCATGTTTTCAAGTTCTTCTGAAGTGGTTTTCTCTGAGCCTGAGGAAGGCTTCATTTTGGCTTTCCTTTGGCTTGCCGCGTCGCGAAATGACATGGGTGGTGGGGAAAGACCAGAGTAGTTTGTTTTGTGCTGTGTTATTTGCTTTCTTACGGTGGCGATCTCTGAACGGCTTCGGGTGGAGCCAGCTGTGCTCGAACTTTCTCAAACAATTTTATCACATTTCAAGCTATTCTAAGTCTCAGACTGAAAGAGAAGTTGTCCGGTCTCGGTATTCAAGCCTGAAGCTCTGGATGGGGAAAACATGAAACGATCAAAACTCTCACCAACGCTTCCGGCCTCTTCTGACTTCGCCTTGCAAGTTGCTGGTCATGATTTGTTGTACTTGGTGCCTCAATTTGTGTTACAAAGAATATGTTACTGATATCTACAGGGAATCCACTTCACCATAATCGAGATATTACATCCACTGAAACTCCGGCACGGAGGCCTCAGCGTCAAGTAGACTCTTGACACCAAACCCCAGTCTCTTGAGCGACCTCTTTGCAGTCTGTAGGGAATCGCTATCAGGTGCGTCAAGATTATTCCACAGCGCAGAGATGCGGATCTCGACCTTCATAGATAGAACATGGGTTAAGCTGCATAAGTGCATGAGAATATGTTTGCGAACCTTGAAGGCCTGATCTCGACAACGTTTTTGCATTCTTGTATGATGATCATCAAGTGATGCATTGATCCTGTTCAACAAGTAATCGCCGACATCTGCGAACACCTCATCACGGCTGTTGTAAATGAAGTCATGGAAGAAACGCTGTGTGGCGCATGAGCAGAAACAACCGACGGCTGGATAAATTAGACCTTGCGCCTGTGAAAGGACCCTTTTCCGCGAGCGGACATTTGGATCGCTCCTTGGTAGCCTTGATGCAGCTTCCCCTTCACGTGGTCTCTTTCTATAGAGCGCCACAAGTCTTTCCGCTGGTTATTGAGGAAGTCTGAAGCGCCTCGAATAATCCTCTCCAGATCACCCTTGGCTCTTTCGAGAGTACTATCACGCTGTATTTCTGCTCGATCTCGCAATCCAGGAGACACTGAATCGACAACATCCTGTAAAATGTCTTCGATTTTCCGCGTCAATGCACTCTGCAAGGGTTGAAGAAGCTCGGTCCCGTTGAAGAGCAACGTCCATTGTGGTAAGATCTCTTTCGTAAACGGATAAAGAATGTGTGAGTTGAAATTATGATCTCCAAAGAGACCAAAACGACGTATCACTAGAGCGAATGTTGGCTGTCAAGCAATTTTTGGTCATCATCCTTGCTCACCCGCATAATATGTGTTCCATGCTTTGCCCGCAACAAACAGATCATGCTGTTGTATAAGTTTCCGTGTTGCCTGCGGGATAATTGAGTTTTTCGGAATATATCGTAGTAAACAGGCATACCGAGGCTTGTCCAGCATCGCAGCATGGCTTAAGCATATGTCGAACATGGCTTTTGAGCCTGTCGAGATCTTCCTTGAGGCACTCGACAAATTTCTGTAGATTTGTATCAGAAAGATAGCTATAACTAAGATAATGAATACTTGCCTTGTTCAGCATAGCAGATATACCCACTGGGTCGAGATCGGGCTCATCTATCATGATGTCTGTAGGACGTGTCTCCCATTTCTCTTGCAGCTCGACAGTATCAGCGGGTTCCACCTTCCCTGCGAGTACAATGAAGTCCATGACCTCTCCCAGATATTCATAAACCTCAGATAAGAAATTCCGGGTGGCCACTCGAAGGGTGTGGTCTGCTAAATGCTGTATCCATAGCTGCACTCGTGGAATCTGAGTACTTTCTTCATCAGGGAAGGAAAGCATGCCGATATCATCCTTGGATATGCCTATTTCTAGTTAGCTTGATGTGCGACAGCTGGACAAATCCAGTTCACCTCGTATCTTGGCATAGTCTCTGCTCGAAACCGTGAAAACAGGAAGTCTGACGGACTCGGCAGCTGTGAAATCGTTATCCAGGTGTACTCAATGTCGAATGTTGGAACTCACCGGTCTCAAGTTCTTCAGCTATCAGTAAACTTTGTTAGCTAATGGTATAAGCAGCAATTTAGCGAATGCCTACGTTGAAGCTCAGTCCACATTGCACGAAATTGGTCCACCAAGCCGTCAGTGACTGTCTGAAAAGGTCTAGTAGGATCTAAGACTCTCGAAATAGCTTACCTTTGACCGCTGTGAAGAGCAGAAAGCACGCTTCTTGATCTGGAGGCTTTCCAGTTCTTTTTGGAGACGTCTTCGTGTATAACCCGTTGACTGGGATAGAGATGGTCCAAACTGTGAATCGCTTCCTCTGGTATCAGTCCAGGTTTGAGATGGGACATAAGACGACTCACTTGTCGTTTTCGCCCGCCGCTATGAAAGAGGTTTCTGAATCCGAGATTCTGCGTCTCTTGGTGTTCGGCTGTCCAGCACCCGCGCTGACGTGACTAGGGTTCCTTTTCTTGCCTCTTCCGACGTCACTTTCTGAAATCGTTGATGTCTGTGTTTCATCTGAATCTGAATCTACTACGAATGAGGTTGATATTGTTCAGGAAGGTGTCCAACAGACCTTTGCCAATCTCAGCTATCGCATCGTGTGCCTGGGAGATCTTGTCTTCCAAGTCGCAGAAATCGGGATCATCGGAATAATCATACTCGGAAGGCAAGATATCGTCACACTTGGTGACTAAAGAAAGTCCGACTATTAGTGGATGAGCGAGACTTGAGAAGTACGAGGCTTGCCGATGAAGCTGATCTTTTTGGAGTCAAAGCTGTCGGGTTCCAGTCAATTCAGGAAGATGTTTTGACAGCGAACTAAGGACCCACTTTCCATCCACTGGAGATTGATTGTCATACATCAGTAATGTATTGATGGCTGAGGGACTTACTGGCGAGCTCCGTCGCGAGCCTGGCATTCAGAATCTCTGGTAGAGGTATTAGCTAGAGATGGCACTATTTTCACCACACTACCTCGAGCCGCTTGCTCATCAACGGCTTTTGTTACCGGTGCCACTACCCATACATAGTTACACCGTTTCATGTATTCTTGCGCTATATTTGAGCGAGCCAAATTTGCATCACCAGTTCCTGATCCAAGTTCACATTCAGCCCCGAGATGATAAGCTTCACTGTACCTGGTAGATCCACGATCACCACACCGTTAGACAACACTGGGGACCGGTATCGAATGTTAACTTGGCGAATCAAAGGCCACCAAGCCGCTGCCTTGGGTGATTGCTTCTTACGCCCCGGAGGTGGAGCAATATATTCAACTATAGCCTTCAGGAATGCCCGTGACTCGGTACTCGGATGCGACACAAGTCGAGAGGTCCCGAGAGCCTGACGAATATCTTGGACAGGAATCAGCCAACACGAACAAGCCCAGACCGTGACAGGTAATCACCTTCGTCGATATCCAGGATTTCATCTACCGACATAAGAATGATTTCGTTAAAGTCTTTAGAGGGATATGCTGCTGAAATCTGGCGAGGATTTTAAACTGGGACGATGTCACAGCAGTCTTCAGACGCACCTTATTCCAGGCTATTCCACTCTCAGATTTGAGGTCCGACGGCAGTTTTTTGCTGCCATCCTCCCCTTCCAGATCTCCAAGTAACACAGAAACTTCGGCTTTCCAGTCCTCGACCGACAAGAATGAGATTTCAGCGTCGATGGTGTCTTTATCGTGGTGTGTAGCAGTGATGACGACTGAAGTGCAAGCTGGACGAGGTGATTAGCTCAAGAGATAGCCCGAGGCAAATGATGGTACATACCATTTGTGCCGCTGGTTGGCACCAGATTCCAGCCCTAGACGCTCGCTAAACATAACGTAACCCCCAATATGGCTATTTGATTGTAGAAGCGTAAATAGCCATCAAGGGGGGTACGCTGGGCGCCCGAGCGAGCTCCGCTGGGTGCGCTGACTGCGCTGGGTGCCCTGGACGTTGACCGTGCCTAGCGTAGGAGGTTCTGGACATGTTATCAGTGTCTTCTGTGGTCTATTTGGCAAGTTTCTCTAGTCATTACAACCAGTTACAACCTCATCTATCTTCGCAGGTTGCTCAAAATCCGCTTTATCATGTTTTTGGGTGCCGATTTAGTGTGCTCATTTTTTTACTCAGCTCAGGGAATTTTTCTTCCAGTTAGGTTTTACAGATGCAGGATTCATTCCTCTTTGTAGTATTTCAATGTCTAGCTATTAGGGGACACACCGGCCTTCTGGACCTCAATGAGGCCCAGTGCGCAGACTGGTTCCAAATGCAAATATGCACACCAGTGTCGGTCGATCTTGCTGTGGGGTCACTTATCTCTCGGTTTTTCACGATACTATCCCTTCAACTCATGAACACACTATCTTCCATGCACCAGCAACAAGATCTCGATTCCCTTTCCATTCGAATTATCCCGCTCTGACCGCGATCGTGCCTTAAGCGGCTTGATCGGGCGGGTTCGCATCAATGATGGTGGTGCTGATGTCGGGCCTGGCAGATTGACATCGTTGACGACCCTCTTTCAGTCCGTTCTGGCGATAGGTTCAGATGGATCTCCATTGTTTCTAGGTTGGATTCTTGGAGCTCCACTTCATCTTGTATTCCTTGATGTTGGTGCAGCATATTCAGTTCGGGCATAGCATGTGATTGGTATATGCGGTGGCTTGAAAATATTTGTTCGTGGCTTCCATTTCCTGATTCTTCGCTCCTTTGTTAATTTTTGGGCCTCCATTAAAATCTTCCAGCTCTCCACGGATGACCGAGCGGTGCTTGATCCTCAGTGCCCATTGTGCCAAAATCTGGTTCTCTGGTTCTTGGCCTTGTTGCAGTCTGGAGTCCTGAAGTTTCCCAATCAAATCCTGAATATTATCTCTCCTACAGTCGCTGTATGTTGCCTCTGTGGGACCAAAGTCAATATGATTGATCTGTATGCAGGCCTTGTCGAGATCTCTCGCTCGAATCATCTCGGACAGTCTGAAAGTCATAACCATGCTAAATTTTTCCAGTCACTCTTCTCCCTGTTACCCGAAATCAGCGAAGGAATACCGCAAATCAGGATGCACGCCTATCTTGGAGTAATTGCCGCCACAGTTGGATTATAGTGGGAGCAAGAGCAATCATTTTTGGTACAGTATTGCGAATTCATTTTGAGCCCATGTTTACTTATAGCCTATTAAATATCCCAGACCTCATTATGCCGGCTTTCAATCTGCAATCCGGACCTTACAGCTATCAAATTGTGGCGTAGGTCCAGCAGACTCCAATTTGGTACGTGTTCAGTACTGGTGCACAGATACACAATTTGAACTCACCTGGACTCCCTGATCTCATCAATCCCTCACATGAGTTAGAAACACCTCCGTGAATCCATTTCTGGCCAGATATCGTGAATATCTCCATATCCGGCATTGCAGAACTTGCACGTCGGTCCTTGCAGTCCCGAGTGGCTTAAATATACTTGGATGTTCTCTTGAAAGAGAATGGCCAAGCCTCGATACATGACCACGCTTATAGGTCATCAGAATCCCTGCCAATTCCTCCGCCCTTCTGAGCACTCCTGGCAGGAACAGACCGTTCTTGGCTTAGGTTTTCTGACAGAAAGTGTTTTTAGATTGATATACATTGTGCAGAAGTGATTTTGAGGTTCCCCATGGACCATGGAAAATCTCATGCGAAACATCCAAAATCTCGCTCACTGCACTTGACTCGCTATAGCAATGTAGGTCAGGTTCAGAAAATCATGCGATAGAAACCGTAAAATATCTGATATCACCCTAGGGCCGCAGCCATGACTTGAGACATAGATACAGGTTATAGAGTCTTTCAAAACAGATCCAGCTCATCTCAACATTGTCGCCATCCAGGAAATATCATATGTCCTAATCGGGAAAGCCTGCTTTTTCAACTTGTGAGACCATTGGGAGACGGTTAATGGTCTCAGAGGAATATAGATCCTGAGATATACTCAAGTGCTGCAAATGGGCAAACACTGTTGAGAAGCACTGATAGATAGATAGATAGATAGATAAAAATCTGGATACACGGTCGTAGAGTTTTGGTTGACTGAAATTTGATTTATCAGTTCAGTCATGATATTGATTGAGCATAGATATATAATGCTGCATGGTAAATGTAGCGAATAACATGAACAGTAAGACGGAAGGAAGAAAATCCCGGGACGCGGTCACAGGCAATGAGAGCCGCAGAGCGCAGAGATCGTGTCCAAACTTACCTGTATCCTGGTCAAGGATTCTGACTGGAATTACAGACCAAATATCAATTAATCCGACAGTCTGCGGTCATTTCAAGTAGATATCAGGCTTTTGTTTCGCAGAAAACACATGACTAATCCTGACGGCGCCGAAGTCTCAACGTTCTACCGCTGCTCACTGTGATACTTTTCGCTGAAGAAAAGGGATTAATTCTGTCTGGGGATAACTGCGCCAAGTATTCTCCGCATTTGGAAGTCTTCCCGAACCCTTCGAACACGTCCAGACACTGCACAGTGCTCACTGGGTGGGATTGGGTGCAAAGTAATTTATAGCTTCGCTGCAGGTGTCAGATCATGAAAGCAATCCTAAACTACATCAATGATTGATAGAATATTATGAGCTCTCAATCAGGCCTTTTCCAGAGTACTGAATCTGCTAGCAGGATATGCACCGCGGAGAATGAAGTCACTGCATGCTATCGTCTCCCCTTAAGCGTTGTGATTATTTTTCGATTATGCAGATATAACTTGCAGTTAACAGAGAATTGGATTCTGAACCGTTTCACAATATTCAGAAAATGTTGGACCGCAGCAAAATCACGGAAACCACTGGTAACCTAAAACCTGCTCGGCCTACAGTTTCGACGGCATATGGAAGAAATGAGGGTCATCATAGTGCATAGATCCATCTGCCCATCATCTTCCTGGGGAGCAGAAACTGCCGGAATGAGGGTTGGAGAAATTACCAGATAGGACTGGTTTCTTTCTGTACGCTGAGCGATGGGAGCGCACAGCTTCCTCACATAGCCATATCACTTGATGAAGGACTGCCAACGCTGAAAATCAGGATGAAATTCACCCAGGTAGTACGCTCACCCGGGCTCGCAATGTATCACAGCGCACTATGTGACTATCCTCAATCTTGGCCCTCTTGGTTCAAATTGTTAGCTCCCTTCAAAAGCTCTGTGTCTCTCAATACTGAAGTGGGAAGTTGACTTGTATGTAGCTCCGTCGGATCTGATCCGCGCCCACGAGGCTCGCAAACCCATTATCGGATCACGGACCCGGTCTCGGACCCGACAACATTGAGGAACAGCCACCAAATAGCGAGAGCGCTCTTTTTTTTGACGGGTGACAGTACTGGAATAGTTCAGATCAGACCGTGATTCTTTGGTCCAAGCAGAAATTTCCAGCAGAGAGTAAGCACATCATCGGGCGAATTTTCCGAGCAGGAAACACGCTGCAACAATGCCACAGATATTCAATTTATCTGGCTTCAAGGAAGCAATCATTTATTGGGTGTATCGGGTATCGACAGCATGGACATTTGAGTAAGAAATGACCCAAATTATGCTGAATCAACTAATAATCAACAGGCCGAATGATATCCGCGGATTTCCGACATGAATGTGACTGCTTGACGTCCATGCTATGCCAGCGTCTAGCGAGCTCCGCTGCGCAGAAACAAATCGGGATTTTGCATGAGCACTACACTAGCGTACCCCCCTTGATGGCTATTTACGCCCCTACAATCAAATAGCCATACTGGGGGTTACGTGATGTTTAGCGTGCCTCTATAGGTGCCAGATTCTCTTGAGATGTCTGGGTCAAGACGAGCCGCAGAAGCAAAGAAGAGACGAACTTTCCAACAGAGCATTGATTAAGGAAGACTTTCCGGAACCGGTCGCTGGACTAGGCTCGTAACCAGCCTCTCTGACGCGGCAAGAGGCAAACCTCTCGTCAGAGAGGCTGGGATCACAGCGAATGCCGTGGGTGATGGAGCTTGGTGTGATAGCAATGAGTCATGGCTAGGGGATGGGAAAATGCCCTGACATGAATTGTATTATATCATATGACAGGGATAGGCCACGTCATTGCCCTCTGGTTTCTGCTCTCATTTCGTGGTCGCTTTGCAGCACTCAGAGACGCGATAGCTGTGGCATTGCCTCAGAATAATGTCAATAAATCCATTTTTACTGTATTACCTTGCGATAAAATGCCCCAGAGCCGTCCCAAAGCAACGAGTATTGCCGGTGGTCTCGAGCCTTCAATTTTCCTTTCCAGCCATATTCCTTTTTCAGATGGTTTCTCTCCACCCCAAAACCAATCCCCATCCATATTCATGCCTCCTCCTCCTGTCCCTGTTCAGTCTAGATACCGTGCTGCCCCAGCATTGGCAGGCGGAACAAATCGAAGCGATGACGTGGGTCATGTCTGTCATATCATATCATATTGTCTGTGTCATTACATTTTCCCATCGGCCAGACATGACACATCGGCATCACGCCAAGCTCCATCACCCACGGCATTCGCCGTGACACCGGACTCTCTATCGAGAGGCTTGCCCCTCATAGAGAGTCGGTCACCGGACTATCGCTGGACGTTGAATTAGTAACTATTCGTTTTATTTCAACGAATAGAACTGACCGCCGGTGACTGCGATGACTGTTTGAGGTAAAGTTTGCTGTTGCAGGCTACGTGAAAGGATCAGGGAGGTTCGGGTCGGTAGATAAGCACGGCACTCGGATCACCTTGCCATAGTTTCTCTCCAGAGAGCTTTGCGGTTTGGTCCCATCTGTAGTTTCGGCAGAATATCAGTTTCCAAGGCATGGAGTGCTGCAAGACCAGTCTCGAAAGCCGCTCACGGTGAATACATCGTTGAAGAGGAGTGTGAAGAAGGGAGGATGTCGGGCAGCTTCAAATGGGGCAAACATTACTCGGAAACTGCGGGATGGAGGATAACCGCATCGGGAATTTTATTCACACAACCACGCAATCTCCGTCCCGAAAGCCGAACTGGTCGCAATGCGGGGGAGCTTCAACCGTTGAAGTGGCCTCAATTTGTGTTACAAGGAATAGGTTAAAGTACCTACACAGAATCCACTTCTTCAGAGTCAAGATACTCGTTCAACTGGAACACAGGCTCTGATACTTTCTCGGCTTCAGCTAGACCTTCGATACAAGCCATCAATCTCTTGAGCGACCGCTTTTCAGTCCGGTAATCGCTAGTAGACGCGTCATGTCTATGCCAGAGCAGAGATATGCGGCTCTCGATCTTTACACAGATTCAGTACATTTCTGCTTACCGAAAGGTGCTTTACAAACCCTGGAAGCCTGATCGCCGCAGCATTCTTGCATTGCATCGACCAGGTCATCAAGTGACGCTTCAATCTTGCTCAACAGGTACTCGCCCACATTAGCGAAAACATCATCGTGGGTTTTGTCGATAAAATCATGGAAGAAACGCTACTTGATGTGAGTACGAGACATGACAGCAGAATATAATTGAACCTTGCGTTTCTCAAAGGCCCCCTTTCCACGTGCGGCCATCTTTATCGCTCCGTCATATCCCTCATACAACTTTTGCTTCATATGTTGGGATTTGCTAGAACGCCAGATTTCTTTCCTCTTCTCATTCAGCATCTTTGACATGTCTTCGATGATCCTAGCAAAGTCACGATTGGTTTTCTGGAGGCAAGCATCACGCTGTATTTCTGCGCAATCTCGCAATCCAGCGGGCACTGAGTCGACAACATTCTGTAAAACATTCTCGACTTCTCGCATGAGGATACCCTGCAGTGGATGAAGTAGCTGCCCTTCAATGAAGAGGAATATCCACTGCGGCAAGATTTCCTTAGTGAAGGGGAAAAGAATCTCCGAGTTGAAGTCATGAATATCTCCAAAGTAACCAAAGCGACGGATCACTCAGGGAAATGTCAGCTATGCCTCCAAGGGTCTCAAGTATAATGGCTCACTTACCCGCATAGTATGTACTCCAATGCCTCGACGAGGCGAATTTATCCCGCTGTTGTACAAGTTTCGCTGTTGCCTGAAGATTAATTTAGTCTCCAAGTAGTACTTGAAAAGGACCGGAAGCTGTGATACCGCAGTCTGTCCAGCGTCGCAGCGCGGTTTGAGTACATCTCGAACATGCTTTTTGATCCTCACCACATCACTTTCAATGCACTGGTTGAACTTCTGCAGCGCAGCATTAGAAAGATATCAACGACACTGCAGTAGTATTCACTGGCCTCAGTCAAGATGGTAGACAAGCCGACTGGGTCCGAGTCAAGCTCGTATTGCATGATGTCTTCAGGTAGAGGGAGACATGTTTGCCATCTCTCTTGGAGGTGGAAAGCATCCGTAGGTTCTACTTGCTCGGTAAGTAGCATGAAGTTTTCAACCTCGTTAAGGAGATCATCGATCTGGGAAAAAAAGTTCCGGTTAGCAAGTTGAAGGGTATGATCTGCTAGATGCTGTATCCATAGCTGCACTCGTGGAATCTGAGTGCCTTCCTCATTGGGGAAGGAAATCATTCCGATGTCGTCTGATATACCTCAAATTCTCGTCAGTTTGGTGTAATATTAAATGAATAGGTTTACCGTGCAACTTGGCATAATCTCTGCTAGAAACCATGAAAACAGGGTGTTTGATCAGCTCATAATCTGTCTCATGGTTATTCAGACACTTTGGACCTTGTTCGTTGGAGCCCACCGGAAGATTTGACTTTGCGAGCTAATATCAGGGCTCTTTTGTTAGATAATGATATATCCAGTCAAGTAGTTAGTTGGCTTACGTTGAATGTCAGACCACATTTCCCGGAATTGGACGACCAAGTCTTCAGTGACTTCCTGAAAACTTTGACTAAGTATGATTCTGGATTGTGAAACTTGTGTTCTCACTTTTGACCGTCGGGAAGAGCAAAATGCACGCTTCTCAATCTGGAGGCTCTCTAATTCCTGTTGGAGTCGTCTGATTGTTCCGAGAGCCCGTTGGGTAGAGTCAGAGGAGCCAACTTGTGTATTTCTTCCATCGGATCAGAGAAGGTTTGCAGTGGTATCACTCCGACTCACCTCTCAGTGACCCGTCCATGGGAAGCTCTCGGTGACACACAAGACGTCTCTGAATCCGAAACTTTGAGTCTTTTGATGTTTGCCTGTCCTGCGAAACCAGTTGCCTACGACCTCTTTTCTTGCCTTTTCCGACCTGTGTTCCATCGGAATCTAATCCCATGTTGTCAAACCCTGATCTGGAAGGGGTTCATCATACCTTCGGCAATGGCCGCAGCTATCGCGTCACGTCTCTGTGAGATCTCGGCTTCCAACTGACAGAACTTGGGACTCTCGGGAAAATCATACTCGGACGGCAATATATCGTCACATTTTGTCACTAAAGACAGGCGATGAGCAGACGAGCGAAGTTGAATGATAAAACTCGCCAATGAAGCTGATAGTTTTCGAATCGAAGCTGCAGGCTCGAGTCAATTCATTGAGATGTTCAGACATCTAGCGACTCACTTTCCATCCACTGTCGATTCCTCGTATCAGTTTATAAGTACAGGACAATACTTAGTTGAAGGGCTCACAGGCGAGTTCCATCATGAGTCTGGCATTTAGAATACCTGAACAGACCCGATTAGCAAAGTGATCTGTTTGACGATATCAATTACCTCTGGCCGCCTGTTCGTCGGTAGCTCTTGTTATTGGTGCGACGACCCAGAGATAGTTGCACCGTTTCATGTAATCTTGTGCCACGTTTGAGCGAGCCAAATTAGCATCACCGGTTCCTGATCCGAGGTCAGCCTAGATTGACAGGTTCAGTTGACCGTACATGCATACCAGGTAGATCTGTGATCACGATGCCATTTGCGAGTACTGGAGACCGGCATCGAATTTTGACTTGGTGGATCAATGGCCACAGCGCGGGCTTCTTGAATTGCTTCTTCCGCAGTGGCGGGGCTTGAATGTACTCAGCAACAGCTTTCAAGAATCCTTGGGAATCGTTGGTGGGACGAGACACAACTTGAAACGTCCCGAATACTCGACGAATATCTTGGAAAGCAGTCAGCAAGAAAAAGCATACACTGAGGAGCTCAAATTACCTGGATCGATGTCTAGGATTTCATCGACCGACATACTGGTGATTTCGGTAAAGGTCTTCGCAGGATATACATGTGAAATCTGTGGTGTGAATTGTGAATTTTGAAGTCGGAAACCTCGTCAGCCTCACCTTATGCCAGGCTATTCCACTCTCAGATTTGAGGTTCGACGGAAGTTTCTTTATACCATCTTCTCCTTCCAGATCTCCAAGTAACACAGAGACTTCGCCCTTCCAGTCCTCGACCGACAAAAACGAGATTTCAGCTTCGATGGTGTCTTGGTCATGGTAGGAAATCTCAGTGGCGACTGATGTGCAGCTATTAGTCCCGCTAGTTGGAACCAAATTATCTTTCTCTTGGTCAAAACTAGTCGCAGAGGAAGGAGCAGGGACACACTTTGCACCAGAGCATTGATCAAAGAGGACTTTCCTGAACCAGTGGCTAAAGTTTGAAATAATGATGATCCTCTTATTTCAAGGAATAAGACTAACCTCCACAGACTGCGATGACAGTTTGAGGCAAGGTTTGCTTTTTCAATCTAGCCGAGCGTTAAATGTAACTCATAGTGATAGTGAACTCGAATCACCTTTTTAAACTTTCCCTTCATTGAGCCTCACGGTTTTTCCCCATCGCCAACTTCGGAAGAATATCTGTTTCCAATGTACGTAGAGTTGCCTGACCAGTTTGGAAAGCTGCTTGTGGTGAATACATCGTCGCTGAAGTCAAGTGCTGGATTGAGACTCTGAACCGCAATTCAAGCTGCAACAATGCCCTGCCAGGCGACTATAAAAAAAAATCATCGGAACTGATCTGCGCTGTCTGTCAATTCTTCCGGGCCTCTCTCTATTGAAGAATTTAATTATGTACATTTACAATCCATATCCAGGTCGCCCAGAGATATCATTGTTACGATCTCCGTCGCTTGTTAGAAGATTCTGCTGTAGACGACGCAGTTCATTTCCCATTGGCTCCTGAAAGGTAATGTCAATTCATACAGATCATCGAGGTCAATGACAACTTGAAAACATATCTTTCAGATTTGATGGCCTGCCATACTCGTCTCACTTCCTACATCTCTCGGGGACCAGAGACATTGTCTTATTCCCTCAAGAGCTTCTTCACCAACATCTGGCCCGTCCAATTTGGCAATCTCATCCTCCAAAACGGTAAAATTCCTGCCAAGGTCAGCATTACCTGCAAAAAGTGTCCGCTTCTCAAGTTCTGCCTTGTACCTTGCAGCTTGATCAGAGAGATGCTCGATAGACCGCTCTTGCTCCTGGCATTTGCGCTGAAAAGAGTCGCGGTAGGCTCTGACAGCCTGAAGATGCACCGATGTACGATATTGCTCCGTTTGCTGCAGATGTCGAGCAGAAGATTTTTCGCTGGCTTGTTGGTCGGCTTCGAGTTCCCGCCTTTCGAGACAATCGAGCAGGACCTCGTTAGCCTTTTTCAGAGAAAGAAGCTCCACGCGAGTCTCGTCACTTGCTTCCCAACGAGCCCTTGTCTCCCATAACAGGCGTGAAATAATATCATGCTTGTCGGACATGTCTTGGAGTCGGACTTTTGCAGCATAATAATTATCAGTCATCATTTGGAGACGACTATCAGTCTCTTTCAGCTGGTTGATGTTTCGTTGGTTCTGTTGTTGAGAGGACTGGATATGCTTCTTCGTCATGGTTGTGAGTTTTGCATGAGCAATCTGACTGGGTATCGAGCCTCAAGCTCCACTCCCGATTATATTCGTCAGAGAATTGGTCGTGCTTCTTCGTCATGGCTATGAGTTTTGAACAAACATTGTCGATATCTGACTGGGCATCTGGCCGCAAGTGCCGCTCGCGGTTATATTCGTCGGTCGTGGAGCCAAGCTGTTGTACCAGCACAGGGAATTGTTGGTTCTCCTCCTGGACACTCTGCAGAAGAGTCTCCTGGCGGGCAAAAGATTGTCGAAGGGATTTATATCTCACAACGATGGTCTGGAGCTGAGATTCGAGGTCACGGGCAGTAGCGTCTTGTCTCAAAACCTGCTCTTTCAACCTATCGAGCTCCTCCTGGCGATCCCGAAGCACCTCGTGCTGGCGGTCGATAGTTCATTGAAGAGATTGGATGGTAGCTGACGTCTGGGTCGTAATGATATTCGGAGTAGGATGTTTATGGGATGTTCTGCGAGCATCCTTGAGCTTCGCATTGAGCAAGCGGTTCTTCTTCAACAGGTCTTGGAAAGAAGCAGTGAGTGTTGCCTTTATCTTTTCCTTCTCATTCATCACATCTTCCAGCTCCTTTTCAAGCTCCTGCTTCTCCTTCTGAATGTCCATGCACCGTTTCTGTAGCTTCACAGCTCTGTCGGTCTCCTTCGCAACAAGTTCATTGGGTGGCCTGAGAAGGGCCTTGCGAAGGATGGTGAGAAGGAAAGATGGATACAATGGCTTGACCTGGTTCTGTCTTGATCAGACTTTGGAGTTGGATCTGAGAACTCTCAGACGATATCAGTGAGCTCATCTGTAAATTGGAGGGCAAGAATCGACGTTTACACGGTTTCCAAGAGGCTTGAGCTTGTCAACAATCTGAGCATTCAGCTCCTGAGATTTTGCAAGCTGGCCCACAGCTCAGCGATATCGGATTCGAAGGTGTAGATGCGGGATTCACGTCGCTCTTGCTGCACTTTGACGGTTTCAGCGAGGTCATAAATCAAAGAAAACATGAGGTTATCCTCTGGTTGTTCCATAGATATAGGGGCGACCTGAGTCGAGGAGCTGATATAGCAAGACTGGAATCGTCATGTTCATATGCCTCCTTCCATCTTTTCCTTTCATATTTCCAAGTTTCTATAGAAGTATTATTTAACAGTCACAGTACAACAAGAGCCAATTTACAGAATTTTCTGCAAGAATAGTGCTCAAGCGCTCAATCAGTATCCTCCTCGGAATACCGGAAGATGGGTTTCGGTGGGACAGTCTGCTTCTCGGCATTCTGTCTCCTCACGATACCAGTCAATAGCTGTTTCAATCTCCTCTCAGTTGTCGCATTATAACCCCTCGTTATGGCTTCCTTCCGCTCCCACAGCACCGACATACGTGTCTTGACCTAGAAATACTGTTATGCATCAGGACCAGTGACGTTTGACTTTATAGACGTACCTTTTTGGCTTGTTCAAGCATCTCTCGGTGTAAAATGCCGTACATTGCGTCGACTTCTCGCTCGAGCCGGTCAAAGAAATACGAAGAAACTTGCGAAAACAGAATCTCTTTGTTTTCTTCAATGAAATCATGGAAAAATTCCTGTGAGACGGTTAGTCGATGCCTTGAAAGTATGCAGCAAATAGACTCACCCTTCGTCTCGCGAAGCTCCGTTCGCCCTTGGCCGACGTCATATTGATGGCACCATTATAACCTTCAGCAAGTCGGTCTTTGATATGCTCTTGTGCCAAGGAATGCCAGACATCCATGAACTTGCCAAGAACCAAGGCGTTGGTGGTACGCTTGATGATCCTGTCCACCGCGCATTGAGCCTTTTTCACGCAAGCTGCTCCCTGCATTTGAGCACGATAGTTTAGGCCAGGATTTGGTTCAGTCGAGAGCACCATGTCGTTGACAATGTCCTCAATCTTTGCCATTATTGCGGTGCCAGATTCTTTGAACAAAGCCTCTGCGATGATGTGATGCCACATTTTTTGAATTTTATCGGTAAATGGCTCCAAGATATGGGAATTGAAGTCGATGGAACCACCCTTCTTTGTACTGAATTTCCCATGACGATGTAGAGCTAAAGGCGACTCAGTTTCACGACTGAATGACCTCAGTATAACAGGGACCCACTAGCAAGATATGTGTTCCACTTGACAGACCCCGCAAATTTGTCGCATAAAGAGATCACCTGTCCTTCGGCCTCGGGAGATGTCAGTCGAGTGAATAATTATACATGGACTACCCACTGCAAGCTGGCCAGCTTTGGCCAGAACTTCAAGCTTATTCCGTAAATGATGCTTCATTGCTGCATTGTGAGTTTGGAGCGGTTCTCGAAAGGCCTGATCAGATTAGTCTTTAGCTCTCGAAACATTGAAACACATCGGAAAGCTCTGTACCTTGTTCAATGATTCGGAGAGTCCAGGTTCCGATTCATCTTTGTCTGTGTCCAAGTCCATAGCCATGGACTTTGTTCTCCAGCGCTTTCGGATCAAATCAAGATGTGCTGGATCCACCTGGGTAACCTGCTCGAAATAGTCGATCATCTGCTTCACTAGGTCCAACAGGTCTGCTTGAAACACTTGATCGCAAGCACGACGCGCTATTTCGGCATGATATTTGTCAGAAACCTGGTTAAGGGCTCTCCTAGCTGGCTGCGCAGGACTTGGATCAGGTTAGGAAGGGACACTGGAGGCAGAACGGCAGGTAGAAGATTGGTCTATTCGGCAAGGCATACAAAACTATGTGACAAGATATATATACCTGGCAATCACATGACCCTGATATCCCCGCAAGGTCTGAGCTTCGCAGCTCGCACAAAACCCAGATTCTGACAATATTTTGCCCAATCACTAAGTTGAGGGATGCCGGTGTCCGCTTTGTCCTTGAAACAGTTGGGTTCTTCGTCTCTTGAGAGCGCTGAAAAACATCAGCATGAGACAAACATTGAACAATGACAGCTGCGGAGGACAAACCGGAGTAATCTCGAGTCGCGACTGCAAATATAGGTATTTGTACTCGTTCGAAGGCTGTAGGGAGACCGGACTGGGTTGGGTTTTGTTCTGAAAGCTCGTTGTCATCAGCAATTCATGATACAAAAATGCGAAAGCTTGCCTTCCACGGTCTCCATCTCTGCACGGAAGATATCTCGGATTTCAATTGTCGCCGTCTATTGAGAATTTGGTAAGATCCTTGGGGTTTCGCGATAACGCTTACGTTGGACCGGATTCGTGAACATATTGCCCTTTGTTCACGTTCGAGAGCTTTCAGCTCTTGACCGAGCGTCCTCACCCTGGTCAATAATGCATTCAAAGACTCTGAATCACGGAGCGCAGTGTTTCTTCTACAGTATGTGAAGTCAGTACATTTAGAAGGTCAGACCATGACAACTTACTCGACATTCGGGCTATCGAGTCGTCTTCTCTTGACAGGCGGGCTATCTTCACTGTTCATCTGGTCTTGTTTGGCGGTAAGTAGTCGCTCCTGTTGGCGCAAGGCGTCCTTCTTCTGGAGGACTTGATCTTTCACGTCCTCGTATTCGTGATAACCTTCGGCAGGATTGTCGCTTTCGGTGAGGGAAATATCATCGCACTTTGTTACTGAGAACAGGTCAAGTAATCTAGATGAGCCGAAAGGAATACGGGACATACTGATGAATGCAACATTTTGTCTGTCCAAACTAGAGAAGACCAAAATCAAGAAGATATTCGATACCACATAGTTGATACGCACTTTCCGTCAACTACAGTCAAAGTCAATTAATGTAAGCTGAACATGTAGCTCAAAAAGACTCACACGCCAATTTTCGACGCAGTGCTTTGTTCGTGAGATCTGCAATCAAGGTTAAGAAGTCAATCTATGATCGTCGGATAGCTAGTTTACCCCAGGCAGCCTTTTCGTCGCTTGCTCTGCTCATTGGCGACACAACCCATAGAAAATCACATTTTTTCATGAATGTTTCGGCGATGTTGTTGCGTACAGCATTCGTGTCAGACGTCCCTGTGTTCAGGTGAATAAGCTAAAGCACAAGAATATTGTTTACACCCACCAGGTAAGTCAATCAGGACGACACCAGTCTCCAGTATCGGAGACCGACATTCAATCTTGACTTGGCGAATCAAAGGCCAGAACACAAGTTCCTGGACAATTCCCTTTCGTCGATCTTTCTTCTTGGGTCCTATGTACTTCACGATCTCCTTTGAAAATTCTTCGACGGTAGCGCATGATACAACTTTTGTCGTCCCAAGCACTTGACGGATATCTGAACCACCGAAGCAATGTTAAATTGAAACAAGACACCACAACCTGCTTACTTTCGTCAGAGCTGATTAGCTCTTGGACAGTCATTTTCGCCAGTGTATTGAAGTTCTCTCTGGGGTAGACATCACGAATCTGTTTCATTCATCATTCAATGAATCGGGAATGCAAAACCGGTGGAGACGCACTTTTTGCCAGGATTCGGCCACTTCCAGGGAGGTGCTGCTGTTAATCTTGGGAATTTGCCGTACACCATCTGATTCACTCTCGCAATCGTCAAGCGAAAGCTTGATCTCGTTACTCCATTCCTCTTCGGTAAGAAATGTTATGGATGCGACTATCGTATCTTTCTTGTGATGAGTAACGACCGTAATGGCACTAGTGCATGCTGAAAGGACGGCGAAGGAAAGAATGAAGAAAGAAAAGTCAGAAAGCCGCAATGCGCTACAACAAGGAAATACCTCGATGACCACTTGTCGGTAATATGTTCATTTGGAGAAGCGCATTGACGAGCGTGCTTTTACCGGCACCAGTAGCTGCATTCACTTTCAGCATCAAGTTCGGTGAACGACAAAGGAAGTCATACCACCAAGGATGCCTATCTTAATATTCGGAACTTGGACCTTTTTCAGGCTGGACATTATTTGGGCGTGTTCAATTCGCGAATAAACAACAAAAACCTCTCGAATCCATCGTTCCATGCGTGCAGCCTGTCTGGAAGGAGCTCAATGCCTTTAAGAATCTCTTCACATCTCGTGATTGTGACTTGGCCGCCTTTGATAGAACTTGCGGGAGAATAGTAGTATTGTGCTCCTGGCTCGGTCTTCATTCGAGGCTCTGGTGTGGTGGTAATAAAATCGAAAGAAAATGTAATCAAAGGTTTAAACTCCGATTGATATTGACCATGAAATTTTGAAACCTGACGAAACGCCGATCATCGGTGTCCATCGCAACTTCAATTCAAAGCCAGGCAGCTTGCACTCGCAGAAATGTGCTTATCGTCACAGGGCATGTTCCAACTTGTGAGACTTAGTTACAGTTGACTTTCATGAAGGCTGAGGATCTGTCAGAGGTTGTTCGATTTTAAAAGGAAAATTTTACCTGGCGTAGGTCTTTCTTCCAGGCTTCCCGACAGTCTGAAATAGGTTCAATGTCGGATAAGTTCCTTGGCATTTAGAGATGACCAGAAGGGCAGCGTTGATACTCGAGCGAGGCATGGAAGACTTTTTTGAACCCCGCAGCTTATCAAGCCAGATAATAATATCATGCCTAATCTGGCGACAGTGTACGTGATGGTCACCCACAATCTCCTCTGCAAAAATGGATTCTTTACCAGACAATACAATGGTCATTGGGGCAACCGGTTTGTTAGCAAGTATCAATCTGGCGAGATCCGTTTGTTGAAGGACGGGATGGTAGCAATGGAAAAAAAAATTGACGAAGAAGAACGGTGAGCTGGAAGCAAAATTGACGAAGAAGAACGGAGAGTTGGAGGCAAAGTTGAAATCGACGACAGCAGAGCTGAAAAAGACGAAAGCCGACGGGGAAAAGCATGCGAAGGATATCCAGAAGTTGAAGACAGATCTCGACAATGCCTTGACGCAGAACGCGCGCGCGCACAAAAATCTGCCAACTGCAGGACGACATCAAGAAGGTCCAGGCCGAGCTTTCAGCACAAGGAATAAACCTGACATTCGTCATGGAATTTCTCGACCCTATCTTCTCCTCTCATCTCACCAAGGGCGCTGCCGTCGAGGTGTTCTGGATCAAAGTCTTTGCAGAGGCTAATCCAGGAAAGTCTATCCCCCTTCCCCTATTGCCCAATATAATGAGCTTGGAGCAAAAGCTCCAAGCTATGTGCGACTCGGGAAATCTTCCCAGAGACCAAATCGTACCCACTACTATCAGCATTGCAAAGCGATGGTCGATAACATTCCGCTCGCCACAGATTTCAACGACAAGCCGGCTCTTGGAAAACGTTTCCTGAACTTGGTGGAGAAACCATGAGAAACAATTGTCATCCAAAGTTCCGACGAAGTCACGACCACTGTCAACGCTTCATTCATGAGCAAGTTAAGCTCCCAGGTCAGTCCAATGGCACATTCATCTCATCCACACCCTAAATACCCCTATAGTACACCGATCGAGTGAAGACTCGGAACAAGTAGGCTCACGTCGCCGATGCCTCTCAGCTGGCAAAGTACCTGACAATTCAGGAGACAGCTGGGCTTGGCCCTCACCAAGAGCTGGAAAAAACCTACTAGCAAATGATTTTCGGTTATGACTACAAAGGCGTATCGAAACAACATGAGCCGCATAAACAGATCCTGACGAACTGTAAGCATTGGTGAATTACTTGTTATTAATCTAATCCTTTTCAGCTGGTTCGCTGGGTGACATGTGCGAACCCGAAGAGGACAAAGATGGTCGGCCACCTCCATACGTGGATGCCGATGGTAAAGATGATGGAGGCGGCTAGGTTCGGCGGCCATTAGTCCATTATTGCGAAAGAAGCGAAGAATAATGAATTTACATACAGGCAAAGACACGTTGAGCATATAGCAGCGTATGTCATCTAAGATGCAAATATATCGGGCTTGACTCTCGAGGAATTCAAAGCGCTTTACCTTTCGTCAATATCCGACTTCGGACACAAATTCCGATACTTTATTATCCACGCGTCGTAAACCACTGAACCAGGTCCTGAAACTTCCATTGCCACTGCTTGCTCTTTTTTTTTTTCTGGCAAGACGCTCTGCTTCCGATACCTGTTGACTAGTCAGAGACGAAAGTGGAATGTATGCTTGACGAGCCTCGGCTTGGTGACGAGCCTCAATCCCGCCTATGGGATCGTCCCAAAGACTACATTTCCGGCTATTATCATCGGGATGGCCTCCACGATTGAAGTGATCGTAAGACGTGACAACTTTTCGACAAAGGTAGCAGGAATATGTGCCGCATTTGCCACACTGAATAATACTTGGTCAGTTCTAGTTTACTTTGAGCAGGGGTCGGTCGTACAGCAATTCTGTTGCACTAAGATATTTACGTTGAGATGAAGGTAACGGAATATGACAATGAAACTCACCCCCTCCGACTTGACAAAGGCCATTCGGCACTTGGGGCATTTACGGACCAAGGCATTCGCTTCGCTTGGTCAGTTGGTGGTGACGACCAGACAGAAGAGACGCACACATAGCTTCCTCCACCTTGTGCTCGTCCAAGTCAGACCGACCCTTGACCACTTTCTGACATTTTCTTCCTGTGTGATCCTATGGGAAATCCGTAAATGCGGGATTTGTTCTAGTCAAACTCGGCGACTCACGCCCATTTTGCACTTTCTGCAGCTCACAAATCTACATTCATGCCTAGGGCATCTTAGCAATGGCATTTTCGTCAAGTCGTCCTCGCAAAGTACAGCCAAATCGCATTTCGGACAGTTTTCCAGACCCTGAAGGTCGGCCAAAGCGTCTTCCTGAATGATATCTTGCCACAAGGCGTACATTTTGGGATCCAAGCAGTTTTGGAGAGTTTTGGCGTTGAAGGTCGTCGGACAATGTGAGGCATCCATGCATTTGATGACCTAGAGAGGCAGAATAAGTCGCTTTGGTGATGAGAGGATGGATACGACAATACGAACAGAATTACGCATAGCAAGAGCCGTCTTGGCTTGTGAAGAGATACAACTCTTGCAAAACAAATGTCCTTCCGGACACTGGTACATCTCCAACTGTTCAAAGTTAGACGAGGTATCATACTGGAACGCTGAAACAAAGATATCTCACAAATAGACACTCATCAAAGCAGCACGCGCATTCGACCTTGGGAGGGGGCGCCGGCTTATTGGACTGCACTGGTTGAGAGTTTCGGGTTCTGAAATGATCTCAATCCTCGCGACAATTGGATTCGAACGTGAACATACCTTTTTGCGGATATTGCTTCTGGGCGATTTAATTCTAGAGAGGTTCTGAAAGCAATCAAAAGCGAGACCAGGTTTTGGAGCTTAGACGAACCTTAGTGCCAGACTTGCAACAGCACTGAGATTACCAAGCATCGTCACCAATGATGCTGACATCAACCTCAGCGAGCCAAGTCCAGAATGGCCCACCTCGAACCCAGTAGCAAACGCACCAGAGAAGCTAAAGATGAACACAATTTGTTCGAAGAGCTTGCTTCTATTCGAAACACAGCAAGTCGGAATGTCAAGCAGATAGCTGCACGAAAACACGGTGACTTTTATAACCTGACCGACCTCGCCAGGCCAAGAAAGCTGATCAACACTGAATCGGAATATCAAGGCAGCTATCTTGGCGAGAAGAACCTAAAGTCGCGGTCAGCTTCAATGCAAAGTTCGAAAAGGCGACAACGTGCATGCGTGGCGCCGAACAAAAGTCCAAGAATCAAAGCAAGAATCCACTGCCATAGAGATATCAGTAGCTTGAGGCTGGTCAAGTCCGGCGAGAGAAGCTCCGTCGAGTTCATGCTGCAGCGAAAGGCGCGGGAGAAAGGAGAGAGCTAGAGAATAAAGCTGTACCGCGCTTTACATATAGGAGACATCGACTTCCCACGCCGCAGATGCAAAAATACAACAGCTCGTGCATTATATCCTAGACAATAAAGTCACTGCTCTCCAAATAGCCTTTTTCTGAGAATACAATGATCAGTAAGGGGACCAGGATCTTGGAGAGGGAGACTCACAATCTGGCAGGCGCTTCACTGAAAACTGTAGTTCCACCGACCATCTCCCGAGCCCAAACATCTCTCAAAAACCATCCGACATGACCAACGAGACATCCCATGAGGTCTCCAGCTGCAGCTTTCCAAGTTCCGTTAAGAATCCACGAGAAGCCGACGAGCGCAAAGGGCAGATATGGCGCTGTTATTGTATAGAACCCAAAGAGAGATATCGGTGTGGAAGGATGTCTCCGGGACCATACATATACAGGCACAAAGGCCAGAGAGGATGACAGGAAGGGAAGATTGAATAGCGGACTCAGAGCCTGCAGAAACTCCGAGGTTAGAAATGAGCAAGATGGTCAAAGGTGAACCCACCAGCAGCATGACTGATGACAAAAGTAAAAGCCAGAAATAATCCGCTTTCTTGTTCGCAAACGACGATTCCTCAAGCATTCTACTATATCGCATGCTGCCGAAAGTTCAGTTTGATCCCACAGAGCCTACAGAGCAAGTAATAGACGTACAAGAAGAACAAATGGAACACGAAATCCAGGGATATTGGTCCAAAGTAAAAAAAGGTCGTCACCACGCGCCATGGCTGCTGTTCCGTCAGACTGATTTCATACGGAGCATCATAGACTGACCTGAACGTTTATAAAGGCACTTTTGGGGCTGAAGTAAAGCTGAAGCGGTGTTACAAGCTGACATTGCTGCAAAACAAGGGTGAATAGAGCTTTTGAAGAATGGAAGGACCTCACCACCGCCAGACTAGTCAGCATTGCCATGCCCAACCACCCACGAGTGATTGGAGGAATCGCGGTGACCCATGCTTCTATTCCTACTGGCATCAGACGAGAAGAAGGAGGAGCAAAAGATCCTGGATGTGAGAGTGAAAACGAGCAATGCCAAGAGTCGGCAAAGACAAGAGAACGTGTCACAATAACGTGACCGAAGCGCATTTATCCGGAGACCATGGTTGACGAACGACTAAAGTGTCTCCAATCTCTGCCCGGTCTCTCTCGTCTACTCCCCGTTTATTCGACCATCGAAGAGGAATCTGAATCAGCGCCTCATCCGTTCGTTTTTATCCAAATTGCGCGAGAAATCGCCCGGTCCAACCATGTCGCGTCGCAGATACCGGACCTGCTAGATATGCTCTGCTGTATCGACGTGATGTACAAGGAAGCTATAAAGCAGGCGAAACGTGCTCTTATGTTCAGCAGGGCCAAAAGTCCACCTCGCCTGCCGGAGAGTCTCGATTCTGCTGTGGAACAATTCGAGAGTATTCGCTCAATTTATATTAGCTCTCTGCTAGGTTACTCCAAGCTTCATATACATGTCAGTTATCATCGTCTTGTGTCTTTATTTACTGACAAGATTCTAGAATCTTTGGTTTCGCACCTCTCCAGCCCACGTCCCCATATATTTGAATCAATACTTTCCACCGAAAACCATGCATTCTCCACGACTGTTTCACCACGACCTTGACGACAACGAAAAGCAAGACCTTGAGGACGCTGAAGAGGATTGTCGCCTTTTCATAGCTCAATCGTACGAATGGGCTGAAGAGCGTGCTAAATCTCAAGGTCAACCCCTTCATCTCGTGCTTTCCAACGAAGAGTGCCGACAAAAATTCCCTTGTCCTATCGATCTCGAGACTCTAACGAACAGAACGACGACATATTTATCCTGTGTCGAGACACTGGTGAATCTTCTCGAACATCTCTTCCCATGACTGCCTAGGCAAAACCAATCAACAATCAGAGGCGTACTCGAGCGGCGCTGAAGGAATGAGAACCAGGGATAGGTTAGTAATCCATTTTGCGCCATCATTATGCATTTAACAGCAGTTTTTCTAGTGTTGCGACTGCTTCCAACGGTCCTCCCTCATCCCCTTCTTTGCCAAATACCATCAGGATGTCGCGAGCTGCAATGAGATATTGTCTTGCTACATGCTCTTGAGTTGGATCGTCCAGGCTGCTATTCCATGCAGTCTTGGCCATTTCAAGAAGGTGCATCCCTAGAAACAGATTGTAGAGAGGCGTAAGCTAGTTGAGAAATACATACCAATCTGAGGATAATTCAGTGGGTAAATCAGTCGATAAACGTCCAACAATGTCACCCCCGCCTGCAATGCGGCAGTGTAAGCACCCTCATGCGACGATTTGCTGAATTCTTCTGACAGGCCAGTAATGTATGACTCGCTGAACACAGGCGATAGTTCCCTTGGAATTGTGTCCGTGTTTCGATGACCTATGACCATATAATCCCGAAGTTTCTGGACTATCAGATCTGAATTCCCATCTGCCTCTGGAACAGGACTAATTCCTTGCAGAAATTGACACGAAGCGCATTCGCACTTGAACCCGTAACTCAGCTCCAAGATCTGTTGTCTCGTTTGCAAGAGGGCAGGATCCAAGTAGGGAATGCAGATCTGGGAGATGTCAGCATAAATCCTCGAAAAAGCTGACGAGCTCACTTCCTCGTTTGGTGTAATCTCTCTGAGCGCCACCACCTCCATTCGCACTGGCTGACCCTGAGCCAAGATATATCTGGTGGCAGCATTCGGCAAGCAGGAATGGTTGAAGAGACGGCTAGCCAAAGGGAATATCCCGTGTCCAATTGTATTCAAGTGCGAATGTATTGCAAAATTGTTGTTCCCAAAACGCGAATACATCGCGTAAAGCCGCTCTCGGGATATCGGTGTTTTCTTTATGGCGATAGGCGGTGGATAGGGATGCTGGACAGGTCCTGGTAGCAATGTCATGAACGTAGATATGGGAGATCCTTCGTCCTCGAACGACATCTCGGAATCAATATGAGCAGCTAGATGCGAAAGCAGCAGAGCATCCAATTTTTCATGAGGTTGGAGAGCTTGATAAAGCCCTGAAGCGGTGAAATTGTTGTAATTCTTGCAAATGCGCTTGTGCTGCAATGACCAGTCCAAATTCTGACCTAGTTGGATTAATGGAAGGGTTTCTTTCATTTGATTGCTTGCCGTACAGGTTGAATCACAGTACCAATATGAAGCGCATCCAGAGCAACGACGCAGGCATGTTGAAACTGATATCTTATGACAAGCGTCGCATCGTCGCCCTTTTTCTGACGGAAGCAGAATTGATGCTATGGTTGGAATCGCAAGGATTAAAGATCCGGCTGAAAAATTGGATTTTGCTGTCGCCTGATGCCTGGCTTTTGGGTGAGGAGTCAGGGCCAAAGACGGCCCCAGACGAGATGCTGAAAATTCGGGCGGCATTGAGAGGTTGAGGTTGCAGTGAGACACATGATCAGTGTCGACGCGTCAAAAAACGTAGTGAACAGGACAATAAAGGGAGGTGGATTCAAGGGCTTGATACTTACACTATAGTAAGAGCAGCGACACCTTATCAAGCAGCTGCGACTTCTAGACGTCGGCCAAAGACAATGGGCTTACTTAAGCAGCATGATCCTGAAGTTAACAACTCTCAAAATTTACTTATGTTCACAACATTCGTTGCGACTCGGACAAGCCAGGACCTTTCCTGTTACGTCCCTGATTCGGCTTGACCGGTTTCAACCCTTCACGCCCTGAGTAAGAACTTCAACATAGAAAGTTGTTGACGATGAGTCGGAGTCGACAGTCAGACGATCCTGAAGTCGACCTATTGGTCACAGCATGTTTTACTCAATTTCCGAGAAAAATACTGTCATGGCGAGGAATCCGTACTTCAATAACAACTGGGCTTATACAGTACATGTTCACTTCAAGACTATTCATTCTACAGAATGCCACTGAAACAAACTGGGATGTGTCAAAAGGTCCAAGAGTTCAAGTCCGCATCATACTGGTAAGCACAATTCAGATACGGAATGTAACGATGGGTAGACCATCACACAGACAGAGATCCACCAGAACTTGGGCACATTCGAGTGAGAAAAAGAGACATCCACCTTGAATCCCCGGCAATGCTGTGTCTGTTCAACAGTCTCTTTCTGCTGCCTTTTCACAGCTTTCTACCTAGGGCCACCAATTCGAGCTCCTTTGTTTTCATCCAATAACATCAGGGATTGTTTTGCTACGGCTGCATTACAATATACTTAATGGTGCTTCACACCAGTCCCCGTCACTCTCCGGGGTGAATTGGCTTCGATAACGATGTAGATATTCAAAAGTCGGTAGCCTTCATGACATTGATCGACGGAAGACTTACTTGAAGCAGACCTGGTTTGCCACTTCCCTTGAGACTACAAGCCTGTCAAAGTATTCATTGTCACACCTATTACTTGACAACTTCAAGTACTTATGCTGCCATCTTCTCCAGCTGCTTGGCGTTGACCTTTATTCAACACCTCGGAGCTTAGCACGGTGAGATCATCGAGTAGCACTGGCACCAATGAGAAAGACCGGCAGCGCTGGGTGAAACTTACTTATTTTGGAAAGGAATCTTCTGGAAAAATGCGTGAACAATGAAATCGTAGCCGGGAACAATCTTGCTACTAGTAAGTACTATGCAAGGCTTCAACTTGAGCTCACTGGACTTGATCGAGTCATCGGCCGAAAGAAGGATTACATAAGGGGATCAAATCAGGCTTGTCCGTGGGTTACAGAGAACCTCCCTCCCTCGGATCAAAGATTGTTTTGCTACGGTTGCATTACAGTACATTACTTCGACAGCGCGATCTTTATCGTACAGTCATCTTTCCTATCGCGACTTCAGGTCCTTTCAGTCCAGCCCGACTCTCAAGACTAAGGGGAACCAGTGTCAGCAAACTTCCAAGTCCAAGGTGTAGAGTACTCACATCCCATATCGCCCCAAAGGCAGGTATTCCGCGAGCCATCATACCTAGTCAGTCAGCCTCTAGATAGTAAGATAAAGTCGCTACTTCTTACCATAAACGACCTTTCTCGTCAACTTTTGATTTGAGATGACACAAACAGCTTCGGCGTTGAACTCGCGCACCAAACGGTATGTTAATTTGATCATATCTGTGAAACGACTGGTCGGTGTCTTGTTTATCTTGAAAATGTGGTCAATACCTGGTTTGCCATGGACCCTCGTGTCTGTGGAAGTTCAGTGCCGTTTCTTCCTCGCTATGGATCGCTCTTACCGTAAACAACTGCACCTGGACTAGCATCCAAAATACTGTCAACCAATTTGTCTCCAAAAGTCTGTCGCACGTTCGGCGAGGTCCAAAGAAGCCTTATGGGCACTTTCTTCTCCAAAATACAGGGCGCGCAAGGTCCAATGCCACTCCCTGGATTGGATAGATTAGTCTGAAATACCAAGAGAATCCAAGGAAATTCACATACCCGTCGCGACAAACACCAGACGCCGAAAGAGTGGGACGATACGCAATACGCCACATGTAGGAATCCCTCGGACCCAGAGTTCAGATGGTGGATTGTTAATTTGGTTGCTAGTCCAATCGCCAGCTGAAAAACTGTTAGTCGAATCGAACGTCCGGATGATTTTAACGGCTACCTTTTGATACGACCAAAGAGAATCCCTTCATGTTGGGCTCTGGCACTGTAGCGAACCCGTGCCATTCCATTAAAGGACTCTCGGATATACGAACAAAGGTGCCAGGGACCGGTGTCGCTGGATTTGATGTCAGAAAAAGTCAAACAATTGTATGGAGCGCTCACCATATTCGAAGTAGATCCGTACAGCGTGAGATGACAGACGCTCACTTCGCACAGGTACCTTTCGGAGTCTCACCCATGGCAAGACAATGGAACCTGAACCCAGAGTTAAGGTCTGTTCAAAAGGCCCAAGAAGAAAGAACACATACCAGTCATAATGACAAGCAACCAGAAGGGTACAGAACCTCTGAGCGCATGAGCCAGTGACATGCCTGGTCCCTTGTAATCATTGGTCAAAAGGACAACTTGGCCCCAGACAGCGGCAGTAGCAGACCACCCGAGAAAACGGTGGCTTCTCTCAAAGGCATCGTGTCGTTTGGTCCTCATGGTCGGATAAGCGAACAGGAGAATTCCGAAAAGTAGCAATAGGATGGTATAGGTCACAGCGACAGTGGCAATGGATATCTGGAGACCCGGTGAGGCAAACAATGGATCGAGACGAGAAACACAAACTTTGTGGTGATTGACCATTTCCTGGGTTGCCTTTGCAGCGAACAAAGTCAACCAAACGACTCCCGCCGTCGCACAACCAGAATGAAGCCCACCAATGTGGTAGACCCGGGCGCAAATGCTTCGAATCCACAACGGCCACCTGAAGAGTCGTTGGTTAATCAGCTCATGAACAAAGATAGGACCTTACGAAGGAGGAACAGCGCAAAACACATTGAAAAATACATTGACAACATAATCTTGTCGCATGAGAATGGCGCAAAAGAGATTCGCTATGGCAATTTCCGCGACTTTTTGGGAATTCGCTCCTCGCAGAAGAAGAACTATGAAGACGGCAATGTTGGTTACAAAAACGATGCCGAAGAGACGGCGATATAGAGTGAAAACCTGGTGACGAAGGTTCCGGAGCCATTTTCCTTGAGTCTTGTCTGGGATATCGTCGTCGAGATACCCAGTCCAGGCATAACCCTCTTCTTGTGTAGAAGCAGCTTCGGATTTGACGACTGTATCGGAAAATTCGGTCTCCGTATTGATAGATGGAAGAGAGTGCAAAGCCTCGGATGCGAGAAGCTTGCCCTGGCCGTCGCTGCCTGGACCAGGAATGAAATAGACTGCAGGTGGGGCTACAGGGAGATCCATGATCTTCTCAGTTTCGGGTATAGATCGTTCAAGGGCCATCTGGCGTAGAGCTTTTTTGTCCGTCTTTCCATTACTGCGAGGAATGACATCAATCTCGGCTTCTAGATAAGAAGATGAAGACTTACACGGTCTTTGGGAACGCATCCAAACACATGATCTCTGTGGGGACCGCGTAATACGGCTGTATCTTGCCCGTGGCTTCCTTGAGCGCGTCGATGTCCTGGATCTGGGGTATGACGAAACCCCACAGGGTCCCTTCGATCAAAAGGGCGACTGCGGCGTCGACTCCTGGGTAAGTCTGGGATAAATGAGAATTTGAATCCAAATGGCAGATGACGTCATACTTCTAAAGCCGTGGAAACGCCGTCGAGTTCAACGCGAAATCCCTTGACTTTGACTTGGTCGTCAATTCTCCCAAGATGTTCAAGCGAGCCATCGGGACGCCAACGTCTAAATCGCGTCAATTCAGGGTTTCGGCATAGCGGAAGAAATAGTCACCCCAGGTCTCCAGTATTGAACATCATCGAGCTGAAGGATGTCAAAACAATAGAGCAGGAAATGGTGCGAAACTCACCCGTCATCTGCAAAAGGATCTCTGCGGTATCTTTCAGATGTCTTTGTGGGAAGGTTCAAGTACCTGGGACACCGAGTTAGCCTCAGTAGACGTAGAAGGTCAATTTAGTACCCTTTGCTAATTCCTAGGCCTCCAGCCCACATGATACCAGCATGGCCAATCGGTAAAGGTCTTTCGTCAGAGTCCAGTACGTAGACATTGTTATTGGGAATTGGTTTTCCAATACAAGTCGGTTCGCCTGGGACGTGCGGATGCATGGTGTTAACAATTGTGATCTGCAAGGATCAGTGACACGCTAAATAAAGAACAATGCAAGCTACCTCGGTGGGACCACAACAGTTGAAGAATTGACAGACTCTTCCCCAGCTATCAGCCACAGCTGAAACTCTTCGTCAGTGACAGAGTCTAGCCTGTAATAATGATCTCACATTGGGGGCAAGCCTCGCCAGCGACGGCGACAGTCTTAATCAAGGGGTAATCATGGGGATCATGCTGGAAAAGCATGGATGGTGTCGCAATCACAATATCCACCGTCTTCATCACCGTACGCCACTGTTTGGATGTCTTGCCTCTCAAGCACAAAGTAGCACCATTGCAAAGGGCGCCCAAGATTTCCTAAAGAAGAAACATCAGAGATGGCGGCCAGATGAACCGAGGAAAGATGGTACCCAAACAGCCATATCAAAGCCAATGTTCATCAATTGGGATACCCGCCGACCTGGGGACATTCCCAGATTACCGGGTCCTAAACATAACACTGAAAAACGCGTCAAGATCGCGTCGAAAAGCAGATTGTAAGGCCCACAATTTGTTACGTTTCGATGCGTGACTTCGACGCCCTTCGGGACGCCAGTAGTACCTGGACCAGATTAGGATGGAGAACGATAATAATAACAAAAGAATTCCACTTGCCACTAGTATATATAACGTACGCGCTATTTTCGGCCGATGAAGAATCAGCTGGTTTGCTGCATTTGGTGCTACATTGGCATTCATAATCGTCGATGCAGATTGTAGGGGATCGAGTCAGACGAGATTCAAATTTACGAAGGACGAGGACCACGTCGGCGGCGGAATCGTCGAGAACATGTTCGAGACTCTGTAAAGATACGATGTTGCCATCAAGAGGGATATAAGATGCTCCAGCTTTCAAGGCGGCCATTAAGCTTGAATTGGAATATCAGTTTCAACTTGGAGAATAAAATTGAAGGTCATACCCCACTACCATCAGGATTCCGCGGTCTACCAGCAGACAGACGCGAGAAGTGTTTCCAATTCCTCGGGCGCGTAGATGAGAAGCTAGACAATTGGCTTGGCGATCCAGTTCGCCATATGAGATGGTATTTTCGAAATCTTCGACTGCAATGAGCTCGGGGTGACTCGAAGCTTGGAACTCGAAAGCATGGTGAACACAATGAAATGAATAATCGATTTTTGGACCAAAGCCTAGTCGATGAAAGGCTAGCTGGTCCTCTGGACTGAGACAAGCGAGTGCTCTGGTCATGTCGAGAGAGGGAGAGAGAAAAGGTGGGGTTCAAGGAGACTGTCATGACGTCCAAATATTCGGCTTTTAAGGACAGATTCTGTTCCCTTGTCTTGTTACTGCGCGTTACGCACGGGATAAGCTCGCTCCATGTCTTCAATTATTCCGGTACGAGATTTCATACGTGATGAACTAAGATTAACGCTTTTAGCGGATTTGACCAGACGACGGCGAAAACGACATATAGGACTAAACTCGGAAAACCGACGTTGCTGATGGAAGCTATGTTGAGAAAAGAGCCGCGTACAGATGGACAGGATGTCGAGATGAAAGACAAAGGCATGTGGTGAGGCAATAGCTGAGATTGCCTTAAAAGCATTTGACTTTCCCATCGGAGAGACGCCACGTCGATTTCGCATCTGGCACAAGTGACGTGTGTGGCTGTGTCGCTGATCAGCATCTCAAAGAACGCCAAAATGGGACCAGGCCAAGGCGGTTAGAACGTGCGAGAAGGTCTATTCAACGATAACCAACGAGGAAAGAAGTCTATCCTCGGTGTAACTGCCTCTAGGGTCTTCCGCCGTGACCACTTGTCTGGATCTCTTCAGCATACATTAAAACAGAGCCCGAATGAGTACGGACCGGGAGACGCGTCTTTCGCGGCAGATATTGGATAGATCACTGGAATCCGGACCCTCTGGCTGAAATACAAGCATCCAGCTTCGCAGGGCCCGGAATGCCAGAGTTATGCCCAGGTTTCGATTAAACATTGGTTCTCCCGAGGCTAGCGGCAGCTTCTGTACGCACCGAACATGACATACTTCAAGAAGGATCCAGCAGAACTACAAAGTCAAAATGTACCGAAGTAAGCAGGTCGGATCGGATAACATTGAACAAACAACACTGACCTGTCTCGGAAAAACTAGGTTGCTTTCCGCTATGCAGGACAGGAAACCGAATGGGTGCAAAATTGAAGCGAAGAGCATCGTCGTCGAAAGGAACAAGCCAGGCGAGCGAGAGACAGCGAAGCCAGGAAACAGAAAATAGACATTGGACAGCTCCGCTAACGTTACGTACATGTGACTGTCACGGATCACTCGGAAGAAGCCGGCATCATGGGGTTGGACAAATTGGAGTTCAATCAATGCGTACTCAATCTTATGTTGTATGATCTTGTACCTCACCATGAAGGCTGTCCACAAAAGAGGGTTGTCCACAGAAAATTCATATCAAATACTTGATCCCCAACATCAACTCCCGAACCATACGGCAACAAGGAACGAGGCTGCCCCGATGTGTTGAGAATTTTCATGAGCATGCGATCCAACCGAGACAAAATGTTAGAATTGGTGACGTCGGACTCCGCATTTGGCATATTCCTAACTTGTACAAATAGTTACTGCCATCATTCCTGTAGTCATGTTGAATAGATCTTTTGCTTTTCGCCTCCCATCTGTGTCCTGCCGTAGCGGCCCCCATCTGAGACCTTTGCCATTAGCGGCACCCATCTGAGACCTCCTTTTACTCGACCTCATTTAACAGGTTATGGGCCCCGAGCTCTAAATCTATTCCACTGCATTTTATCATTTCAACATCTACTCTTGCGCATTCATCATGGCAATCTCCATTCCAAATGCTTTGTCTGCTGTCCTGCAGAAAATCCCAGACCTGGATTCCACCAATTGGTCCAAGTGGTCCAAAGGAATGAACCTCTTCTTCCTTGGTGTTGGTGCCGAGTTCATCACCGCTGGCACAGCCCCCACTGCAACCGAGACCGACAAGCTGTCTCTTGACAAACAGCTGCTCCCGTATATATATGGAAAGGTTTCTGAAGAGTACCAGTACCTTGTAGAGGATGGAACCTCTGCTGTTCAAGTTTGGAAGGACTTGAAGGCTCAATTCGAAAAGACCAGTATGTCAAATCGAATTACTGCTCGCCAAGAGCTTTATCGCATCGAGCATGACTCATCCCGCGATATCGCTGTCTATCTCTATGAGATCAAGACTGCTGTTGCCCGTCTCAAGGCTCTTGGTATCACTGTTCCTGAGCAGGAACAAAAGGATATCATTCTCATGAACCTTCACCCATCTTTCCATACTGCCCGTGGTGTCATTCTTACTGCTGTTGCTGAGCCAGATCTCAAAGCTGTCCAAGATTTGCTCACAACCACCGCTGCTTCAGATCCCTCTGTCAAAGTTGAGCCTATGACATCTCAACTCAGTTTTGCTGCTCGTCGCATGAATACATCCTCTGCGAACCAGTCTGGCTCCATCGGCCCTCATGGATTTCCAGTCGATGCCCAAAATCATCATTGGTGTGATCCAACCAACACTGATTGTCACCGCTGTGGTCGTCCTGGTCATATCGCGCTCAAATGCATGCATTCCATGCCTCAGTTCGTCAAGGACTGGATCCAGAAGAATGCCAATTCTTCTTCACCATCCAATGCCTTTGCTGCTGCTCTTGCTGCCGGTTATACCCCCGAAATGTTTGCTCAGCAATATGCAAATCATGTTGGACCTTCTTCACACAGCGCTCGTTCTGCTGCTGCTCTCGAAGCTGCTCATATCGCATCCCTTCCTGTGTCATTCTACCAGGATAATGATTCTGATGACAATTATCCCCAGCCTACAATCTTCATCGAAGATTATCAGGATTCAGGTCAGACAGTTTTTCGAATATAATGACTGCTTTCATTAGGCGGGAGTCCATCCTTCAGGCGGGAGTGTTAGAATTGGTGACGTCGGACTCCGCATTTGGCATATTCCTAACTTGTACAAATAGTTACTGCCATCATTCCTGTAGTCATGTTGAATAGATCTTTTGCTTTTCGCCTCCCATCTGTGTCCTGCCGTAGCGGCCCCCATCTGAGACCTTTGCCATTAGCGGCACCCATCTGAGACCTCCTTTTACTCGACCTCATTTAACACAAAAGAAGTTTGTCTGATATCACCTTGGACCAACTTCTTCCCCAATTACCCAGCAGACCGCCATCTTCGTCTAGGCTGGTAACCAACCTCTCTACAGGAAAGGTTTTCGATGATGGGAGGAACTTCGTCACGAACCTTTGGTTCCTACCGTCACCGAAAACCTTTCCCGTAGAGAGGTTGGTGACGAGCCTAGTCTTCGGCCTCGGCAGTTTTGCTGCGACTCCGAGCACAATTTTCCCCTTGATCAGTCCCGTAATCATGACGATGATGAGAGAAATACTGAAAAACTCGGGATCATTGTTCCGCGACACAAATATACAAAATGAACGCGATCAGTATACTCAAAAGCGTCAAGACACTCCCGAGTTTCAACGATATCAGGTTGCCTGGCTCGGGTTTCCTCTTCTAGTGTCTCAGGATTGCGACTGGAATCTCTCTTGAACAAAGCTGGGTATGTAATACATTGAGTCTATAAGCGTCATTCCCCTTGAGAAATTGTTTCTTTCCGCCAAACCGAATAAAATTGAAATTTTGGATCGAGTCGAAAGAAGCCAGCATCATTCAGATAGGCGTTAGCAGTCAATGACAAAATTTAGTGAACTAAAGTACCTGTGACCTTGACCTGAGCTACAGTAGAAAGTTTCCACCAATATATATACATCATATCAAGCACTTGATACTTGGGCTGAAGATCGACGAGTTGTCGGTCGCCAACGTCGAATCCCGTACCATGTAGCAACGACAATCGCGAAGCAGCCCACAATAGCAGCCCCGATATATCCAGAATTGTCATTTGCCTGTAGGATCGGTCAGCCGACTCGAAAGGAGTTTGCGTGATATTACCTTGGACCAAGCTCTCCACCAACTACCTGACAGACCACCTCCGTCTTCAGCATCGGCAGCCTTTCTGCAACTCTTGCAATTTTCTCCAATCAGCCCCATAATGGTAATGAGAGAAATGCTAGAAAATCAGTTGATTCTGTCATAATCGTGACAGAGACATACGAGAATGCGACCAGTATACTCAACAGTGTCAAGACAATGCTGAGTCCCGACATCAGGTTTGCCTTGCCTCGGATCAGTGTCTCTTGCGCTGTTCCCTGCTCTACCATCTCAGGATTGTGACTTGAATCTTTCTCGAACAAAGCTAGGTCACGAGCTGGAAAGCCTAAGTAAGAATATAGCATGAGAATGGAATCCATTGAGTCTATAAGCGTCATTCCTGCTGTAAAGAGCAGCTAAGATGATTGTCACCATCAAAAGAAGATGTCGATCCCGCAGTACCTACAGGCAAGACGACGATGTCACGGGAAGGAATTGGACTTCCATCGGAGCGTCGTTTGGCCAAGGCAGAAATGGATAAAAGTGCGATTGAAGCAGCGGTGTCGAATCCTTGATAACATTCAGTACAAATACAACGCCGCTGTAAGGAAAATCAACCAAAACCGAACAGGACACCAACCGGGTACATCTCGAGAAGATTGCGTGTTCAGTGACGACGAAAAGAAGAAATAAGACACGAGTTACCTTCCATGGTTTGTTTACAAATGTGAGAAGAGGTCCTAGAATACGCATCATGAGCATATGGTTATGATGCGGGCGATGCTCTGCATCTGGCTGTTCTCTAGATCAATATTTTGCAAATCAGACGCGATTGTGGCGCACCTGTCGTCGCTGTTTAATAATCCTCCACAGAATCACAGAGTTGGCAAGTCCGACGACGAAGAGGAATGTTCCACTGACAGCAGGACCTTGGAGATATTTAGAATAAACTCGGACGAAGAGAGTGAACTTGCCTACGATGGCTCCAGCCGACCCAACGCCGCCGATCTTGTTGTAAACCTCGGTCGAGATAGCGATTGCAACATTCTGAGGCCATTGGGATCAGAAACCGTTCACCTTCTCCTCTGACCTACCACGACGATAACTATGGTACTGTGTCCCAAGGAGAAGAAAAGGCCACAGGTGACTGGCATCTGTCCTTCTGCGATTAGAGCTCTAGTCGCATTGTCAATGGCGCTGAACGATGTAAGTCATTGGACAACTTGAATATCTTAGCACCAAATCGTTATCTATGACCTGGTCTCTCACTCTTTAGAAGGAACCATTCACGAGATATGGTCCGCATCAAGGGCTGTCGAAAGATGAATGAATGAAGGACAATAGAGAAGAACGACAGAGAAGATAGCACGATATCGGATATTAGATTCTATCTGTTCGTACCATGGCGCAATCCGAGTGTCTGGCTCTTTGTCAGAAATCGTCAATTGCGGCAACAGTTGAAGAATGCACCCAGGACAGCAGGGCAAGGCCTAAGATTGATCTCGTTTCGTGGTTGTGGCCAAAGAGGATTGCTGCGAGGATCCAGCAGAGAATATTGGCACTGATTTCCCCTCCAACGAGTAGTAGAGATCTTCCGAGCAGGGTTAATTTACGGACCGTCATGACATAGACGAGGTTTCGTCAGGGATACAATTTGTCATTTCGATCAGAATCCAGGCCACGTTACAAAGGCTGCGTCATGCACCGACTACTTAGGACGTTCTGTTCTGGACGACGATGTTATCAAGCCAATTTCCAGCGTATGTTCTCTGTTTCTATTTCCTTCAAGAATATTCAGCATGTTGCAGTCTCCTCCATGATACCTTCCGCTTCATAATACCGGAACCGCAGAACCGGATCCCTTTCCCTCAGGCGACAATTCCATATCTTTGTTCGAACATCCCGTTCGTATTGCTCGCCTTCTTGGCACGCAGACCGCACACATATGCTCAGAGATTAGCGGTCCTGCCATTTGTTATTGCGTCAACGACGCTCGGAGCATTTCGATATACTTGGCAACCTGCAGAAATTCAGGTCTACAACTGGGGAATGGGTGCGCCTTTCAAAACACCTTATCACCGTTCACTAATCCGTTGCAGCGCTCCTCGCCGAAGTCATCATCGCGAAATCTTTAGAGTTTGCCCTGACACCCGAGGGCATGTTGAAGACGGGTGAGAGCAAGCCGGGACTAACAAAGGGGAAAGGTGTCTCAAATGGCCATGTTAATGGCGATGCACAGCGACACCTTGTCAAATCCAATCTGCAATGGTTGTCCGACGCCTTCGAGCTGATTCACACTTGTCGAGGACTGGATTTCAAGTTTGGCCACAAAGTTCACATTCCTCCGGAAGAGCGGCCTCTGGAACGAGGCTCTTTCATCCGAGCTACTCTGTGGCTCTTGGTTAAAAACTTTCTGATTCTAGATTTTCTGGAAACAGCCTTGAAGCTGTTTCCCGGTGTTGGCACACCCTCTGGCGGAACCATTTTCTATCCATCTTTGCCTCCAATCCAGAGATATGCTGTGTCTACGGTCATTCATATGATGACGGGAACCGCTTTACTGGCGGGATTCCACATGTGTTATCATCTTATCACCTTACTTGCTGTGACCATCCTGAACACCTCCCCGAAATCATGGCCGCCAGTCATGGGAAATCCCTGGCGCTCAGGTATGTGATCTAAAACTGCTTCAATTGTGTTTTCTAATTGATACAGAATCTATGCATGACTTGTGGGCGAAAGACTGGCATCAATTGCTGAGGCAGACTTTTCTCGTCTTTGGTGGGTATCCAGGAAGAAAACTAGCAGGATATATCTGGGAGCCCTTGGCTGATCTCGGAATGCTCCTGGGCACATTCATTGCCTCTGGCTTGTTCCACGAGCTGTCGACATACGCTTTCACCTCTGGCAGCGGATTTGATCACACCGTGACCGTTTTCTTTGCTAGTCAAGGTCCTATTCTCGTTGGTGAGAAACTTTGGAGAAAATTCACCGGGAGACGGGTCGGTGGAATCTATGGTAGACTCTGGGTGTATTCAGTGATGTTTATTGGCGCCCAATGCCTGGGTATGTTCATTTACTTGACTGCAAGGCTTTTTAACTGACGCTCTTGTAGTCGACTCTTGGCATAAACGAGGTCTCGGAGGCGGAATGATTATACCACCGCTCATAAGTCCAGCGCGGTATCTGTTTCCATTAATCTCCATCATTGTAAATCGCAAATAGGCCCTCGAAAGATTATCACATACCTTAATTTTGTACACTATTCGTATTAAATCCATCTCTAATAATGTCCTTCTCCAACCAAGCCATGTCTAAGCGCCAGGGGGACCGAATAAAAATCGGACGGTGCCCTCGTTTTGTCCCACAAGTGACGCTGTCTCTTCCAGTGAAGCTCCAGGGTCAGGATTGCCAGTACGCATCGTTCGATTAGGCAACGGTGGATGCTCTGTTCGTCTTAGTTCAATCTTCAGCCGTGTAAGCTGATCCGCTCTGTATGGATTCATGTTGAAAGGATTAAGGAGGTGTTGGTTTCTCGGAGCTGAATTTGGAGAGGGAGACTGGGGGGTTCTAGGTGAGGTGTTTGCTGAGGCATTCTGAGATGCTGCGCGAATGAGAAGATCTAATATTGTGTGCGCGATAACTAGAGAGGTGTAAGCGCCAGTCTCGATGACAGCAGAAAAGCGACAGACCTTCTAAATCTTCCACTTGTGATTGAAATCGCCTTTCCCAGTCACCGTGTTGGCTCAACATTGCGGCAATTTCATGACTGCCTCTGCAGCCTTCGGGTTTGGAATCCTTAGGTTGCTCAAACGACGTAAGATGGGCAGCGACATTGAGACAGCCCAAAGCAACAGTGTGAGGGGGATATTGGATGGGAACCACTGTGCGATGACTTGTGAAAGATAAGTAGACGAATATCCGTCAAGGCAGAAAACATACGCATCAGCGGTCAAGCGCCATGCCAACTTGGTCAATTTTTTCGAGGCTGAACTGACATGAGACCGACGAAAAACTGGATAAATGTAGAACTGACCACTAAACGCCTTCCCAAGCTTTATCACATAGGGAAATGGAACCCTAGAGGTGAAATTGAAGCATATTGTCTCCAAGACCAGCCTCTCGACACCTAATAATCGCGACCGATCATGTTCTACTCTCTAAAAGATGTCAGAACAGGCGCAATGTTGTCCAGGGACATACCAATGGATCTATACTATCAAGATCAATCTCTCCTGACGGGTTCTTGGATCTTGAAGCAAATTCTGGCATGAAAGCATAAGCGACTGCCAAAAGTTCGCGAGGCTTTTTGAGCGTGTCGTGCATCTTGGTAGAGACATAGAGTGAGCCCAAAGCTACATCCTAACATTATCAGCCTTTTGGTTTTCGTGACAGTTTAGAACCTACATTTCGTTCAAAGTTTTTGCGAGGAAAGAAGAGGTGAAAACGGTGGTAGAGGTTCTGGGCCGTAGCAATCGTTCTACGCGGGCTTGGGTGTAGTGTTAAATCATGAAATATGACAAGTTGAACAGCGTACAAGCCCATTCTAGCACCTATGGCTTCGAGCAGCGCACATGCTGATTCGGCTGTCCGGATTTCTTCTCTCGAGGATAATTTTCCTCTTTGTTTCTCGGATAGACGGTCAATTTGATCTGATGTAAAATAGGGCTGATGATGCTTGAGACGAGAAGTTGGAACTTGTTGCGGCGACTGCTCGTTTTCCATGTTCAAGTAAAGTTATGGCACGTGACCCAAAACTCTGGGCGCGAGAAAGTTTTTGATTTTCCGCCCGTCCACGTGCTTCCCGATTAGGGAGGAAATCAGGTGACCTCAAAATCAACAAACCAGTTCGATGACGTGAGAGATTGTGTGACCTGGGCCCTTACCTATTATGAATACACAGTCTGTTTATAAAGCCTCCATGGTCTAGTGGTTTAGCGTGCTGTTATTGTTGATGACCCTCGTGTTTGTTGGGTGTTCGAGACTGGCTGATTCCTTCTTTTTGAAGGGCTTGACGATGGTCCCTCTCCATATATGTCAAAAGCCGGAACGAGTCTTTAGCGTGCCCGCCCGAGACTCCCCGGCTCGGGGGACCCCCCGAGCTTGCGAGGGAGGGGAGGGGAGCGAGTGGCGGGTACTCTTCCGGCAACCTTGGAGAGACCTGAGTTTAACAGAAGTTCTGTATATAATTATTTATTCATTTCAAAAAGAACAGAGACAACTCTAGACAACTAGCAGAATATTTTTGAAAAATGACTTTTTATCGTTGATTTAGTGGACCCGAGCCGAAGACGAACTGGTTTGGTCAGCACATGACTTATTTCCAAATCGGGCGGCACGTGGACGGGCGGAAAACTCCCATCTGCGCGAGAACACTAACGTCACTCGTCACCGCGATATCTATTTCAATTTCAGCGACCATCTCCTTCTTCTTCAGCGCTGCCATATAGACACACAATAAGAGGTAAGGTCTTGCCATATATATCACGCAGATAGCTGATACCTGAATTTGTTACCGTCGTTATTCATTCAACCGTCCCTCCTTTCCTATATCATCGGCAGTTGTTTCACCATTCGTAGACCATAACCATGTCCAAATTCTTGCATGGATTGCAGAAGGGAATAGCTACAATTGGTCAGTTCATCTTCCGAGCTCTTGCTGCTGCTGAACCTTTCCTCAGATAAAGGACTTCACCATGCTCGGGACGAAGCCATCGGACTATTCAACCCTAATCGGTGCGCTGGTTTGTTTCTCTACTGGTTCGATATTCTGACTGCGATTAAGCCGTCACGATGATCCTGCTGAGATCCAAGCCGATGAGGCCAGAGCCGAGATTCGAAGTGGTCATCGGTGCGCCCTTTTCTCTGCTCTGTTCGGATTTCCGCTCAATTTTTCTTTGACAGATTCACTTCCTTTGCAGCTGAGCGCGCAGAATGTTCAGTCAAGTGGCACATCGATGGCCACGATTACATGTATGCTCTGAGTGAGCTTTTGGAGAGCGCCAAAGAATCCGTCTTCATCTTGGATTGGTGGCTCACCCCGGAGCTCTACCTCAGGAGGCCGCCCGCGAAGTTTCCAGAGTATCGCCTTGACACTCTATTGGCGCGCAAAGCCGCCCAAGGAGTCAAAGTCTACATTATAGTATACAAGGAGGTGGGGGTGCTCAAGATCTAAATTTGTCGACTCTAGCTCATTCTTAAATAGGTCACACAAACGATGTCGATGTGCTCTTCTCATACGAAGAAGTGGGTCTAAATACAGCTATCCACTGTTTCCGACCTGACCGCTTTTACAGCTACCTCGAGTCTTTGCATAAGAACATAGTTGTCCTGCGTCATCCAGATCATATTGGAAGCAAAGATACAGTCGAATTCTGGAGTCATCATGAAAAGGTCGTCGTCGTCGACAATCACTTTGCTTGCATTGGAGGATTGGATCTTTGTTTTGGGCGCTGGGACTCGCACAACCACCCATTGGCTGATGTTCATCCCACCGATTTCGGCGCCACTGTCTTTGTGGGTCAAGACTACAACAATGCTCGAGTAATGGACTTCCAGAATGTCTGGAGCTGGGCGAGTAATGGTCTAGGCCTGACAGACACTGCCCGGATGCCTTGGCACGACGTCCACATGACATTATCTGGTGTTGTGGTCCTCGATATCGCACAGCATTTCATCGAGCGATGGAATGAAGTCAGGAAGCGCAAATACAAGACCGAGCCTCGGGTTCCTCTTCTTGCTCTTCCCCACGATACCGAATCACACCCCAATGAAGCTGTCGCCCGTCATCCGCATCGGGACGTCTGGCGTGAAAAAGGATTTAGATTTACACAAGGATGGCATGGCTGGGGCGCTGCCCCGGAAAGAAATGGAGCACCTCAAGACGGAAGCGACTGGCACCCTCATCCAAATCCAGCTACTTGCCGAGTCCAAGCCGTCAGGAGCGTCAGCGATTGGAGTCATGGTGTTTTGACCGAGCGAAGCATTCAAGATGCTTACATTCAGCTCATCAACGAGTCGAACCATTTCATCTATATCGAGAACCAGTTTTTGTAAGTTTGATTCTGCGTTTCCTTCGTTTGCTGAACTCCTTTAGCATTTCAGCGACAGCTTCAGGAGGCCAAGTGACCAATCTGATCGCTCAAGCGCTCGTCCAGAGAATCATTCGGGCCAAAGAAGATGACGTCAAGTTCAAGGTAAATCCAAGGCTTACCAGTTAGGATCTGGCTGACGGCATACAGGTCATTGTGGTAATCCCTGAAGTTCCAGGATTCCCTGGAAATGTGAAAGATGAATCGAGTCTCAAGATTATCATGGCTGCCCAGTACGTTTACTTTCGTTCGCTGTTACTTTCTCTCAATATAATAGATACCGGACCATGAATCGTGGTGGATCCAGTATCTATGAAGAGCTCAGAAAGGCTGGCATTGAGCCGTGAGTTTGTTCATGCTAGCTTTTTGGGCAAGTTTCGATCAGATTTAGGATGGACTATATCCGCTTCTACCACCTCAGGGCTTACGACCGCATCAATGCGCCGCGAGGTCAGCGCCTTTTTTCTCGTTTTCTGATTGTTCTGATAATACTTTTTAGATACCTACATTGCTCAAATCGAGCAGAACAGTGGGGTTACATTCAACGAAGCGCAGATCGCTTATGCACGAGTGATGATTGGACGAGACACCGGGGACCAGAAGGAAATTACTGTCAGCGATGTCAAGATCCGTGTCAACGAACCGACCACCGAAGCTCTTGCGCCACCCAGCAACGACAAGGTCAAGACAGTCACAGTCCCTTTACCTTCAAGTTTGGAGGAGGCCAAGGAGAAAGTCAAGAGGTGAGTCGTCAAGCCTTGGTCGAAGCTTTTGAACTAATCTTTGGTCAGATTCGAAGAGGCTGCGAAAGCTATTCGTGGAGACGAACAGGTTTCCGATTCTGTGGCCCAACATCTTCTCCAGGACTCGACCACTCTTGCTGACGAAAAGTGGCTTGGTAATGAGGCAGAAGAGAAAGAAGCTTATGTCTCTGAGCTTCTCTACATCCACACCAAGCTGATGATCGTAGACGACCGAAGGGTCATCATGGGCTCGGCCAACATCAACGACAGGTCCCAGAAAGGAGACGGAGATTCTGAGATTGCGCTTGTTGTTGAAGACACCGATTTCGTCAACACGACAATGAATGGTCAATCGTACATGGCCTCACGATTTGCAGCTAGTTTGAGGATCAAACTCTTCAGAGGCAAGTCAAATTCTCAATTCGCCTGGATACTGGCTAATTTGGATTCCGTAGAGCATCTTGGTCTCATACCACCCCAGCCAGCCACTTCTGCCTCAGAGCCCGACTCGTTTATGCACCCAGCGCCTACTCCCAGTATCGACGAGTTTGAAAATCCCAACACCGCGCTGGTCCTTGACCCTCTTTCGGATAAAACTCAGGATCTCTGGAATAACACGGCCAGGACAAACAGGGAGATCTTTACAGAGATCTTCAGGTGAGCTCAAGCTTGACCCTATATGATTCGTTGCCAACTGTTCACCAGACCTGTCCCTTCAAACTTGGTCCGGGATTGGAAAGCTTATGACGTACGTTTCGTTATGTTTGTTGTGCAAATCATCCTGCTGATTCTCATTTATTTCAGGCTTATGTGCCGAAAATCAAGACAGGACACGTTGTTCCGGATATCTCTCTGGCCCGCATCAAGGAGAGACTGGCTTTGATCAAGGGCTCCTTGGTCGAATGTCCATTGGTGAGTTTTTCAGAGTGTTACATCCAATATTGAAGCTAACCGGACACACTAGGACTTCCTCATTGACGAGAAAGGCTTCGTTGAAGGGAACGAGTGGAAGGGATTGGATCCAACTTTGCCAATTTACATTTGAGCGGCAAGCAAGAAACGAGAAGTAAAGTAACTAGTGATATTGTATTAGAATTGACACGGAACCAACCAGACTGAACGAACTCCAAAGCCTTCATCGCAGACACAAGTTGACGACAAACTTGATTTGGCTGCCAAAAGCGTGTCGAATTGAACAGAAGCTCCACTGTTCGAAATCAGAGAGTGGTAGCAATCGCTTCATTGTTTGACAGACAATACTAGAAGTTTTTGGTCTTTGGTCTTTTTTGGTCCAAAACTTGAAACTAGCCTTACAAAGCTATGTTGACGCAAAAAGAGATACATTACGATACATTACTCATACAAAACAGACGGAACTAACGGTACAGAGCAAGGAAAGGTATTCATAGAACAATAGCGTGTTTTCATCATGGCTTCTTCGAATTCCTCAAGCAACTTGAGCTTGCTTTGCTGTGGCTGGTACTCCCCCTGGACCAACTGAGCGCGTCGCTGCATTATTCACGAGCGAGAATATTTCCAGCAGAGTCAGCAAGCTCCATCCAATCCAGGCGAAGGCCAGGATTGCCGTAAGAATGTCACATTGCTGACCAATACCACACCAGTTTTTGCCTGGAATGATTCGATTCTAGACAGAGTCTCGTGAACACTGATAGCTAAGAGGAAAGGGGACATACTGTGGTCGTAACAGCCCCGACAAGCCACATGAGCCACAGAACACTCAGGCCAACGTATTCATGATGAACTCGAGGACTTCTGAATGTATCCGTGAATCTGTCGTGGAAAAGCATGAAGAATCTGACAACAAAGGTCAAGTCGAGGAAGAATTGGTGAACAAAAGCAACATACGCGAAAGGGGTCCACAACATTGTCAAGATGGATGTGACCAGCAGTTCGACGATGATAGGTTCTGCGAAAGTTTTAGCTTGATCAAGGGAGAGAATGCTGGAGCCTCACCATAGCCAGGCGGTGGGAAGAAGTGTTGCTTTGTAAAATTTACGCGAAAAGCAGTCAGACCGAGCAGGACAACCGAAATGGGCCACTGAAATCCTTGTCAGTATCGACGGTGACACTAAGAGACCACTGACCAGCAGCGAGTAGAGAAAAAGTCGAACAGTAGTGTGAGATGAGAATCTGGACATGGCGATTATGAGAATGAGAAAATCTTGTTCAGCAGGTTGGCTTTTATACGGTGGAACTTTTAGATCCACCCGAAGCTCCAGTTTACTAAGACAGTGACTGCCAACGTCATACGCTACCATTGCTCCCAAATTATCGCAAAAATGACCGAGGACATAAGGCGGCGTCTCGAAGATCTGGACCGGGTCGAGAAACAGAACCACTGCATTGGACGCCACCTTCTCACAAAGACAAAGTTGCCGAATGATGGCGCATCGAATCCATCAGGCAACTGTTGGTCACCGGTATAATCGCCAAGGCCACGAGCTGAGAGCGATTCCTCGAGAATCACCGTGACCGAGGGATAGTTAATCATAAATAACAATGCCAAGAAAAGACAAGAATAAAGGCGGCGGAGACGGTGGACGTGGTTCTGGCATAGCAGACGATATGTGCAAGAAGGAGGTTTGGCTTTTCAGACTTGGCTCTTCGATGACTCGGTGTCGAAATAAGTCGAGGAAAAGATATCTGAAGAACAGCCACGGTCGGTGGACCTCTTTTTCGGATTTTGTCCTTCTGTGTCGTGGTCTCTCTGGTCGCCCCGAAGTACCGATACGGCCCTCCTGCTGTCCCCAGTCCAGGACCCCTACCATGTCCGTCTGCAACTCCAGTCCTCAGCCCAATCTCCATCTTGTCGCTGCCAAGTCTTGAGCATGATCAAACTGGGCGACTCGTCATGGGTCGGAGAGAATCTGGAGCGCAATGGTGCTGTTCCATAGTAACTGTCCCAATATCCTGTCGGTGGACCTGACAGGGTGGACATTGTCCAATGGGACGACAAAGGAGGATCCTGTATAATACAGTCAGATTCAAATGAATTACAACAGATAAAGAGCATACCCCGTCGTCTTCTCGGTTCTCTGCACAAGAATTGAAAATGTCCCATGAAAGATGGTCATCCAATCGAAATGCAACGGGATTGCCGCGGGCATAAGTATGTCAAGAAATAAAATGGAAAAAAAAATCGTTCAAGGTCGTGAGGGTGAAAAAGGTTGAAGGTTTGGTTTGGGACGTCCAGCCACAAAAGTGCGCTGAGTTTCCACTGGTTTAACATTGGCCAGGATGTGACATGACGACGTGGTGGTATCGACTTTGATCGATGATCGATGATCCATCAAAGCGGGGATCCATCCAAGTCAAAGCCATGATGACGAATCTTCAGTCGAGTTCATTACCGTCGAACAAGTTCAGTGACGGCCATATCTACTGATACGCGCGCCATCTATGGCTCATGATCATTAGTTTGCGCGTTGGCTTGAGGCGAATGGCGGGATCAGGATCGGCGAGTATATATTGCGATACATTAATCATGCAAAACAGACGGAACTAATGCTGCGGAACAAGGAAAGGTATTCATAAAACGATATCGTGTTTTGTCGTGGCTTCTTCTTCTTCAAACAACTTGAGCATGCTTCGTCGTGGTTGGTACTCCCCTTGAGCCAACTGCGCGTGCCGCTGCGGTATGCATGAGCGAGAATATTCCCAGCAGAGTCAGCAAGCTCCAGCCAGTCCAGGCCAAGGCCAGGATTGCCGTAAGAATGTCACATTGCTGACCAATACCACACCAGTTTTTGCCTGGAATGATTCGATTCTAGACAGAGAGTCTGGTCAACACTGATAGCTACGAGGAAAGGGGACATACTGTGGTTATAACAGCTCCGACAAGCCACATGAGCCACAGAATACTCAGGCCAATATGTTCATGATGGACTCGAGGACTTCCGAACGTATCCGTGAATCTGTCGCGGAAAAGCATGAAGAATCTGACAACAAAAGTCAAGTCGAGGAAGGGTTGGTGAACAAAAGCAACGTACGCGAAAGGGGTCCACAATATTGTCAAGATGGATGTGACGAGCAATTCGGCGACAATACGTTCTGCGACAGTTTCAGCATAATCAAGGGACAGAGTGCTGGAGCCTCACCATAGCCAGGCGACGGGAAGAAGTGTTGTCTGGTAAAATGTATGCGAAAAGCGGTCACACCGAGCAGGGCAACTGAAACAAGCCACTGAAATCCTTGTCAGCATCGACAATAACAATCAGAGACCACCAACCAGGAGCGAGTAGAGAAAAAATCGGGGAATGGTGTAAGATGAGAATCTCGACATGGCGATTTGAGAATGAGAGAATCTTCTTCAGCAGGTTGGCTTTTATACAATATGGCAGAACCTGAGAACAACCCTGCCAAAACTCCAGTTCAACAAGTCAATGGTCACTGCCAACGTCATACACTACCATTGCTCCAAATTATCGCAGAATGACCGAGGACATGACTCGTCGTCTAGATTTGGAACGGTGAAAAACAAACCGCATTAGACGCCACCTTCTCACAAAGACAAAGTTGCTGAATGATGGCACATCGAATCCATCAGGCAGCTGTTGATCACCGGTATAACCGCCAAGGCCAGCGAGCTGAGGACGATTCCTCAAGAATCACCGAGAGATAGTTAATCACAAAACAATGTCAAGAGAGGAAAAGAATACAGAGAGTAATGAAAAGTGTTCAAATGGCGGGGATTGGCGAAGGTCGAAGCGGCAGGGCCTTGGTGCGACGAACAAATGTGGTTGCTCGTCCCAAAGGCGGCGGAGACGGTGGACCTGCTTCTGGCATAGCAGACGATATGTGCAAGAAGGTGAGGTTTGGCCTTTCAGACTTGGCTCTTCGGTGACTGGGTGCCGAAATAAGTCGAGGAGAAGATATCTGAAGAACAGCCACGGTCGGTGGACCCTCTTTTTCGGATTTTGCCCTTCTGTGTCGTGGTCTCTCTGGTCGCCCCGAAGCAGGGGGATACCGATACGGCCCTCCTGCTGTCCCCAGTCCAGGACCCATACCACGTCCGTCTGCAGCTCCAGTCCTCAGCCCAGATCTCTCATCATTCTCCTTTCCTTCGTCCTCCTTGGTCAAATGTGAAAGAATCTTGCCAAATGCCCGTTTGGACTTTTTGGATGCCCGGTCGTGAGCTGCGCTGAACAAAGCTCGAATACCGTCATCTCCGTCTCGTCGCTGAGTCTTGAGCATCAAACTGGGCGACTCGTCATGGGTCGGAGAGAACCTGGAGCGCAAAGGTGCTGTTCCGTAGTAACTGTCCGAATATCCTGTCGGTGGACCTGACAGGGCGGACATTGTCCAATGAGACGACAAAGAAGGGTCCTGTATAGCACAGTCAGATTCGAAAAATTTACAACAGATAAAAGGACATACCTCGTCGTCTTCTCGGTTCTCTGCATAAGAATTGAAGATGTCCCATGAAAGCTGGTCATCCAATTGGAGTGGAACGGGATTGCCGCGTGGTCGCATAAGTCAAGAAAAAAAATAGAAAAAAAAGTCGTTAAAGGTCGTTAAAGGTCGTTAAAAAGGTTGAAGGTTTGGTTTGGGACGTCCGGCGTCTGACACAAAAGTGCTGAGTTTCCCTCGGCTTAAATTGGCTTAACATTGGCCAGGGTTATGTCATGACGACGTGGCTGTGTCGACTTTGATCAACGGCAAACAAAAACGATAGGATCCAGATCAAGTCAAAGCTACGACGACGATTCTTCGGTTAGCTTTAATGCTTTCGAAGTTGTAGCTCTTGTCATCGTTTTAGATGGCCTCGAGAAAGCCTCCGGGCCGCTTCGCCACGAACGCGTGCGAGCTCTGTGTCATCGTTGACTCGTCATCATCGGCCTGCGGCGGATGGCGGGAATAGGCTCGGCTTGCGGCGGGTGTCGCGGATTCATCATTCATAGACTAAGACAGGACTGAGGAAGGTCGACTCGGATTCCCCGAGAAAGATTGGCGATTTTCAGTCTCATGGTTATAGTTGCATCGCTCCCAGGTATCCAGCCACGAGATGAGCCTTTTCGACCATCACACTCCCTCTCGATGACTACCAGTCGACAAAGATGCCTACCTTGGGAAAAAGATTCTCATGTCGTTCAAGAATAGGAACTGACGTGTTCCTTCCTTCCGAGAGGATCATGATCATCCGTAGTTTCAAAGCCCTCAGCCTCGTAATTCTGAACAATCCAATGAATATATAAAACGTTATTATCTGCTCGCTTTTTGAATGATGAGTAAGGCAGCCTTTCCTGGTAAGGTCTGAGGACTGCGCTGGCATTGTCATGAAACAAATACAACTTACCTGGCGCTGTCTTCTTCTTAGCTTGCTCCCATTCGACATGACACTCCGAGTCGCAGCTCAATTCGAACGTCAAAAACTCGTCCATCACGCAATCAAAGCTTCGAGTCTAATCAACCCCGCCCTAGGATTTCATATGTCACTTTCAACAGACCGGGGCTGCTCGATCGGTACAGCGAGACTGTTCCAACCATTTTCATCATCTGCGCCATATTGCTCGATACATTCAAATGCAGCTCGCAAAGCTCCATCCCCCAATCAATACTAGCCCTGAATTGCGCCACAGTTGAAACCTAATCAATAAATAAGGCCAAAGGTCCTCTTCAACTAGGTGAAAGAGATTACTGTTTTGGAAATGACAACCCTTGAACTTCGTGGTGAGATCGTTCCCATAGGAGTACTAAGGACTTCATGATGATCTTCAAAGGTGCGCTCTGGCGAAATTGGCTGAAGCGACGGGAAACCATATTGCAGTGCAGTACAAGCTACACAAAGTGTTGTGATCCAGAGCTTTCGATCAAGACAGGTTCATCGGATGAAGAACCAAGCGGCGTGTAGTGGTGTCCTGCGATGGTTCAAGATGAAGAGATGCCCTCATTGTCTAGATTAAAAAGTATATTTGTCAAAATCATCCATTTCTACAGCTTCCCGAATCAATTGTGGCGCATCATGATCTTGATGGGTTTTGAAATTGGTTTTTGCACCCAGGCTATCTCTCGAATACTTACATAGTTGATATCTGTGGCAGGAACAGGTCAAGTCGTATCCCAACAGACCGGAGCTTTGGTACGTCATGAGGACTTTAATGGAGAAAGCCGCTGTCTTTTCCTCCCGCATCGTAAGGAAATCATGTCGAGGAACTAACAATAACAGACTTAGCGGTTGCATTCGCTGGCCAATGATGGTCCATGATAACAATTGGGTAAGGCGGGTCGAAATGATGTCGTTCGGGTAAAGGTCGACGGTCAATAATGTCTTTGAGTTCCAGGTCCAATATTCAATTCAACGGTACACACTCATCGAGCTACTAGCATAAAATGACTCCCGAAATGTCTCGAATCACCATCTTCATACCCTTATACGTAAGAGTCTCCTCTCCAGTGGCGGAAGAAACTTCTCATCAAATTTCATCTCTTGTAATTTCAGGCTGAATGATTTCAACCTGACATGTTTCAAGGCAAGGCAGAGAGTAAAGCATTGTGATCCACTCGGTGAATACAGTTGGAATGTTGTTCCAGTTTAGGAACCTGAGCTGGCAATTTGAACGGATGAAGAGAGACTGCAGCTGTTCTGTCGGGAATGGCCGCTGAGCTAAGCTCCTTCGTCCATTCGTAATGATAGAGAATCGAGGCAGGGCAGGGTCCACTGGGATAGTAATGGCATGCCTGGATGCATCAGCTCGCATTCATTGATTTGAATCATCAAAGAGCGTAGATTGGATCCAAGATGCATGCTATCCGACTCTATTCGGCACTGGCTGGAAGAGACGAGCTCGACGCTGAAGAGGTCTGGGCAGAGCGACAAAAAGTGAATAGTTTTTTTGGGTACCGCATTTTGAGAACCTGCGATTAAGCCCAGGGTACAAGGACTTCGTCGTGAAAGAATTCGTGTATTTGTAGGAGTGGTGCAACTTGAAAAAGGTCCGAGTAGTTGTCCGTACGACGGAGACTGAGAGACTGCAGAATGGGGAGCTGAGACTTGATACTGGCGAACATTCTGACCATGGTTGTCCCATAAACATCGTGACCCACTTTCAACTCGGACCAACGAGCCGATTGAGATGTCAAAGCTTTCAAGACGATCCCAACCTCCTTGGAGTCGAGAAAAAAGCTGCCGAGACTGTCCATCTCTAGCTTCAACGGATGTGATTGCGAGTTTTTCAATGAGAACCTAATCGCCTGGGGCTAGTTCACAACGACGTCGGGCTTGCGTCTGGCGAAGTCAAGACTGATTGTAGCCTAGACTTCCCTAGTCTTAAAAGACATGTAACGCCAATGAGAGCAGACACGTACAAGGCTGAGACCTGGGATATCGATCGAAGTCGCCAATATATTCTAGTTACAGACAAAAATGAATGTTTGTTGAAGAATTTCAGGGACAAGTTTTCGAATTGGTGAGATGAGGGAATTGTAGCCAATAATGTCGGTTCAACATGTCGCGGTCCTTTTCCAGCGAGAGCAGATATTCGGACTGCTCAGGCTATATAGCGAGTTCATCTTCGCAACGCTGAAATTCTTCTTTTGCCAGAGAAAGAAGATGGGAGGAAACGAGACGGACTTGGCAGTTTCCGCGTAACCTGGATTGCAACTCCTGCCACTCGGATTCTGTCGCAGTTGCTCGCTGAGATTGAGACCCATTTTACGCTGAGCATTCATCATATAATAAGAAGAGATTCCTTACATCGTCTGCCGTGTGGTAGCGACCTGGAACGAGCGGGCAAGGTCACGTGGACATGAGCCGATTGCCGGGTCGGAAACCGGATTTCACGTCCCATTTCTTCTCCAGACCCACCAAAGCATTTCTTGGTCCACGATGGCTCTCGACGCGTCTTCTTCCGAGGTTATGCTGACATTCTACCGCAAGCTTTACCCTTTCCAATCGATATTCTCCTGGCTGAATCACCAACACAATCCGACCAAGCTGTTCACCAATCGCGAGTTTGCATTCACTCTCCCCGGCGACGTCTACTTGCGCTACAATTCCTTCAACGATTGGAAAGAGCTCAAAAAACAAGTCTGCCAACTAAATCCAACGCGATTTGAGATTGGTCCTGTCTACTCTGCACGGGTAAGCTGTTGCTTTTTAATATTTCCTTTCAATGCCCCTGAATTCAGCTGCAGCCTCGCGACAAAAAGACCGTCAGACCCGCCGCGTTTACGCCTTTACAACGAGAGTTGGTTTTCGATATCGATATGACTGATTATGATCCAGTTCGGACGTGTTGCTCAGAGGCAGCCATCTGTAAACGATGCTGGGCTTTCATATCTGCCGCCGTACGCGTCATCGATGTGGCAATTCGCGAACAATTTGGTTATCGACATCTTCTCTGGGTCTACTCTGGTCGACGTGGAATTCATCTGTGGATATCAGACAAAGAGGCCATGGACCTGACGGATGACCAGCGGCGAGCCATGGTAAACTGGTTGACAGTGATACCGCCAGGGAAAGAGCAGGGCAAGAAATTGAACGTCAGAATTGGATCCAGGGCGTTAGCTCCGTCACTCAAGTGCGTTTCCTTTCAATGATGATTGCACGTTCGCTGATTCCTTCCAAGAGAGGCTTTGGACTACCTAGCCGTCATTTTCACCGACCTCATTCTCGAGGACCAGGATTGTTTTGGGTCTGAGGAAGGCTACGAGACCTTGATTCAGCTCATTCCTGACACCAAGGTCCAACAAGCGCTCCGGTCGAAATGGGCTGAAGATCCTGATCGGTCCTCTACCGACAAATGGCGCGACTTGAAGGACCAGATCAAAAAGACTGAAAAGGGCTCTTCACAGCGGGTATGTTAAGGAGCGACTTTTTCTCTGCTGAAAACTGACGATCTTTCTAGCTCCTTCTCACCGCCGCCATGGAGGATATTATTCTTCAGTACACGTATCCTCGTCTCGATGCAGAAGTTTCCAAACATCGTAACCATCTTCTCAAAGCGCCTTTTTGTATCCATCCAAAAACAGGCCGAGTCTGTGTTCCAGTCGACGCTGCAAACATCGAGAGTTTTGATCCCGAAACTGTGCCCACTGTTGGCCAGCTTCTCGGAGAGCTGGACCGAGCTCTGGACGGCGACGACGAGATGGACGAGAATCGTTCAGGTCTGGCGTCCGTTTCCCTCTATGAGATTCGACTGACCATTCTGCAGACTGGGAAAAGACATCTTTGAAACCATATGTAGAGATATTGGACCGGCATATAGCTGGTTTGATGGAAGAGGTTCGAAAAGTCAAGGGAGACGTTGGTAAGTCGTGTCCGCCCATCAGCCATTCCGCCCTCATGAATCTTTCAGATCTATCTTGGTGATATATATTGGTTATAATGATTATCGCATTTCAACATCCTGTCCCGAATCTTCCTGAGTCTTGCTCTCCTGAGGTTCTTCCATTTCGACTCCAACACTGCCGACGCCTCTCCAGACTCCCATGACGCTGCCACTCAGAGCGCTTGCTTTCCATAGGCGAACCCGTCCATCGTTGGCTGTGGAAGCCAATGTAGTGCTGTACATTATTAGACCATGTCGGACTGAAAATACTGAAAATTACCCTGTGACATTCCAATCGACGCGCCCTATCGCAGATCTAGAAAGCGTCAGACCTTGGTCGAAGAAGAAAAGTCTGGACACACTTGTGTTCGCCAAATTCGCCCACTAATGAAGCGGTCCATTCGCCTTCTTCCTCTTCTCCTTGTGCACCAAATCCATCGACGTCCATTTCGCCACCAGTCTTTGGTTCAGCCTCGCTGTCTCCTGCTTTGACTCTCCAGATTCTCACTTTTCCATCTCTAGATCCTGTTGCAATAAGATCGTAAGAGCGACCACAAGATGGAGCCCAAGCCACTGAAGTTATCGAGTAAGAAGCTGCAGGCTGTGACGGGTCACTGGTATTATTTCTCTGCTTTTTGCCAGTTTCTGCACGTTTGGCTCTCGAAGGCCCAGCTCCAGCGACCGGCAGAGCACCCGATGTCGTAGCAGTCGGTGTGACCTCTGATGAATCGTCTGGAGAATTTTGGGGAAGAGCGGGTGCTGGTGCTGGATCCAGGACACATATGACGATTGGCCTGCGAGATGGTGCTATTTGGACTATCTAGGGTATTTCAGCATTCAGATAATGTTGAAGGAATAAAGAGCTCACCTTGACCACAGGTGAAATACCACAGCCGACAGCAATAACCTCTCCTCTATATCGGTCCTTGCACCATGAGAGACACCAGCCTCCATCTGCTTCTCGTGTCCCAAGACCAAATCGACCTGGGACACCTACGACGCTGGAGACCCCGATAGGGCTTGAAGCATTGGCTGAAGACGCCTGTTGAAGCGCTTGGGCGACGAGATTCGCAGAAGCACCAGGAGAGTCTAGTGATGCATAAGTCTGGGTCGGTGTCGCCAGAGCCATTGTTCCAGATCTACTGGTGTAGCTCGGAGTTCCGACGTTGGCTGTTGTAAGAGCAAGGACGTCGATTTCTTCAGTCATATGCCAAGTCCACAGCATGGAAGCTCCAGCATGGGCTGAAGACGAGGAAGAGGCTTGGGATTGAGAGGATTGGTCGAGACATTCGTAGATTCGGAGGAAATTATCTGTTGAAAGAGTAGCGAGCTTCAAACCAAAGTGTCTCGGAGAGAATTCGACTGCTCTAATTGTTCCTCTAGCATCGACGAGCACTCCACGCTCAATCCAGCGACCAAGTCCACTTTCTTCCGTCTCCGTCGAGGGCGTGATGATTGCTCTTTCCCATATCTTCACTGTTTTATCAAAGCCGCCACTAGCCAGGATCATTCCAAACTCTGGATGTGCCCATGAAAGCTTGGATATTGGCGCAGAATGCGCGTTCCACGAGTCTTCCACAGTCCAGGCGCCAGTGGCTTCGTCCACGGACCAGATTTTGATTCTGGTTCAAAGAGGTTAAAAAAAATCTTTATTCAGGAGAATTTATACGCACTTTTGGTCGAGACTACATGTGGCTAGCTTGAGACCATAGAAATCATAGGTCGCATCCGTGACAAGGTCAGAATGCGCGTTTGGAATAAGTCCAGTCTGAATTGGCATGAAGTGAACAACATTTTATTGGTAAGCAAAATAAGGAAAATCAGATTCGAGCCTAAATTCGAAGTGGAGGGGGTTCTTCTGGTATACGGTGTAGTAAAGCTAGCTCTTGGTCGTAAAATTTGTTCAGCTCGGCTTCACTTGAACAGAACTTTTGCAAACTCAGCCGGATCTCTTGAGCTGCAGTGGCTGGCAGCGAATCCTTGTTCTTCATCGTCGTCCCCATCCGTCCTGGTCCAATCAAACGGTTCGTCAGGAACAAAAAGCCCTTGGAACCTCCCAGGACTTGGATAAAGGCCACACCTGAACGATGCACGAACTGCGAATACCTAAAGGGCGACCGACGATATGAATAAAACACCTCGACATTGGCTGGATAAAGCTCTGCTGCTTCCACGTCGATAATGAACCCAAAGCGTCTGAGCAGAGCATACTCAAAGTAGCGCGACGTCGGCGTCCCTTCTGGAACTTGTTTATGGATATCTGCCACAATCGGAGGTGGAACAGCAAGTCGCATGGGGAAGCAAGATTGAAATGCATTCCGCTCTCGAATGTCGCTAATCTGGGTCACGTATGTTTCTACCAGCTTCAATCCGTATCGCTCAATGGTCCTGTTCCAATGGCGCAACTGGTCTTCGATAAACCGAGCGGTTGTGCCGATCCATTGTAGTTCAAAATGCAGCACTGTCCCCGGATTGTGCATGATGTCGTGGTGAAGAATAACAGATTCAGCCTGGTCGCTTTTCTGCTATAGTCTCAGCAGCGAGCTTCAGATAATATCCATAAACTGACCTTGGCAGGATCGATATCAATGACCATGGTCTGACTCAAAATCAGTCGTCGAAGCCGGTCAAACTCATTCTTCGGCTTCGCAATGCTTCCAGGGTAGAAGCCAGATCGATTTGTCGTCTCATCGTTCGAAACATGACGCGACCGGTTGAACCAGCCTCTCGGTGTCGATGGGACTGCATATTCTCCCTTGAGCCGATAAAAGTAGTGGCTATGGATTGTTCAGTGGCGCTCAGATAATTGGTCAATGTGCTCACCCATCCAGGAAATTATGGGATCCTTTACAATGTTCGAGCAGACCCTGGTCTAGTAATCGAATACCCCACTCGGTTCCCTGGGCTCTTGATGAAACATCCCGAAACTCTCGAACCAACCAAGAAACAAAGTCAAAACCGGTGAAAGAATCAGGATACTGCGACCGATGCCAGTGGTAGTGTTTGATGGGTACACCATTTTCCTCTCGCATAGCCTTGGCAATTTGACCAAGAGGCGTACCTTCAATTTCTCGGTCACTCTTGAAATTCTTACGAAGAGGTCCAGAGGCATGGATTTGGTCCAGCTGGTTGATCAAGGTCTCGTCCCGAACAGCAGCAGCGGGATTCAGCGTCGTCGGAAGAAAACGAACTGGAGGTGCAGGAGCCGTCGCTCTCTCGTCAGGTGGCTGCCAGCGAAGTTTGGAAAACTGTTCCGCAAGCCTTTCAATTCCCAATATACGAATTTCTTCGTCATTGAGCTTCTCCCCTGTGGGACCTATATTTGTCGCCGGAGGTTCGGTGGTGGGAATAACAACAAACCGAGTTCTCCAGTAGCGCAGAGACTCGTTGAACTGATGCTCATAACCTGCCACCAACATGTCCAACCTGAAAAAGACTGAACAAAGCACGAAACAGGCCAAAAAGTACTCACCGATTCCAGCCATAGTTCTCCAAACCATGAGATTTAAATGTTGTCGACTGCTCCGTGTACCCAACCCCCAATTTCGGCCAAATCAGACACTGATATTTCACTGGTTGAAGCTGTGTCATTCGTCGAACGTATCGAGTAACTTGTATCATGTCACCAGTATAAGAAATCCGATGGATCTCATTGCTCATACTGAGATAAACAGGATCCGTCGTCGACTGCAGAACTTCCGAGGCGCCAGCTGGTTTCGGAATGAGGTCGTCGAATCGGTGGGGAAAGGCTTTCGTCTCGTCTTCGGGGCTCTTTTGTGGGTGCAAGACAAACTGAAAGCCTTGGGCAAGGCGAACTGCAACCATACCGCGCATTACAACCAAGGCCCAGGCCCGGCGCACCTCGTCAGCATTTCCCTTGACTGTTGGAGGCTTGACGAGGAAAGAGCGCATTTCTCCGGGGTCCACTACGAAATCATAAGAGAACATATCATAGTTGGTCTCCAACTCCAACTGAGAAGGGAAGAATTCCACCGTCAAAGGTAAGCAACCAGGTGTCACTATAGATTTCCACTTGATGTCATACTTGTATTGCGGCTCAGGAAACGTGTGCTGCCATCGAGCAGCCAACGAAGACTGAGAAGAAGTGACCACAGTCTGAATCTGAGATGGATTGGAGCGAAAGTTGGGAGATGAAGAAGAAAAAGGCGCTGTGAAGGTGCCGATTACACTTCGACGTTTTCCAAAGCTCGTTTCCTCTCTCGGTGGAGTATTGAGAGGAGATCGTCGAGCAAATGAACTTCGAGGAGCTGGAGTCAGTTCATCTTCGAACATACGGCTGAGAGAAGATCGTGCCGCTGACGGTGATCCTTTAATGGCCAGAGGTATAGGACTTGGCGATAAAGTCGGGTTTGGTGCAGTCACAACTCGTATCGAAGCTGAACTAGTCGCTGTTACAGTCGACGAAGATGCCGATGCAGAAACTGGAGATGTCTGAGGCTCACTCGGGTCGCTTCGGAATGGCCGGAAAAGCCAAGATGGTGCCAACTTGGAAGCAAGAGTGCTGCGAGAGCCGCTTTCGTGGGTGGGTCGCCTTGAATTAATTTTCGACGAAGAAGTTGACAGGTTGGAGTGAATGGAAGACTGCGATGGCGAACTGCTGAGTCTCCCAAAAGGCGCAGGCGACTGACTGACTTCGGGCTTTTCTGGCGGGAGCTCAGGTTGAACTACCCTGGGACTCTCCTGGATAGCTTGAATCTGAGGCGTCAAGAGGGAGTTGCGGTGAGAGTATCGTCTTTCCACCCGAAATGACGCAGATTGGCCTGCAGAGAACTGGAAGGAATTTCGAGCCGAGCTGGGTTTCGATGATGCTGGTGTTAAAGAGAATATATCGAGATCAAACTTGTCTGCATCTGCTTTCGTCAACAGTGCACTAGGTTCTGGAGTGTGACTCTCGTCTTGGGGAGGAGTAACACTCTGATCTCTGTCCTCGGGTAGATACGGAACCTCGATACTGGAGAGCACATCATGCTCCAAGAGACCCAGCATCTGTATCTCGTGCATCTTGGCTCGAGCGATGAACCTAGAGAATGTTCAGAAACCGAGGCTAATTGATACAATGTGATTGACCTATCTGCTCGAAACGGGAGATCCATCTGAGTATCCCAAAAAGATACTGAAATCCAGAATGGTTCCCACCAAAAAGTACGGGTTTTTCCTCCTTCTCCGTCTTCGTCGCCTCCCCAAAGCGGATCCATGGCACGAGGACCGTGCATCCCATCTTTAGCTTCAGGCTCAAAGCCTTGGAAACTAAATATCGGACTCTGATGAAGGGGAGGTTTCGTGAGGCAAATGAGGTCCAACCCGAACCCTTGATCCAGCATACGAGTGGTCGTAAGACGGAGTAACTGCTTCGAGACCCGATAATAACCGGTTCCAGGACTGATGACAATTGTTGAAGCACCAGTCGAGCTGAGGGACCGGTCAATGTAATGAGTCTCTGTAGGATTGAGGCCGATGTTCAGAGCTTCCAGGATTGGTCCATCATGGGCGTATGACAGGCGGCCGACGAGGCGAACCTGTTCTGCTGGTCCAACTGCTGGATGTTCGAGAGAAGCCCTGTGATAATGATGGGTCAAAAGAATGTCGCGCTGAAAGTCCCAAAACGAATTCTTGAGGCTGACTAGAGTCGACTCCCACTCGTATTTGACTTCCAGGTCGGTGATGACCTTGTAAAAGTCTTTGTACCAGTTCCCTCGCTCGTCACATCGCAGAGGACCTGCGGCGTAGTCGATTTCAGACTGGTCGTAATAGACCCGGGATATGAGGACAATGGTGACAGTATGATTGGTTCCAGCTTCCTTCCACTTGGTGAAGAGGGCGGGCAAGAAAGAGTGCACAATTTTCTCGTTGTATCTTTCGCCGTCTCCAGCGAAATCCCACAATTCCCGACACACTTGGATGAAAATGGTGACCTTGGCGGACAGGGACCGGTAGATGGATTTAGTGCGCGAGGTCATGTATGCTGCAGGGACCTAAATGAAGCGTCAAAAAAGACAAGGCAGAGAACAAGCTGCGGACCTTTTTGCCATCGATGTATATGGCCTGTATTTTGGCCATAATGCTCCCAATGAAAGAAACCTCTTGGTCTACATATATGCAACGACCGGCCAAATGCTCTCCGAGTCGCCACATATCATTGCGTCCCAAATATTGGTCCTACTGACGGGTCTAAAAGGATGGAAGCAAGGTAGTAGTCTCGTACCTGGAACACAAACTCGACATAATCTGCACAATATTGCTCCTTGTCTACCTGCGAGATTCTGCAGTGAGATTCGCTGCCTTGGTAGAGACGCACTGCCTGCCTTTGTCACTGCTACTTCTCCGTTATTTCTCAAAGAGAAAGCGTCAGCCACTGGCTTTGGAATGGAAATCTAGCACAAGGATGAGCAAACTGAGATTGATTAAGATTTCGGCTTGCCTGAAGTTGAGGCTTCGCGCAACCATCGTCCTTTGGTGCAATAAAAAAGAAGGCGTCGGAATTCGTACCAGTGACGCTGAGCATGTCTCCTTCCGCAATGCCTGGCCACCATGAATGGTTAAAAATGACATTGGGTGACTCCTTGATGTCGTCGTGGACCCAAGAATTAAAGATTTTCGATTCACCGACTTGAACTGGCGGCGAAGGTAGAGCCGGAGGCCTCAAGATTGAATGGGCAGTGTTTGACCGTCGTCGACCATATTGGCGATCAGGAGGCTGAGACTCTGCACGACTGAATGTTGACATTGAATGTATTCATGGAGGTCAAGAAGAGCAAGTCATGAGTCAAATTTAGACTCGGACCTGGCAGCGGGTTTTCTCGTATGATCGACTGTCATCAAGTTGCGGTTTTTTGTGCGAGGGACTGGTTCGAGTCCAAGTCGAACTATTTGACTCTTCCTACGCCTTTTTCTACAAGCTGTTTACTCCAGTCGCGTAAAATATGTTTCTGCACCTTCCCACTCGCAGTTTTGGGCAGTTCTTCTGCATGCTCACCGACAAACCAACACCAACCTGGAGCATTCTACACAAATTCATTAGCTCTACCGACAGCTAAAGAATTCAACGAAATACCTGAGGATTCATATTGTCAGCGACAGTCTTTCGCACTTCTTCTGCAGAGATGCTGGTGCCAGGCGCTCGGACTATCCAGGCTCCAACAACTTCACCTGGTCTCCAAGTCAGCTTCCAATTGCAGTAAAATCGTCAAAGTATTTCACCATATTTTCCATCCGGAACTGCGACAGCAGCAGCCTCATGGATCGCAGGATTCGTGGTCAGGGCATTCTCTATTTGAACCGGAAATAGGTTCTGTCGAAACGTGGTGGGTGGCTCGTTGATTCAAGATCAGAAAGTTCTCACCTCTCCACCCCGAATTATTCTAGAAATTCGAGCTGCAGTAAGTCCTGATATCTCTTAGAAATGTATCTTACATGTCCTGTCACGGAATCAGTTGGAGGAGTTATGCAGCAGATTCATCTCGCACCTTGATTCGACCGACGACTGGGAATGTAAATTCAATCGTCAATTCACGATGAAGAAATCCACCCACTTCGCAAGTAGCCGTCTTTATCCAATATACCTTCATCTCCGGTATAAATCCACAAGGTAGAATCTTCTGGATCAGTTCGCATGACTGCCTCGGTCTGTGCAGGATCTTGCCAATATCTGTTCTGGTCAATAATCACTGTCGACGTGAAATTCTAGCCCTCACCCCGACTGCAACAGGTATCCAGCGACCGCCAGCTCCCCTGGAGTTTCCACGGGGACTATGTTTCCTTGCTGGTCGACAATCTTGGCTTTGACGTGAGGTTGAACTTTGCCAACAGTTTCTACACGTTTCACAATGGGATCATCTGGAGTCGTTTGAAAAGATACTGGACTTGTTTCCGCTATGAATATAATCAGCCTTGCAGTCAGTCAGATCAAGAATCACTCACTCATTCCATAGGCGTTGGACAGATCGCGAAGATTCAGCTTGGAAATGAGCTTCTTCATCAGCTCGATTGGTATAGGGGATCCTGCAGCAATTCCGGTTCTTTCGACGCGTCAAAGCTTGGCTTACTAGAGACCAATAAGGGAAACAAGTACCTCAGACTACTCAAATCAACTTGTTCTCCGTTTGCTTGCCGCTTTTCAACCTCTGACAGTATTCCTAGGAAATGGGTAGGGACACCGTGAAGAGCAGTACAACGTTCGGCCACTACAGCGTCGACGACAGCTATTGGATCGAATACGGGCGAAGGGTAAACGATTGCAGCGGCATGACTCCAGGCTGCAAGATTACCCAAGACGAGACCGAAGCAATGGAACAAGGGTGGTACATTGCCTTTTGAAGCGTTAGTGGACGATATTACCAAGGGACATTGCACGAACAGAGTATGTCTTTCTCAGACAAATTCATGCACCGGCCAATGGACAGACCATTGTTGAGGAGATTCGAGTGGGTCAGCTGAGAAAGGTTAGTGCGAATGTTGAGAAGAATGGATAAACATACCGAGACTGCTTTCGGTAAACCAGTCGTGCCGCTAGTAAACTGCAGGTTCATCACATCGTCTTTCTGTAAAGAGCGCATGATCTCAGTTTGTCGCCTCGACTCGGTCCCTTCTCTCCACATTAAAACTTCGCGCCAATCAATGGCGCTCGTCACCGAGAGCTTATCTAGATGTTCTTTGTATGTCTCCTGATTGTCGATAACTATCAGGTTTCGTAGTTCTGGTAGATCAGGCTCTTGTATGTTTCCTGGCTGAGCTTGGCGAATGCCAGGAAACCGGTCAGCCAGAAGCTTCACGTAGGATGATGTTCGAATTTGGGGGACCACGAACAGGTGCTTCACACCAACAAGTTTGAGTGTAGCGGCCTAGAATTGGTAAGCCAGAGAAGTCAAAGTAAGATGCGTAGAGAACCAATTCTCCAATGCGATAAGCTGGATTCATCGTCACAAGAATTGCTCCGACCTTGCAAGCCGCCAGTTGAAGCATCGCATACGAGCTGTGCATTGTCAGACTTGAAAATGGTCGCGAAAGACTGAGCGAAAGATACCTGTTATTTCCCGCAATGACTCCAACTCTGTCTCCTTTCTCTACGCCCATTACCAGCAGACCTCGAGCCAGGGCATTGATGTGTCGCTCAAACTCTTCGTAATCCCAAGCCAGGTGCTTGTCGCGACCCGATCCAAGAGAGGACGGGCCGCCATGAGATCCAGAAAGCTCTTGTCTGCAGATAAGGGCTGGTCTGTTTGAGAATTTGGCTACAATATCTTGTTCAAAATAGTCTCCCAGTGTTTTGGTGACCAGTGGAGGTGAAAGTGGACCTTGGACAGCTGAAAGTGTGAGGGGACGCGAGATGCGTCTCGGGAGAGTCAGCAGAGCTCTCAGTGAAGGACATTTGGGTCGTAGATGAGCTAGCATTGAACGACCCTTCGGTGACAGACAGGCTCCAATAAACGCGAGTGGTGATTATTATGTTCTCCGGCAGACCGGCTGGTTTCCGTTACCTCTGCTTTTTGCTTCAACAGCGGGAAGACCTTTCCCGTGGAGCGTGGCGGGAATCTCTCCAAGACCGACAATCTCAAGGTCAATGGTTCACAGTAGGGTCGAGCAAGAGCAGAAGAACAGCAGACCAAATCAACATTGTTGTCGGGTCAAAACCTGGGGCCGCGGCTTCCCCGGATCATGATCGATTGATCACTCCCAAGTGCACACGCCAATTTCACCTCAAGGCCAGCGATAACAATATTCCGTTCTGGAAACATGTTTCAATGGATTCTTTCGCCATATACCGACTCCCGGATGTGCCCAACGGGGTTTTCAGAATTTATCTCAACTTTGTATGTAATGCAGTTTCGCCGCTGTCGTCCAATCCCGTTCGAAATGTTACCCAACCAAGCTGTCAGTGAAGTGCCACTGTTTGGAAGGATTTATCAACTGGTTTCGAAGCCTGGTGGCCGCCGAAAGCCGATTTTGGTGTCTAAATAGTATGGGCCAGATTCAGCTAGTTCATGCTGTTTCTTGTCCTGTGGTGTCAAGTCAGTTCATTTTGACCTCGTTCTCACTGATGGCGGCTTCCCACGCACATCGGTAGCACGTGACGAGGGCGCATCGTGCAGCGCTTCAGTAGATTCGTCCCGAATCCTCTGAGCGTCTCGCCAATGATAACATTCCTTTTTCTTTTACCTGGGACGACTCGAGGTGAAGAACTGCTGTAGAGCGAGCACTGCCATTGACCTGCGACCGTGCTAAAAACAACGTGCTGCACCTATGTACCGCATTCCCATGTCATCTCTCCTTCTACCGTCATGCAGACGCAGTTGAGTGGAAATAATCTAGGTGAGCGACGTCCGTTGTTCTCGAATCGAGCTAAAGAGTTCTAGGTGATGTCCACGGTGGTCTATTCAGTAATAATGTCAACAGCATCTCTTTCAACGTACATTCACACGTATGGAAATTGAGACGACAAGGAATATTTGAAGATTTCGCTACACGTTTGGGAAGATGGTCACGAAACCACCGCGAGCGGACCGTTGAATGGGACGACATTAGTTTCCTGGACGCCTCTGAGGTTACTATCGGCGACAACTATCGTATTTTTGCCGCAGTCTATCAAGGAATTGCTGTCCTAGTCAAGGTGTACGAAGGTCCGGATTCGCGACAGGTGTGTACTTCAAAGTCCCGGCTGCTTTGGCTTACTGGTCTACAGCGAATCAAGACCGATCTCAGCATAAATCATTCCTTCCAGTTGGTCTTTCTCCTGATCCCAGATGAGCCTATTTCAAGTCTATCACAGGCATCCGAATCTACTTCGAGTTGTGGCAGCATGTAAAACAGCACAAATTCCATTCATTGTGTTCAAGACCCCAATCCACAGCCTCCCGCCAGAGATCGGTGTCTTCAGGTCTTTAACCTGTTATTTAGCAGCAGCTCTCGGGGATGGTGACCAAGAGTGCCTGGTGAGAGCAGTTCAATTTGTATGTTCTTGCTGCATTGCATTCAATTTTCATCAGCATTGACGGCACTAAATAGATGCGAGATGTCTCGGTGAAGCAACTCATTCCTGGATGAATATCAACTCGTGCTGATTATGGATTCAGTCGGGCTTCAGCCATTTGGAAAACATGTGGAAGGTTAAACGCTTTGCCCTTTCTAGAACCACAGTGAGCTTTTGGTTTTTGCTAAGCTTGCTTCCCTCAAATGTGCCAACTAGTTCGATTTACTTGTCGATGCAAACAACAATGTGTGTGTTAGTGTTGGATTGATTAAAGATCAAGAGGCTGCACAAAGAACCCTCGCCAATGAATGGCTCAACGTTTTCGAAGATCTATGTGCACGGGTGAGCATCTGAAGTATAGACGGAATACTTAGTCCTGATGAGACATCAATAGAATCTAAGAGAGGCCAATGAAGAATGTCACTGTCAGTCTTTTTCATCCCAATTCATCTCTTGCTGAATGTTTCTCAACAGCTGATTTTCGACGGCGCCTGCCTGTTAGTGCGCCGTCCACTGATGTCGCTACAACACTGGCACCCTTGCCATCGGCCATTGAAGCAGCTACAACGCCGCTACTGAACTTGAATCAAACCGGGTCGCTGATTCAAACCGAGCCACTTTTCTCACCCCAGCCTCCGACTGTACCCGAGTATCCGCCCAGAAGAGAATATGCTTTTGTGCCCCAAACGGGGTCTGACCGACCATCACTCAAAGAGATAAACAAAGACTTTGCTCGGTTCATGCGTAATCTTCAAGTTGGTCCAACTATTAGTTCAAATATCGAGCGGTTACGGCGCAACCTACGTCTTCCTACAACTGTACAGCATAGATGCCCAGGCTACAAGCGACAAGAGCTGGCGATCGCGACCTCAGTTTCGCGTACTGCGATAATATCTCATTTCACGCCTTTAATAAAGGAGATTTGTCAAGTATGCAACCAGGAGGTAGAAGAAGGCATTTTCCTTTGCCCTTGTGGTCAAGGTATTGTCTGCAGCTTATCACTATAACATTTGACTTACTGTCTGAGCAGCCGATGACGGTGTAGCGTCGACTGTCAGATGCCACAAATGCCTGGTCTGGAGTCATCGTGGCTGTCACCAGGTTCTCATCATCGACTCCCTGCAATTCACATGCCCTGAATGTCAGCAAAACTCTATTGGACTCAATTCGTCCTTTGCTTCATCTTCACCCCCTCGTCCAGTAGATCCTCATGGTCTATATGTACTTGCAATGCATGACTATTCCCCTCAGCAACAAAACTCGAATGTGCTCTCATTTCATGCTGGTCAAGTCATCCAGGTCCTGAATACAGATCCCAGTGGCTGGTGGGACGGCCAGCTCGAAGGCCGAAGGGGCTGGTTTCCCAGTAATTATGTGAATGCAGACGTGAATATGCCAGAGGAAGAAGAACTTACACAGACCTCGGTAGTGAGTCTCCTTGATTGGAGTTGGTTCATGATTCTGATGAGGCTTTCTAGCGACGAAATCGCAGTCGCTCCAATGCATCCATTTCCGACAGCCTAGGCGCCGATATCGACTCTTATTGCCCGCCTATAATGGTACCATTACTTGATGGTCTCTCATTACTACAAAACGCTGTACGGTCCAATCGCGTTTCACATTTCCAACCTTCTACTGCTTGCATTATTTCATGCGTGAGGTCCATCCTGTCGGTCACTGACACTTTGCCTCGCGATGCTCCCATTCTTCAGCAACATCCGATCTTGGCACAGGAGAGACGGAAAATTCTGTCGATCCTGGCTCTTCTCGTCGCTCAAGCCAAGAAGACTTCAGAAAACGTTTTGGATGATAATGTTTTCAAGGTAGAGGTTGACGGGATGCTGAGACTGGGGGGGCAAGTCGTTGCACGAGTAAGAGGTTTCCTGGCTGTCGCGGTCCAATGTGGAGTGGAACTACCAGAGCAGCGACAATCCGGTTACTTGACGAATATCGAGCGTCCTCGTGCGCAACGTTCTGTTCGCTCATCACCTCTCCGTGCCCAAGATCTGCGATCCCGTGGACTTGCGACCAGGACCTCAGGCGCGCCTGTCCCTCCTGTCCCTAATATTCCAGCGCGATTCACGATGAATTCGGAGACGCGTCCATCACGACGTAACAAAACCCATAAAACAACACCTTCTTCTTCTTCGTCATCCTCTTCAGAATCGACTGGAACCCCGATTGGAGCACCTTTTCCCCAAGGTGCCTGTACGACGCATCAGGTCTTGGATGCTCTACGCCACATCCATGACCACTATCTCTCCTCGATTGCTGCCTTCATTGGACACGCTCATTCTCATTCCAGAGCTTCACATGTTTCCAGTACAGGACACATGTACGATCTCGTCCGAGAGATCATCGAGATGGTTTGCGGGCTTCTTACCATTGTCGAAGCAGTCCTTTTGCATTCCGACATTCCTGAACAAAAACTCGGAAACCTTCGGGCAGCCAAGGAAGGCCTTTACAGTCTCACGAGTGATCTTGCCGAATCAGTTCGCCTGTTGACTCTTCCTCCGACAACATCAGAGGAGGAAGAGAAACAGGCTCTGTTACGTTCAGCCACTGGTGCTCTGAGAGCCGTCACCGACTGTGTTGCAGCAGTGAAAATATGCTTAACACGGTCCATGGGCGAAAGACCACTCATCCTTCATGTTCCGCCAATGGTGCCTTCAGGCCCTATTGGTTCGTACGGTAGTTCCTGATTTGCCAAGTATTTACTTAGCTGCGTCGGCTCATTGGATTTATCAGAACTGCGTTTTGTTAGCTTGCTCTCTAACTTGCCCAAATCAAGAGGTTTTATAAACAGACCGCCCATGATGGTACATAATGGGTCAGAAAAGCCCTGTGTTTACGGACAGCTGTCACGAGACATATCTAGAGCAATCAGCAAGCAAGCTCTGTAATATTTCTAAAGTCTTGCAAATTTGGCTACTCCGGTCTCGAAAGTGACCAATGAACGCACTGTTCCATGGGTTATCTTGCTAATATATTTATATTTTTAGAATTTGGATTTACTCGAGTCTTGAATCTGACGAACACCGATAGCAGGGTCTGGGAAGGGCTCTACCATAATTTTGTTGTGAGGCATATAAAATGACTCTGAGGAGATAATACATACAGATAAACCGACATCATCATGGTCCTCACAAACATCATTCTTCTGGGGGTAAGATCATTTCACCCAACAAACTCTCAAGCTAATTCCTTCTCACCAGGCTGCGGGGTCGCTCGGTACTCCCTTGCTGAAGGCCCTGTTGTCGGCTTCGAGCAAGTTCAAGGTCAGCGTTTTGGCCCGAGAAACTTCGACGAGCACATTCCCAGCCAACGTCAGTGTATTCAAAGCCGACTTTTCGTCGCATCAGTCGCTTGTCAACGCGCTCAGAGGCCAAAATGCAGTGGTCATCACCATTCCTTTGAGTCCTACACTTGAAGCGACTCAAAAGGCGGTCTTTGAGGCTGCAGTCGAGGCGGGGGTCTCGCATATCATTCCATCGAGCTATGGAGCGTGAGTCTTAAGGCTTTATTCTAGGAATTTATATTCACTCACCATTCTGCAGCGATCTCGCAGTTGAGCCTGGCAAATCAGAAGCATTCCTGGGTCCCAAGGTCAGAGGCGAGGATTATCTTCGGCAACTAGCAGCAGAAGGTAAAATGAACTTTACCACCATCTACAGCGGAGCATTACTCGATTGGGGTGAGTAACTCGACCGTTCGAGTGTAACCATCTAATTTGATTTTAGCATTGCGGCTTCCTGGTGGTGCCTTGATCGGGATCGACCTGGTCAACAAAAAGGCCACACTAGTCGACGACGGAACCAAGCTCGCCATGTACTCAAACCTCAGCGGCATTTGTGACGCAGTCGTTGGAATCTTGGCCAGTCCCGAGAGATTTACCAACCATGAAGTTCGGATCCACCAATTTTTCGTCACCCAACGCGACATTCTGAAAATAGCCGAAGAAGAACTTGGTACCAAGTTCGAGGTGACTAATCTCGATTCGGACGTGATAGAACCCAAAGCGAGAGCAGATTTTGCTGCAGGGGTACCTATGGCATTCCTCGGGATTCGAAGATGCATTGTCTGGGGTAAAAATGGGAAGACGAATGTTTGGCCTGTGGATGACGACAGTGAGGCAGTTGGGGTCACACCGCTAGATCTACGAGAAGAAATAGTCAAACTGATCAATGAACGTAAATAGACGAAGAATAACCTAGACCCAGCCTTGTCGAGCCTTAGCCTTTCTAGATGGTCGGCTCCTATCGGCTCATACCTGGACTTGAATCGCGGTTTGAAAAATTACGGCGCTGCCGAGAGGCACGCGTGCTGAGTTTCGCCTTTTCGCGTCCTCGGGTCCTCGACCCGGTGCATTTCCACCGACTACAACTCGACTTGATTGGAACTCGCCTCGAGAAAAAGAATTATACAACTGGAAGACCGTGATAATGATATGTATACGTGAGGTTCATGCGGGACTATATGAGGGTATCAAATCGTGCGAAAGAAAAACGAAAAAAAGCAAGTAGAAAAGGCTCCTACTCCTTGGGACTTGTTTCCACAGGATGTAATTGCGAAGTCGCAATTAACTCTGGGCTGGAGACAAAGGGGGGCTGTTGAGAATCCACAGGGTGTAATTGCGAAGCTGCAATTTCGGGACTGGAAACAAAGGCAGGCTGTCTCGCAGATGAAGTCGGTAGAATGGCAGAATTGTCGGGCGTCGGAGGCGGTGTCCGCCGGCTGGAATTGAACATCCAAGAAGTTAACCAGGATTTCGTCCCGGCCGCCTTTTCCGCTTCCTCCTGCTCCTCAGTAACACGAGTGAGGAAAGCATGCTCTTCTTCTGCGACTATTTCCCGAACAATAGCATGATGGGCTGACACATTTTGGGCTCGTTTGAGCTTCGGTGGTCCATCTGGTAAAGATAACCTCGAAGACGAAGAATGAGCTGCGACAAAGTCGGCCTGCGCTTGAGCATCCGGCCGTAGCGTTTGATTTGACTGGCCACGCTCCATTCCTGGAGTTTCGAAGATGGACATGAAAGATTGCGATCTCTGACGAGGAGAATGTGTCCCCTCTGAGAAAGACCGGAAGGACCTTGGCTGAGGTCGACTGCCTGTACTGGGCCTTGCAGTGCTGCTGGGCCTGCGATAGGTAATTGCACTGGTCCCACTGCTGACCCGTTGACGGAAAGTAGAAGGTCTTCTTTCAACAGCAACAGTCTCGAAACCCTCTTCCCTGTTTTCTACCCGTTTGGCAATTGAAGGCGGCAGTTCGATGCTCTCTGTCCCATCATAGTCTTGGACAGACAGCTCACTGGGACTTTCATAATGCCGAGAAGGTGAAAGACCCTCAGAACTCTCTACAACTTGACTCGAAATAGTCTCGGGCGCTGTCCATGTTCCCAATTTGGGAGCGGTAAGATCAACCGAAAGCGAAACCTTTAGATCGACAGTATCGTCAAGATCAAGAGGTCCACAAGGATTCCGTGGTAACCAAAGGAAATCGCTGATCTGTCGAGTGTAGAATGGGTTATCGTAGGGAAGGTCTGCAGTAGTTTGGTCATCCCAGGCGACAGGTGCTGGATGTGGCGCAACAGGCTTGGATTCATCGCTATTGAGAGATGTCGGAGCAGAAGCACTTCTTTCTGGCTCGGGCCATCGATAGTTGATAGCAGAAGGATGATAAACGGCACGAGTCGTGTCAGTTGGCTCTGCAGGGACCACAGGAGTCTGTGATGGTTTGGACGCGAGCCCAGGTCCATCGCGGAAAGGATTCGGTCCTCTTTGTTGAACGTGGTGCTGGTTCTTGTGTCGGACACTCGACCAAGAGAATGCAACCCAAGCAGGCATTCGCCAGGTAAACCTGGAATCCTGTGTAGCTATCAAAAGCGCATTTGCATCCTGTTCGTTTCCGTCGTCTGATATATTGACAGTACCTCCATTCTCACTTGATTCCGAGTTTGGAGTCGGGGTACAGAGCATTCGCGCTTCTCTCATATCGTCCAAGTCGAATTGGGCACGACACATGCGAGTAATGCTGGATGGAAAAGTAAGAAAAAATTTCAACGGAAAGTAGAACAGCGTACATGAGCTTCACGGCCGCCGTAATGATGATGAGAACTGCCGATAAGCCAACATTGACGGTCTTCTTCAGGACGACCATGTAAGCCAGGAAAACGGTCTGAGAGATATTAGGCAGGGAATTCTTGCGGTCGGCAATGTACTCACTTGGGAGAGAATCAAGCCTGTTTGACCAGTTAGAGTTTGTAGGGAGCACTAGAAGGAAACGCACCATCCAACGAGTATCGTACAATTCGTATCAGAATCAGTTTGCCATTGCCTTCGTAGTTTTTGGCATAAACGTGAAGTAGCTAAAAAAGTAGTTAGCGGTTTGTCCGCAGATATAACAGATAATTACCTGATTTTTGATGACACCAGACTCTATAAAGAAATAGATTGCAGCGAACGGGATGACGAACGGGTTCAACACGGCAAAGAGTAAAAGGACATGAATAACTAGCATATGGGTTGGAAGCCAGTCTAATCAAAGGTTAGGTTAGACGAGAAAGGTCACGCAATCACTGACAATAGTAATTCAAAGTTCGAGGTCGGATGCCCATAGCGCGCTTGCGACTGGAAAGAATGTAAGCAAGAGGACAAGAAAAGGTGAAGCATGACGAACGGAGTGACTTGGCTGGTTGTTTTGGGGTACATTATCAGCGGCAGCTACAAGCAAATGTTAGTACAAGTCTGTACGGCAAGCGATCAACGATTTACTCCAACTAGTGGTACGAGTCAGAAAAGGATGAAACAAGGATAACAAAAAGGCTTACACAGGGCTATCTCAAATCCTCCGTGCATGGCCGTCGTGAAAATGACTAAAGATTAATGAGTATTTCAGGATGCATAATAATGGCAGGACTTACGCCAACCAACATAGAAAGGTCCAGCGGTCGGGAAGCTGTCAGCTACAATCTTCAAAACATCATTGCCAGAGGTGACGACTTTGAATGATGCTAGAACCGACTGTAGAGCAGCAGTCCCAACGCAGAAGAATACTAAAACGTTGACGATAAGAAACTTGTAATATCTGGTCATAATCCTGTCGTGAAGGGCTGATAAAGTCGTTATCGTATGAGCCTTCTTGCCAATAAGCAAGAGGATCAGAGGAATGAGCAGCGCCAAAAGCGCAACGAGAAGAGTTGGGACGAAGGATTGTATCACTTCCTCCTCCCAAGGGTGTCGATCCAGGTAAGTTTTCTGAGGATATTTAAGTACAAAGTCGCTTTGAGCCTCGGATACTGACCAGCTTAGGCAAGTAGGTACTGATATTCTGAATCGATACCAAACCAACCAGCAGCGACACCGGAAATAGCCAGAATACAGTGAAAGCCCTAGGAGAATATGTGAGATTGGTCAAGGCCTGAGACGTGTCGCTCACCAGACTCCAAGACTGACGATCCAGTCTTTCAAGAACTGATAGAATATGAGCAATGAGACATGTTTCTCAAGCAAGAGACATACCTCAGCATTGAAGGAAGACTTCATGACTCGTATCCAGTCCAAATCCTGATAAGCCGGGGCCATTGTTACCATGCAGGCAAGGGGATTGTGAGGATGCACGGTCAAGAATTTGCATGCTTTCATGGCGTCGGCGGGATCTGCAAAAGTGACGAAAGCTGTCGAAACTGGATCGTACTTTGTGATCTCTCGAGCTCGATTTTCGGTGATGAGAGAGGTAAGAAGATTGAGCTTGACTGTATAATAATCGATGGAGGGCACTGTCTTGCCGCGGAAAATGTGCGACAAATTGACAAGAGGCTGATAGGCATCCAGGCTGCTCCTGGGTACTGAGAGCAAGGCTTCCCAGATAGTCAGCTTCTCACCAGAGCCCTTTCTTTCTCGGGATGTAGGTGGATATTCTGGAGAGGTCGGAGAGGTCGGCTCGTCATCTGAATCTTGGGAGCGTTCAGTACGAAGCTTTCTGAATGTATGTTTTGACATCGCGATGCCTCGCCTCATCTGCCCAGATGATTTTCTCACCCCAAACTCTTCGACGAATGGCCCCAAAACTTTGATCAGCTGCTCCATTCTATCTTCTTCGCTCATATTCTCTTCGAAGGACGGATCTCCAACCTCGACATCAGCCGTAGTCTTTCGCTTCTTCGCTATCATCGCTGCCCTAGAATTGCTTCGTGAAAAGGGTTTGTGAGCTTCCTTCTGATCCATTGCTCGAGCGACCGCTTCCAGCGTCTTTTTCGCCAACTGGATATGAGCTGTTTCCAAGTGGCGCAAGATCTCTTCGCGTCGCTCCAGCAACGAAGCCAATTCGGTCATTTTCCTGGCGACTACGACTCGTTCGATGACCGGAATATTCTCCTTGTTATGGACACGAGGCTCTTCCTTGATTTCAATAGGCAGAGGCAAATGAGCTGGAAGACGCTTCGCATGGTTGAATAGGAAAGCGACGCTTTTGTTGACGAAGCCTGGTTGAGTGGTTCCATTGAGTCCTATAGCAGGCTTTTCGAGTTCGCGTGACATGTAATACTCGAAATATTCCTTCAGCTCCTTCTCGTCTCGAAGCTGAGGAAGGAGATTCGAGACCATGATTGTACGAAGCCGGAGACCGCGGACGGTGTGAGCTTCGTTCAAGGGAAGGACTTCGGTGAAGCCATACTGAGGATGTGGATGTGGATGGAATGATGAAGCTCCTTCATCACTGCTTACTCGTTGAGCCGCGAGTTCCATGCTGTCTGCACGAAGCATAAATGCCCCGTGACAGATCCAGAATAAGTTGGCCATCCAGGTGAAGGTAATCCAAAAAAGTAGGCAGATGTGGATCCACAATAGCGACTGACCTCTCGCAGTGAGAACCAACGAGGAGATTGAGGCACGAGTCATGGACTTGGCAGAGACACCGGACTCTGAAAACTCGAGGTGAATGGGGAACAGAATAGGAAATGTCGTAAAAGTGTGCAAGAGCGTAAACCAGACTGGAAATCAAGTCAGTAGGGAAAGCGAGGATTTGGAGCAAAACATACAGCAGCCACGTAGAAATCTTATGTATAATGTTGCATCGACCCCACGAAGCTCATTCATCTTGCTTTCTGGCACCCTGACAACTTGAGGAACCCACAACAGCGGCCATCCTCTAGGTGTCGGAGGTGAAGGCGTCCTAATGGAAGCATTAGAAGACGAGTCGAGACGAATATCATCGCGTACTTGGCCCAAGACCTGCCCTGATAGAGACTGGAACGATGGTCAGAGGGGGTTCTCGTGCGTTTAAAAAGGATTTGTGGGATGATAGAAATGACGTGGAATAGATTTTCTAAACGAAGAGAGCTACTCACTATCCAAATTCCCAAGATTCTCGACTGCCGAGAGCAGTATCCACCGCCGTCTTTCCTTTCCCTCTACGCCGCCTCTTCATGAGCTCTTGACCAGTCACGCATAATACAGTGATTCCGAGTGCAATTACAGACTGATTGATGAGTCCACTGCACAGAAATTGTTCAAAAGGGTGCTCAAGGATATGTCGTAAACTTGCCTGTAATTCCTAGAAAAGGGCCTTGTCTGAATGTCACCCATCTCTCTCAACCGATAAAGCCAAGTTGAAAGTCGAAAGCACTCGGAATCGAACTGTGTAGGGTCTAGAAAGAGCTCGCTGTTTGCCAATGGACGCAACAAGGAAGCATGGAAGCACGGAAGACACTCGACTGCCCGGCGCAGATGTTCACACGCCACTGTATTATTTTTCACGCCATTTTCAGGTTACTCTCCTTGTTCGGAAACTAGCTCGTACCATACATACAGATAGTCCAAAATAAATGAAAATCTAAACCTGGAAACCTGAAATCCTCACCACAGGCTTCAAATTCATTACTGGTTGAGCCTCCATGATCGGCATTGGCTGAATATCAGCATCAAGCTCTTCCCCTTCGTCGTCTTCACTTTCTGAATTCCGACGTCCCCGTCCCAGCCGTCCAAACATGCTCTGACGGTTCAAATGGGACTTTGAAGATTGTCCAGGGTGTGGTTTCAGTTTCTCTCCCCTATCCTTCAGTGTCGCAATCATCTCCGCGTCCAGCTCAATATTAAACATGTCCAAGATGTATCGTCGGACAGGTAGACGGTACCGCTGAGTCGATATCGTATGAAGCGCTCGATAGAGCATTGTTGGCGATGAGAACAAATTCCGATGCTCTGGCCGTGACTTCATTCTGAAACCGAGTATGAGAAGAGAATTGAGATATTTTGTACTACATACCGAGCTAGTGACCGTGAAGCAGCATTCGCGATGACTGTATTCGCTAGATTCTGTATTGCAGTAATCACTTCTACCTCAGACTCGACGGTGGGAGCAATCAGACGATTGTCGGTCTGTTCGGGTGCCCGCTGAGGCCAAGGCGGGATCTAAACAATGTTAGTTCAGAACTGGTTCGATAGATATGACCATACATAGATGAACTTTTCGAAATCTACAGGTATGCACAGACCGGTGGGCTGGCCAGCAGGTGTCAGTGTGGCTTCCCAGCGATAATCATCGAGCAGTTCAGCCCCTTGTGATGTCGAAGATATTAAACCGAGCACAAAGAAACAGGTCCTTGAAACAAAAGTTAGTAGACCGCCATGAAGCCTATTGCCTCCTTACCCTCGAACAGATGGAATCGGAGACTGGTCGGCAATTTTCAGAACAGCCGGAATGATCTCCTCTTCTTCCAAGAAGGGTAAACCACCTTCGGTAGCACCAACATTGCCCTATGGACATCATTAACCAAGGTCTGAGGCTCTAGAATATGTCGTACCACTGCCCATAATATGCTTTTTAGCTTCATGATAAGCTCGGCATCTTCGCTCTCATCTCCGTGTTGTCTGATAAAGTCGGCAAAGTCGGCAAAGTGGCCTTTCTCCTGGAGTATCTGACATCCTAGCTCCGTCTTGGACATTTCACCGTAGAAATGGGGGGGAACAGTGCCTTCAAAGGCTCTAGACCAGGTTCAGCAAGAGTTTGAAAAAACATGAACTGAACCGACAAGGTGTCTTCTTCGTCTTCCGAGGCATTGAAGCTACTGAAAACCTTGGCAAGAAATACCTCGACTTGTACAACATAGAACAAGTTACGTTCCTGCTTCAAATTGAGTACATCGAACAGGAAAAAGTTGAGGACAAACATTGAACCAAAGATCCATCTCTCGATCAATATACCCAGCGTCGTAAAGATAACGAAAGCCAGTCGGAGTAGAAACGAATCTAGGGATGGTTTTCAGTATATAGTAGCGCAAAAAGTGTTTCTGGTTTTACTTTAGAAGCAGTGGATTGCCTATTTCACCCAAATGGTCCATAGAAGGGCGCATCTCGACCACCAACTGCAGGATATCTTTCGATTCACAGGCTTCCTCCAAAAAGTGGACAGCGAGCTCGCAGACCTCTGGTGCCGGATCATAGAGTTGTGTTAGAAGCAGCCGTAGCGTCCAAGAGTTGGCGGTGACGGATCCACGAATGAGGTCACCCAGATGACGCGTCGCATAGGTTCGTACATGCTGAATTTGAGAAAGGTCATCACTGTGTCCAGAATTCATCGTAATTTATACCTTGTAGCTGGATGTAAGTGCTTTTGAGAGCACAATTCGAGGATGGCCGTCGCTGCAGGCAAGGTTAGCTATAACGACAAATCCGAAAAGTAGCTTGCATGTTATAGTCAAGGCTTTCAATGATCCCTTTTATCAGATCCTCTCGACTTCGCAGCTCGCTCAGGTGATAAAAAGCGGTGAAAATCTTGAATTTTTCGAGTAATCTTCGGCAAATGTGAGGCGCATCAATTGGTGTAACCATGGCGACTTACTCAATTCCCTCCTTGTGTTTGCTAAGCGTCCCGAGCATCTCTAGATAGCCATAGGTCAAGGTCTCGGCCACCCGTCTTTTTGAAAAAATGGGGTCGGCATCTGGTTGGCCATTGAACTTTTCCGTATCAATATTGCTCTGATGGTATATGTAACGAGCAAGACTTACAGGATCTAGCTGTGCAAACCCGCGTACTATCTGAGATAAAAGCTGATCATCAGATGATAGGTATCGTATGCCATCGGCGCTGGACATGAGGGTGGTAAGCAGTGTACAGCCTAGCTTGACCCATGCGTAAGTTGCCTATACAGCTTGTTAGACTAACAGCCATTCGATGGTCATAGCCGGGCACCTTGGTCCTCCGGATGTCTGAAAACCTATGGTTGAATGGATGAAAGAAGGACATCAGACGACGAATGAACCTCGCCCCTTTGATCGCCTCTTCCATTCGTTTTGGATTGAGTAGGGGACCTTCGATGAGCTCTTGGAGGATGTCGAATTTCCACTTTGAGTGATCTTTGGTCAACATAACCTGCAGGCGGTCTAATCAGTCACAGTGAAGGAAAACGAACGCTACGGACCTGGGTGTCCAGTAAGGAGGATTGAAAAGTTTTGTCGTCCATCTGCATTCCCATTTTGAGTTTGACCTGTTCCACTTGACGTTGACCTCGTCGAACCGCGTCTTCGACTGAATTTGCTCTGTATCATGAGGTTAGTGACAATGTCAAGACTGAAAAGGCCAGCCACCTCATTCGAGAATTCTTGACCTCGCCAGGTACAAGACGCGCTCGATTGCGATTGAAGCTATCGAGAGCCGACATGGCTGAAGCGCCCACTATCCGGTGCTCTCCCTCTGTGTAATCAACAGTCATGGAAAATATCTGGGGTATAGCTTGAATCCTTGCAGCGACAGATAGTGGAAGCACTCGGTTCGCCATTTGCAAAACTTCCGCTAAGAGCAGTGTCGCTTTTCTGGAAAGATTCGTCCCGTTTGTCGATTCTTCGAGCATTGAGGTAAGAGCCTGGGTAGACATGAAACAGGTTAAACAGGGAATGCAATGGGAATCACCTCGAGTAAACCAGCGTGAGTAAATACGAGCACAAGTAGAGCAATATATTGGTCCGTCAGCTTTAGTGACTGTTGTACACGTTCAGTAGATTCGGCTTCATTGTGCCGCTCTGTGACGTCCCGAGATCTGCGGTACACTGAGATGTCAGTGAGCTCACGGAATAAAAAAACTAGTCAAGCTCACTGGTTAGTCTTCGGCCGCTAATGAAGGCTGGGTACCAAGCAGGAGTTTTTATGTTGAGGAGATCGAAGAACATGTCGAGTATAATTTCCTGAGGTTCAAGTCAGCTTTATACCAGAACCATGACAATGTCGTTATACCCTGGTTTCCAGAGAGGGTATTCGAAGGGTATCTATAATGGAGCGAATCGCGCGCATGTCATCCATACAGAGATACATGAGACCTGGAGAAGATTTAGCGCTGGCATCGACTCGGATGTCTTTGACCTTACCACTCCAATTCCGTAGCATCAATTGTATAACTCGGGTGCAGCTTCGCATACGATCAGCATGCTCTGTTCCCTTGCCATAGGCGTCTGTCACGGCTGATATAGCCATCTAAGAAACAGTCAAATCCGAGGTAGCCTCTATTGCATCCAGCATACCTCCAAGTCTGTTCCGACATTGATATATTCCCGAGTTCGAGGTGAATCAACAATATGCAGGAAGGCCGCTGCCAGGATGGGAGTCAACTCGACCGGACCTTCTCCAAGTGCATGTAGAAGGAAACGAACAGCGCCCGTTCTAGCACAAAGGTCGATGTCAATAAGGACTGCAGAAGATGAGTAGTCTGTTTAACAAAAAGAGAATCATCACACACGAATTTCAGCCAAAGACTGTATACATATTGGTCTGAATGGGTCTTCGACGTGCTCTGCTACCGCAATAAAAGCCCGCATGACCGGTTCAGATAGAGGAACAGTTCCGGGACCACCTCCATTGCCAGATTCTCTTCGTACGGTGCCAACTTCCACTATTGTCCGTATTAGTTTGATGACTTGTTCTTTTTCGACTGCATGCTTGTTATCGCGAGTCAGAGATCTCGAGATGGTGGTAAGAAACAGTGTCAGTAATTCAATATATCCAAGTCAACTCACCTTACGATATACCAGTCCAACGATTGCTCTGCCAGCTGTTTAACCGAGTCGACATCAATTAACGCGTGTCGAATTAATCGATAGGCGGTGGCTCGACATTGTTTCGACCTTTTATCTGCCAGGGCAGGGATTACACTATATTAAACTGTCAATGAAATCTGCACCCGCCAGTGGAGCACTTACGCTTGTACAACTTCCGCGACATTCATCTCGTAGCGAACGCGTAGATTCCGCTGCATTATAGTAACCAGCTTTGTCATTATTTCAATCCATTTCTGATCATCTTCGGGGAGGCTAGGAGGTCCAGTTGATGATGAAGCAGTTGCAGAAGGAGACGAGGCCTGTGGTGGACGGCCGAGCGCGACCAGCGATGCAATGCAATTCTGCGCGGTATGTAGAGAGGTCCGAAAGTCTTCCCCTTGAGGCATTTTCAGTCAGCATTGGGTCTTTGGCCAAGTCCGTGTGACGCACCTCTTTCGTCAGCATCCTCCCGACCGGATCGACTGGTTGAATGAGCATGTCGACGCTTTCCATTGAGCTGCTTTCCCTTCAGAATCGATGCCTCTGGTGCGCAGCATAAATGGTTCGTTACAACGAGAAGAAGAAGGCCGGCTCACGAATTTCATTCCTCTTGGCCGTTATAGAATCGATCCTACTTTTTGCGATGGCTAGCTCTGTTTCGACTTGTTGCCTGAGGAATTCCTTGCGAAAGAAACGAGAAAATTGAGCCTTCAACATGGTCCCACTAAACTGAGGCTACTCACGGTTATATCTGGAACACTGAGCATCCTCTCAGCGCCTTCCATTATTCGAGTCTGCTTCATGATATGGGTATGCAGAATTTCCACCTAGAGAATAAACTAGATTCAGTCCTGATAAACTTGAATCTTCTTGCTTCCAGACCTGTTGGCTCGGGTCCTTGCCCTCGATCTCATTGAATACTTCGTTGGTCTCGTTGATATTTGCGCTGTCTACGAACGTGAAAGATGACCCTGTGGTGGAGGCGGGCCCGCCGACACCCGCCACAGTGAGGAAAGAGGGCATAGTAATGACCGAGGAGATGAAGTTCGGATTCGGAAGTTCGATCGAGAAACAGGATGCTTTTTCCCACGATTAAACGATTATCTTTTGACTAAAGACCGTTTTTCGGACATGAAAATTAAGCTACATAGATGACTTCTGTTCCATTATCGTCTACTACTTGTTCTGTTTCAAATTGGTGGAAATTTCCAGCATGATGTCAACGAAGCGCTTTCCTTCACACTCGGACTCGAGTACATGTCTGCCTGGCTCTCTTACTCCAATTCCACCACTTGAGCCATCCTGGACGAAGTTTGAGAAAGAGTTAGAAGACAAGTTGAATCATACGCAGTTGTTCTCGGATCTGAAAGCTCTCATATCGCAGATGGTTGTGGTCCTGCAAGAATCGTCACATGCAGTAACTGCGCCACCGCGACTGATCCTTTCATTGAATCCCGCGAACGCTGTCTCGTTGACAGAGAAGACTTCGGTCAGATTATGCCAGAATGCAGGACTGAGTGGTTCGTTGTCCTTCAATCCAACCAGCGGTCCATAAGTCTCCCTGGCACTATAATACTCTTTCCATACAGCTGAAAAAGACAGATTCAGTCAATTGGAGACCATTGCTCCAACAAGACCCACGTTCGGACTGGAAGAACGAATCAGAGACATTGGCTAGATGCAATCAGTACGGTATTTACTTGGATAATGAATCCCTACTGAAGATGACATGGACATCCATGATTTCAAAAGTCTTTGCGTCGACGTCATATATCTTGAATGCTGGGTTTCCACCTACACCGATTCTTCAGCATGGAACAGGCAGAGATGACTATTGACTTACTCGTGGGTGTAAGGGCAGGGCCCTGGGCGTCGATGAGTAGAAGAATAAAAGGGAGAGTAAAACTTACTATATGTGCGACGCTAACCGCATTGGCCGCAGTTTGTTCTGCATAATTTGAGTATGCAATTTCAAATTGATCCTGTGAAGTGATTATATGAGGCTCCATCTCTATGTTTAACTAGTCAAGCACCTTGTGACTGTGTCCAAAGAATTGTCTGGAAAGAATTACAATCCGGATTCTAACCATTGGAGAAATGAAATACCCAGCGATCGTATCCTTGTATCTCTGGAGTATCTGGTCATAATAGTTTGACTGATGAAAGTCAGAACATATTGCGCCACAGATGTCACTGTAAGCTTACCTGATCTTCCATCGTATCTTCCTTTCCAAGGGGAATGTGTCCTTCAATGAAAACGTGTTGACCTGCATCTTCAGCCGCCTGAAGTTGTTGAACCATGAAAGCCAGAACTCCGTTGGGATCAGGTTGGAATGTGTCGCTATCATAAAGCCATAGACTAACTCGGTATTAGTACAGGATCAACGATACAAGGGTCATCTTACTTCTGTTTGTACCAGTATTGGGTGTTTATTGCCAGGATTCTTATTATCTTGTTGTTAAAAGGTAGTTCCACGATAAGCTTTGCACTTCACTTTAGATTAGTTCCTTCCACATTGGCAGCATAACTGCCAGAGTGGTGCTTGACTTGTTGTGAAGCCTTGGCGCCAACAAATTGCTACTGAAGGTCAGACAAAGTGGCTGATTCTTGGAGCCTCGAGCTCACCTCCCACCCGGCGCTTTGAGTGTCAAAGACCCATTGAGTGTCGTTTCCAGTGGTATCTCGCTGGAAACTGTTTACAGGGAAAGAGTCGCTTGAAACAGAATGAAACCGGAGCGTGGTTCACAGTGCCAGAACTTACTGGTTGCCTGTCAATCAATAAGCGGACGAACAAACCAGTTCTTATTTTGAATACAAACCCAGTGACGGGAACACAGGAAGTTTGAGTTTGGATGCCAGCTGAGAATCAAAGTCGCTGAGATCTGCTGTGACCTCGCTGAAAGAAAGAAAGCTTTGGAACCGCAATGGCAAGATATTCTTGAACGACTCACGTCTCGTCAATGAGCCAAACTGCGCCTATTGCCGGGATGAATGACGTTTAATACTGGCAATATTAGACAGGTACCTTCAACCACATCTCCAGTGAATATCACGAATTTGGAGTCACTGCGCCGTACAGCCTCCAACAAGCTATCAGCCAGACTGACAGGACTGTCGCACTTTGAATTCCCGTTGGGTCCAGCAGGTATGTCTGGCGTCGATGTCGAATTGTCGAAATTTCTGCAGCAAATGCTTTTCGTACAGTTTGCCTCAGTGCCGACCTAGAGGGTACAATTCAATAGCAAAAGAGAATGCAGGGCAAAGCCCACCGTATATTCGCGGTCAATATGAACGTCAGATATATGCGCCATGCGGAATATTTCGCGTTTTTCATTGTTTGTGACTGTCTTTGGTGATTTTGTCCTCGGAGGAAGCGGGACAGTGAATGGATTGACGAATGAACTTGCACAAAAACCAAAAACAGCGTCGCAGAGGCGGTTGGGTGCTGTTCCATCACCGGTTATGGAGACATTGATGGAGCGAAGGTCGTGGGCAATAATAGGACCGGTGCTTGCAAGAAAACCCGTACAGACATCGGGATCATCTGCCTTGAACCAAGTTGACAAACCACTGCATACACTTTCAGGAAGCTCACCCCTTCAGCGATACATATCTCGTCCAATAATTCGACAAAGGACGCGTCACCGAGTAGAGCCAATTGTTGAAGAGAGACCAGAAGCGAAAGACAATCGCTGCAATCCGAAGTGTCGCGAATTCCAGCGATGATGTCGTCGGTCAGAGAGCCAGAGACAATTGTGAAGAACGAGAGGCAGAAAATGAGAAGTTTTAGAAACATTGCGGAACTGGGAATCCGCATACCTGTGGGCAAGTACAGGTATATATAGCAGGAGGCCCTTTTCTGGATGTCTATTCCCTGTGTAATTCTTTGGAAGCGCACGTTTCCTCTAGATCATGGGATGAGGCTGGGAGAACGAGAACCATCAACTGTTGCGGTGCCTCATGGTCGAGAGAATGAGCTCAGAAACCCTCCGAGGCTCGAAGTCTTTGTTGTCGGGAGATCAATCCGGCATAATCCCCGGCACGTATCGGAGATGACCAAGCCCGACCTTGCCGATAAAGGGAGAACTGCGGCGGTGAAGGTACTGGAAGATTTAGAATAGATTGAGAATAGTATAAATACTGTAGTAGATATTCAGAGCTCTTCATGAGCTTGTAACAAAGAGGTCTAACAACCAAAGCAGTAATACAGCCTGATTCCAACAGTCTTAGTCTCTGGTAGACAGCTCGTGTCAAAGCTGCTATAGAGCGAATATTAGGCAAGACGTTCATGATTCCATCGGTGGCGCGGATGGATCTTGTGAATCTCGAGTATAGGACAATGAATAGGCACAGGATTCAGTTTAATGATTTGGTAATATACATGAGGGGTTTCAACTCTTCTAAGGTGGCTTCAAATTCATATACATAGGCCCTGATGTGTCCCAGCACTGCATCATCTCGCGCAACAGCGCTATCAACACGACTCCATCTCCGCCCACATCGAACTGAAATGAGCATATTTGCCACGTGCCGACACCAGCAGCGAGCCCACTCCGCGGCTTGTTCGAGCGACTGTTTTTGTACCGAGGACAGACAACCTCTGGACGTCCAAGCTCGACCTATGGTATTGATCAGCTGCAGGTGGAATGAGTATCCAATGTGGCGACCAAATGCTTGATCCTCACCCTTAAGTTGAAACCAATGTTGTTTTGAAGTATCGGAGATTCAAGACCTATACGCATCGAGATCCCTTGTATAAGATGACCGAAACCAAGCCGCAAGTCTGGCTCCTCGGCGTAGTAGGTGATAGGTAGATGGGTCAAGGGGTCTCTCCCTTTGGCCGTACAGAGCCAGAGGTACATGAAGACTATTAACGGTACTCCGTTCGGGCCCTTCATAGCGAGATCGCTGTATCCCCTACAAACAAGATAATCAGTCACTAACTATAAAGGCGGTAGCTCGACCCACTTATTACATTCGTCGTTATATCGCGTTTTCCGATACTTGGTAAGCAAAGTCATATGAGACTTAAAGAACTGGGAGACCATTGAGCACAGGTTACAGATAAAAAGAGATTCAGACTACTGACCTTTATCCTGGACGGTCGGGAGTCTAATGGGATCAGAAGACGTTGCTCGTCAAGGCCGTCGGACTGGCCTTTTTGGGTTTGTAACTTGCTGGTTTGACCGCTTCAATGTTCTCCATCACAACATCAACCGTCTTGCTCAAATCCGGGACTGAGTCGGGCTGGAATTGCTCGGTGCGCGCTTGCGTGTTCTCCATCACAACGTCGACCGTCTTTGCTCAAATTCTGTCCCATGAATTTGCTGCATTTGCGAGGTCGGTGAAATTTCCCAACGTCCTGGTCGATTGCAACTATAGAAACATGTCAAAAGATAGTAGGATCACGATAAACTAGACGTACCCTGGATTTCTCCCCAGGCGTCGGTGCGCCCCGATGCGCGAAACGGACATTTCAGCCATGAACAGCAATCAACGCTCAACAGAAACTTACGTAGATGCGTCCGCTACCAGGGTCTCTCCAGTTGTAATTTGCGGTTAAATAGGCCTACAAAGCGTAACGGCAATGAAAAAGCACGTACACCTGGAATCATACCTTCCATCTTCACGATGCGAAGTCAAGGGCGAATCCGAACTGCGAGAACATGGTCAGTCGAGGTAAAAGGTGACACCTATCAGCATACCTGTCGCATATGATGAAGAAGCCAGCGGTTTGCACCTGTAGAAGGAAGAGAACCATCAGCTCTCTGCGCTGCATGAGAAACTAGGCGACGAGATTACCTGCTCCAAATCTTGACCGAGGGGACGACCAGAGGTCTTCTTGTCAAGAAAGCCGTCAGTGTCAGCAAAAGGCAAGATCATGGAAATTAAACTTACAATACTCGAGTTTATAAGCAAGACAGTTGAGGACCGTGAGCTGCCGGGTCGAGGGGGATGCGGGTGAAAGGCTCTGAAAAGCCTTGACTGCTTATTCAAAGCCACGTTTGCGAGCTTTCGATTCAATGCCGACGTCACCGACGCGGAAGTACCGATCTCCCAAACGGGGAAATTCCCAAAAGGGACGGCGCCTAGGCAGGTGGAGATAACGACCATGGGCTGTGGAAACTGCGAAAAGTTGGACACTGATTACAAGCAATTCGCCAGCTGCTGGGGCATCGCAGTCTTGTCTCAAGGAAAGAGTCCAATGGAGTTGGACTGATCTCGGTCGAATCGAGCGGGGCCAATTCAGGATGGCCAAACCGATCGGGATGATTAAATCAACCTGGCTGGAACGAAAACGGCGCACACAGACCCAGATTTACACCGGAAATTCCAGTAGCGCGGGATGCACTGGCGGAGGAGGATCTTCTGGCCAAAATGAGAAAGGTCGGTTTTGTTTTGAGAAGCGACGTTTTTTCCGATCGTCTGTCCCTGTGACGGGAAGGATTTTTATTCACGGTGGAAGACACATCGAAGCTGAGCTTGGAAGTGATTGCCATAGCCACCGGTTGAGCAATTCCATGAAGCTGAGCGGAGAAGGTGCTGCGATAAACAAGACCAAACTGACGTCGTGACTCCCTGGATAACCTTGACAAGCTCCCTGATTCAACGCTTATTCAACCACGTCATATTAAACCATGGATGCCTGGACGAAATCAATCTCTACCAGCATATCTGGTCTCAACCTGGGCCAGTCTGCTACCAAATTAGCCAAAGGATTCAATTCCAGTGTTCAGGCTACCAAAGAGCGACTGGGACAAGTCGCACCTGATGAGATTACTGAACTGCCTCAAGGTGACCAGTCTCTTTTGCCATCTACTATTTCTGAAACCTCTGCAGAATATAAAGACCTTGAGAACAGAGTTGATGCACTGCGCGCTGCGCATATAACCTTGCTCAAAATCACCAAGGTATTCCTTTATGTTCGACATCCAGCCCACCGTTGACCTATATTGCAGGTCTACGAAACAGAATCATACGATTACCCCGTTCAAATTCAGGAATCCGTTGTCGAGCTCGGAAGCTCTATCGGCGCGGGTTTGACGAACTTTGCTGCTACCAATTTGAAAGGTGAATTGTGGTTTCAATTTTCATCACTGTTTAATTGGATTTGTGGCTAGGGACGAATCTCCCGACGCCAGCACCCGTTTTCTGCGCCCGCTGCTGTACACAAGACTCTTCCTCATGCTTTAGGTCGCGCCGCGACTTCTGCTGCGCAAGGATTACAGGCCTCAGGCTTCGGTGCGTCGAATGATCTTGAGGGCTTTCTCTTGGCTGATTTCCTCTTATCGCAGATGGCAATGACATCAAGACAGGTCGAGCCCTCGCTCTGCTGGCAGAGAGCTACGAAAAGGTAATCTTCATTCCAAGTTTCCGAATTGGACTCATGCTAGATGCGAAAGGTGGCCGAAGCACGCACACATCATGATATGGCCCTTCAGCATAACTTTTTGGCTCCCTGGCAGACGACATTGGGTACCAGTATCAAGTAAGTCTGATTCTCGGCTCTTTGATTCGCTTTGCTTCGTTCAGGTTGACAGTGTTTCAATTCCTGGATTCACTCCTTCATTCCCTGTCCATTATAACCTCCTGACATCACTTTGTTCCTATTAGCATTGCGCTGAAGGCACGTCAAGCTGTGCGAGTCAGTCGACTAGAGTTGGATGCTGCCAAGCAAAGGTCCGTTGCTTTTTATACCTCCAAGGTTGATTGGATGATGATTCTATTTCCTTGTATTTAGCCTCAAATCATCCAATCCCGCACGTCAAGAACAAGCTAGACTGGAGGTTGAGAATGCCGAAGATGATCTCGTGCAGAAGACAGAGGTGGCAATTACGCTGATGAAGACTGTTTTGGAGAACGTGAGTTGGATTTCGCCGAGGGTTTTCTTCTCCAGTGGATCTGGATGATTTCCCTTCGTCTTTTCTTTGTCCTCGTAATTCTATTTCCACCATGATGCTCATCTTTTCTGCAGCCTGAACCTCTCAAAAACCTCAACGAGCTCGCGAAAGCACAGGTTTGTACTTTGTGATAATCTTTTGATGTTTGATTCTGACTTTTCGCCAGCTCATATTCTACAGCACCGCTGCTGAAGCGCTCTCCAGCGTCCAAGGCGAGATTGAAGAGATTAGTGTTGCCGCAGAAGGAGAGTATAGGTGAGTTTCATCTCGCTGGATTTCGATAGCTCGAGTTTGTTTGGTTGTTCTGTCTCGTTTCCAGCTTGTCGTCCTGATCTGTTCATTCTGGGCTCTGACTTGCTCGAGTTCTTCTTGAGCTCCTGGAACACTTGTTTGATTAATCTCTTTCTCTTTTTCTGCATATAATTCTTCGAACCATCTGACCCTTTCCGCCCAGAAAGTCCCGTGATCACTGAGGTGCCTCTGCATTGAGACGGCATTGAGCGAAGCATGGCGCAAAGAGAATGCGCAGGATGAACCCGGAAGACTCGGACTTTCTTATTTTTTCTTCATTCGTTATTTCACCGTTCTTCTATGCAAAACAATCTTGAAATCTCGCTCCAAGTTGAACATATCAAGTGCCAAGAAAAGTATACAGCCATTAGTGGCGAATTGCTATTTCACACAGTCTTGTGCTAAAGTAATCTCCTGGAGCGAAAACGGTGATCTTCCTTTCAGACATGTAGCTCACTTCTTCTAGTGTGCCTGGTCCTCCTGGCCGTTGAATTTGAAACACCTCTACCGTTTCTCCCATGAGAAGGAATCCAAAAAGCCCCTCTTCTTTGTTTGGGTGTCCTATTAGTTGTGAGAGGTATCCTTCCATCTGACGTATGGATTCAGAGGACGGTCCTCATCTCTTTTCACCTCGATAACATATGACACGATGTACTCGGGGGCCTCTTCTTGGGTCCGGTTCCATTGGGGTCGAGGGCGTGATGACTTTAACGACTGAAAGTCGGGATACTTTCATTTAGCTTCTTGACCGGCTGAAAGAAGATTAACACCAGTAAAGCACATAAAATACTGGAGATGCTTACCAGAGACATCTCGAGCCTTGTGTGCTGCACTCGTAGAGCTGAACGACAAGTCACCTAGATCTTGTTCCTCTGCGTCGCCTGCGTCTTCTTCTTCTTCTGGGTCTTCTTCCTCTATTTCTTCCAGAACAATCACCTTACAAATGATGGGTTGTGGGATAACCATGAAGCGACGGCGAGTTGGGTAGATTGATCCCAAATAGGACATGAGAGGACCGTAAATTACATTTTCGTAATCCGGGTTGGACTGCAGAGTGGTTTTCAGGGAAAAGGTCACCCAGGCTTCAATCAGCGCAATGAGTTGAGCGATGGTTGGAGGGTGTTCGTAGGTACTAAGGTAGGGATGGGGGCATGATCACATGATAGAAATGTTCAGATTTACAGGGTCATTAAATTTGCATTGAATATCTGCATTTTCGTAAAATGAGTACCGCTATGTTCTAGCGCCATCTTATTGGCTCTACCATGTACAATTTTGAAGCAGCTGGTCAAAATTTGAGTGAGCTGCATGCGATTTTATGATTTGCAGACTTCTGTGTGCCATGTTTGGTTTTGTTGACAGGGGAGCCCTGGCTGTTGCTTTACACAGTCAGTGGCTGCGCTCTCTTTGACCGCGAATTAACGGTGCCTTCTAGATGATAGATCCACCTGAACGTAAATGGCGTCTTGGAGGCTTTGTCATCCCAACAGATGTCGCCGCAGACTGGGCTGGTCGCTTGCAAGGAGGACGATCAGCAGCTTACCAGGCGGACCCTATCAAATATGCCCCCGCCATCTACACTGCAATAGACAAGGAAGTCAAAAGGCACGGTTGTGTTGCCTTCTATCCTGTTGGAGAAATCTGCCTCGATAAGGAGCGAACATTTATGCTGGTTACGAGGAAGGCGGCTTTCGAGGGTCACAAGTTCATGACGCCTGAAATCATACCTCAGTTCAAGGAAGGCGAGAAAGAGGCCAAAGTGCGGGAGCTACTCGACCAGGAAGGTGAATTGGTTCACTGAATTGCCCACATACAGTGTTGACCTTCCTATAGGCATCCAAGGATACCGATTTGAGACGCTTCTGGATTGATTAACACTTTTATTGTATCGGCAACCTGTGAAATACCACACTAAGCTCGTCCCGAACCTCTTGGTAGACACATTCTACCCGAACCACCTTTTGACGCGGAATAGAGAAATATGTCTCCATTTCAGGGCGATTTGCACCACAATGGGCAGAGCTCAGTGTCGTATCACCGCTTGCAACCTGGCCTTTACTCTCTGACACAACCACAAGCAGGTCTGAAATCATCTGCCTTGAGATCACCTTCGGTAGCCGCCTCGCCAATATTTGCTACCTATCCGACAGTTCCGCCCCGATCAGGCCAGATAAGTGTAACGGTTCGTGACCGTCACACCTTCCTTTTCTGGATTCCTCTACATTCGTATCGTTCTCCCTATCTTGTGTACCTGTTTCCGATTTCCCCTGCATACTTGTTTCGTCGGCACTTGGATTGCTCCACGTTGCTGGGGAACTTGTCTGTTTCTCTCATTTGTTTTACTTCATCACTCTTTACATTTTCCGTCTTACTCAGCAGGTTTCTGGAGTATAAAAAGACTTGTAATATCATAGATAGTGATTCAGAATTCAGTACTTTACCCAGTTATATCAGTCTCGCAGCAACCCAGCAAACTCGACTCAAACTCTCTCATCTATACCTTGTGACTTCGGCGCGGCCTTACTCTGCTTTCCGTCACATATTTTTAACTGGTTCATAACCACTTCTTTTAATCTTTATCTCGCTCGTCTCTGGCACCTACCCGGTCTGATCAACCAGGCATTCCATCGATGAACATTTCTCGTTTATTTCCCGTAAGCAAAGCAGTTTATTATGTCTACTTATCGTCTCTGAAATAGAACCATTGCCAACGAGGCTGGGGATGAAAACCCTCCTGTTGTCGCAATTCCATCAGTTGCAGAGGAGGCCAATACCTCCTCTGAACTGAGCTCGATTGACGGGTCAGACACCCCGACGGGCACTATTCCGGGAGGCGATCGCGCGCTTTACAGCCGCATTGTTTCACCGAGTATCTCTGGCAGATCGTTAGATCCGGCCAGGGAGAATTCTTCCATCGAACACAGTGAACCAAGTTCGTTGGGAAACCTTTCGGGAATCTCGAATGAAACCCCGAAGGATATCGGACTAAGGGATGACGATCCACGGTCCTGGACTGAGGTCCACCACGGTAGAAATAACCGTAGAGCTAGATCGTTTGATGCTAGCATCAGTATTGTCAATAGAAATAAATTTGACGTACTCTCTCCGAGTGAGGTATCATCTGGGCAGTTCAAGGATGACCTTATCCATTGTGCTTTGGCTAATATGACTCAGGAAGAACTCCAGAAATACGCTAACCGTACCAATAATGTTCGACTGAATAACAATTCGGATTCTGACATGACTAGTGAACATGTTGAGTTCCATGAGCCGGTTGTCGTACCTGGTTTTCAGAAAGGGTCCTCCAATTTGAAAGGAAAAACTATTGATCCTAAGAATTGGGGTGCTGCTGGTCTTGATTCAGAAGACTTAGACCTGGAAAAGCAACAAGCCACTCTGGATAATTGGAAAGCAATCAATAATGCTAGACATCATGAGGAAGATATGGCTCAATGAGCTCGTCTTGCTGCGCGCGAAAAGAAACGCCAAGAACAGGATTTCGAGGACCAAATGTATGGTTACCGCAAAGGTCCAGGATCCAATGTCGACAAAGTCAATGCCTATCTGGCTGGCGATGGATACATTCCTGGTAAGAAATCAAAGTGTACCAAGAAGGTCCGAAAGGAAACACCGAAGGCCAAGACAAACGCCAAGGTGATGTCATCCCGACATATGTCAGACCCCTTGACCGATCAAGTTTCATCGGTAATTGACAATATCTTCAAACCGAAGAAAGCCTCACATGGAATGAAAGATTCTAAGCGCGCGCCAGTAGGGATTGTCTGACCTGTAGATCAATTAGCTGCGGGGTCTAACATGGCAAGGATTCTTGGCACTGAACCCAACTCTCGAAAGAGGAAGCATCAGTCCTCAAAGTCGAAGTCAAAAAAGAACCAAGGTGGAAGTCCCCCGAGTTCTTCAAGTTCATCTGACTCTGAAGATTCAGAGTCCAGTTCTTCGGATTTGGAAGAAGATTTGAGCTCTCCATCTTCCAGTTCAAGTTCATCGCCAAGCTCATCTAGATCGAGTTCTTCAAGCTCTGAATCTGATGATAGCCATCGCCATAAGCGGCGAAAGGCATCTAGCAGGAAGATCAATGTGAAACCTGAGCCGCCGACTACATTTAACAGCAAACCAGACTCGAAGACCTTCATGCGCTACGCGATTGAGAGTCGGGCTTATATCAAGGATGGTAACATACCTAGAGAAAGCCAGGTAATGAGAGTCGGTAAATTCCTGACGGACTTGGCTCACGACTGGTATATGACGGTTGTGTTTCCCAGTGTATCTTCTTGGTCAATGAAGGACTTTTTGAAGGAGCTGTACAACGAAAGTTTCCCGTTGACATGGAGATTGGAACAGCGTAAAAAGCTGTCTTCAACATACCAGAATGACAAGAGCGTACGAGAATACGCTCAGACGCTTACCAAGCTGTTTAACAATATCGGCATTACGGATGATAAAGACAAAGCTATCAAACTTTGGACTGGCTTTAGGATCGTGATCCAAGAAAGGCTCTGGGCTGATAGATTGCACCCAGAGATGTCGTCCTATCAAGACATTCTTGAGGCCGCAGAACTGATTGAGGTCATACTGAATGTGTCAAAGACGGGAAAAAACCGCACCTGAGAAGTCGAAGGAATCTGACAAGGGTTCCTCGAGACCAGGTAATGGTGATTCCACTACAGGCAACAGTCAGAACGGCTCTTCGAAACAGGGACCAGAAGGGATTCAAAAAGAACTTCAATTCCAAGACTCACCGTCGGTTTGATAATGGGGTTGGAAATGGATCTAAATCGGATCCAAACCGCCAAAATGGCTATCCAAAAGCAGGAGTTATCTGCTGAGGAGAAGAAACGACGCAGGGAGCTGGGCCTATGCTTCATCTGCGGCGAAAAGGGCCATATAGCTGGACAGTGTCCTGATGGGAAGTCAGTGAAATCCAATGGACAAGGCCCGCCGGGGACACGTACTCTGCATAACATGGAAATAGACCATGTCGAGCACCTGCGAGGCCTCGCCGATATGACTGAGAATCTTCATGAATTAGAACTCGGAATGATGGAGGTTGAACCTGAAGACCCATTCGATCCGCGACTCCAGTATATTCCGCTTGGGCTTGAAGCCGAAGACAGCGACTATGATGGACTTGCGTGCGATTTGGATATCCTTTGGGAGAGCTTAGAATCCGATGAGGAACAGATGATGGAAACTGAGGAAATACCGCGGCTTCGCCCAGATGGTACGTCTATCTCTTTAGAAGGTGCACGGCTGGTGCTAATGGAGTCCATTTTAGCCTCAATAACCACGCCGGACGATGAAGTGGAAGGCAGCGGTACCTTTGAAGGTAAGCGAATCACTATGCGTCGACTGGCTGTGCTGATGAAGTTACTTAGATCCGTGGGTCTATGTCGACCGGAGTCTTTGATGGATATGACTGACTTGGATTTGAGACTACCAGCAGAAAGAGCTGAGATGGTTGATATTAGCCGTAGAGCAGTGGATATCTGTGAAGATGATTGGCGGAAGAAATACATACATTCTGTCAAGATGGAACAGACTCATAGGAGTAAGAGACCAATTCCTCACATCAGATGTTCGGCATGTATCTTGCAGAGAACATTCCCACTCAAAATTGGATATGACTGCTTCAGTGATATGCTCGGACGAGTTTGGCATAACCCGGTGGCAAGATGTGCACAATTATTGCTTGACACCTATGTGGGATATCCGGACACGTCTGATGATCCTGAGCCAGAACTTGGTCGCTTTGCGGTATACGCGGTGTTGGACTCCGAGTATGTAATTGAGGATTCGGCCTGGTGGGGTCAGGAGGACTCTGAAAGTGGCGATGAATTCATTTATGTGAAGAAGAGTGATTTGTTTGAGCCTACATTTGATGTCGTGGAACATTACTTCCGTGAACGCTTCCTGAAAGCTGGACATTCTCTGGAGGAGTGGAATAACTGTGGCCTCAGTAGAAATGGGGAGACCAACCCTGAGACTTGCATGAAGGAGCCATACCAACTTGAGGTACAGGCTCTCTTGAGTGCAATGGAACCATTTAGCGAATTAAAGGATAAATTCCCATTCTGGGCCAAGGATTGGGAGCGCTTTAGGGTCGAAACAGTTGAAGAATCTCTGCTGATAAATGATAATTGCATCGGAAGAGGTATCAGACTCCCATTTACATTGATGGACAGACCGCGGTTTGACTTACTTCGGTGGTACAAAGTCACTATGGCTTGAGCAATTCATGGAATTAAGCAAGGCTCCCCCGTTGATTTCTTCGACACAAGGGAGGAAGACTTGTTTGCTTCACTGAATGGGTCATTTCCTTTCGAAAATGATTCAGAAGTAATCGCTCAATTCGAGAAATGGAACATACCTTATGGATCAAGCTGCCCGCATGTTGGGTTTAAATACTTCAATGAGGGTTGGAATGCCGATGATTCAGTTTCTGATTCCGACAAGACAAGCTCAATACCTGACCTACAGTCTGTATCAGATTCCAATGAAGAACTCAAAGGTATCGAGTGTTGCGCAACGGATATAGAACTAGGTGGAGTTCAAATACCTCGGCACAAATTGGCCGCTTTGGAGCGAAATGCAGTTTTCGTCCGAGACGCGACTCGAAAGCTACCTCAGACAATGGTTGTGGTAGTTCACATTAATGGACAGCCGGCCCGAGCCTTGATTGATAGCGGGTCCGTTGGGGATTTATGTCTACGGCACTCGCAGATCAGTTAAATGTTCGACGAATTCAATTAGCCAAACCGTTGGCATTGCAGCTTGCAATTCAGGGCTCTCGGTCAAAAATTAACCTGGGCACAAAGGTTAAATTTGAGTACCAGAAGATATCAGAGGAGAGATACTTCGACGTGGTAAATCTAAAGAATTACGACTTGGTTCTCGGGACACCATGGCTATTTCAGCATAAGGTTACCATCGGGTTTAATCCAAATGTTGTTATAATTGGGAGCAATGGGTCATTGCGCATGGAGGGACCCTCAATCAGGGAAGTAGTTTCGATGGCTGTATCTGTTTTTGATGATGAAGTGTCCGCACGGAGAGAAGAATTGATGGATTATGCGACACCTTTATTTCAAGTGGCGAGTGAAACTCCACTTCCTCCTCTTCGTGCTATTAATCATTTCAATTCCCTTGATAGATGAAGACAAAGTCTTACCTTGGCGACCCTCAAAGTGCCCTGAACGTTTCCGAGACCTGTGGGTGACAAAGCGGGATGCGTACATAAGTCAGGCCGATGGCGGCTGATGACAGCTCGTAACACTGTTCCAATGTTGTTGATACCAAGACTGGTGAAAACAAACACTTACTTCGAATTGTTTGTTGACTTAAGGGCTTCGAAATGATAACACTCGAAAGATGGCTTCCCCGTTGCCGGATATAGAAGGATTCTGCGACGAGTGGCGTCAGTGAATTATATATCAATGGCAGACATGTCTGACGCTTACGAGCAAGTCAGAGTGATACCCCCCGAACATGTAAACAGAACAACTGTTACAACTCCAGATGGAAATATGGAGAGCCTGGTTATGCAACAAGGTGACTGTAATGCGCCAGCTACTTTTCAGGCTCTGATGAATCATCTGTTCTCGCCCTACATTGGCCGATTCATGGACATATACTTGGATGACTTGGTGATCTATTCCAGCACCCTAGATGACCATGTCGAGCATGTCAAGTTGATTCTGGACATCCTAAGGAAGGAAAAATTCTATCTGAACCCGAAGAAGATTTACCTGTTGGCAAAGGAATTGAAGTTGCTAGGGCGAATAGTTGACCGAAAGGGGATTCGCATGGATCCGCATAAGGTTGATACGGTAATGAAATGGCCGACTCCGACCAATAGGGATCTGCTGAGGGGTTTCCTTGGGTCTGTGGGTTATCTCGCGGATGACATTGCGAAGGTTCGCATACCGATGGGTCAATTGAGCGCAATAACTGGTGATTCTGTCCCATTCCGATGGGGTTATGCTGAACAACGTGCTTTCCAAGATGTGAAGCGATTGTTGGATGGCGCTAAGGATCACCATAGAGTCCCATTGTCATACAAGGAGAATGCTGATCCTATTTGGTTGGTGACCGATGGGTGTAGCACCGGAATAGCTGGCATCGTATGTCAAGGAAGAGATTGGAATCAAGCGAGGATTGCTGCATTTTATTCAGCTAAATTAAATTCGGCTCAGCAAAATTACCCTGTCCATGAGATAGAGATGCTGGCTGGAGTGGAATCGATGTTGCGAAACAGGGATATTTTGCAAGGCGCTCACTTTACTTGGATA